>QLNU02015360.1:56743233-56758892 GCA_006491805.2 Dysdera silvatica
CATGCTTGGAATAACTAGGAGAGATCGAAAAAGAAACACTTGGGTGAGAGAGCAAACTAGAGTAGAGGACATCATTGTTAAAGTAAAAGGGCTGAAATGGCGATGGGCTGGGCATATTGCAAGAAGAACTGATCAACGATGGACAACAGAAATTCTGAACTGGATTCCAAGAGACCACCGAAGACCTAGAAAACGTCCTCAAACTAGATGGGTGGATGAAATAAGAAAAGAGGTTGGGGTGACGTGGAAACGAATGGCCCAGGATAGACTTGTGTGGAAAGCATTTGGAGAGACCTTCATCCAGCAGTGGATAGATAATGGTTGAATATGATGATGATGATATATATATATATATATATATATATATATAGGGCTGGGCTTACGGTGTTAGCGGCCCTGGAAAACGCTTTGACAAAACAAAATTGATTTCCTGATACTTGCAATACATTTTTGGCGGCCCAACTTGCACCCCCTAAACACGGCTCTGTATGTATGTATATATATATAATTATAATAAATACCCAATTATTATTAGCTATTTTGTTATTTTTTTAAAAAACGGTTATTTATTGGCCACTTTTTTTTAGTGGAGGGATGGGGGTGCTCGCCGCTTCACCCATTCCTGAAGTCATGAGCCATCACTGGTGCTCAGGCAGAAATATATGCTGAAATAAGTATGGGACATCGGCGTCTTATTTTCCTTACGGAAAAGTGTTGGGGGATAGAAGATGACAAACGCAAATGTAACTGCTACTAAAAGGTGGAAAAACAAATTGTATTTTTTTTTTTAAAATTTCACGATAAATACCATTCCGAATTTAAACCCCACGGGATTTTTAGATATGGTGGCAAGATTATATGGAAATGTTTGTGGAATTCAGGTATGGCAGATAAAGCAGCAAAATTCACTTGAACGCCGCTTATACTTCATGTGTGGGATCAGTCCATCCTCTTTAAGTGTCAACTGCCCAGTTCCTATAGCCCAAAGGTATACTTCGAAAGCGTTGTTATTTCCGCAATCGCATTTTGAAGAAAGTCCTTAGCAGTATTTTCCTTACGTCGCGACTGAGCAGCGCCCTCTGGGGAAACAGTCCATCGTAAGAGCTGATGTTCCAGAATTCAATCTCATTTCGCGCGGGAAAGAGATGGGCGCAGGTCGTCCTATCTCGAACAGGTGAATGTTCTGAAGAAGAGGCATTCTTTTCTAGCGGGCCTTTCAGAAATAAGAAAAAAATAGCAAATTTCTCGAAAACAGTATAAATAATAACTGCCGCTTTTTCTCCCGGCATTCTACGAAAATAGACCGGCTCATATCCAAAAGTACTTATAGAAATTTTCGTAAGTTTTGCCACCTTTTCTCTTCAGTTTTTACGATGAATAGCAGTTTTCAATGGGATCACAGGTCATTCTTGAGTCTAGATTAAAACTGTGTTTTATATTGGATTGCCATTTGGGGAAGGCTTCTTATAGCAAAGCACTTATGCTTGATCAGCCAGCATGCAGCACAGAGCACAGTCTGGATATGGAAGGTTTTTTAATGCCTTTTGGATCCTGGCTCTTCTCACAAGTAAGTGTTTTTAATTTTCGAGTAATTTCTCTTTCGTTTTGAAAATATCACAATTCCATTATAAATGAAATTATCAACAGTACATTTTATTTCGATCGTCGTTATTTTAGTAGTAGGTTGTTTTGGAAATAAATGAATTCCAACGATAAAAAAAAGGTAATATATCTTTCAGTTATACAAACGAAGATACTAGACTACATTGCGAAATTCATTTTATAGGTTATATATTATTATACTACATATATATTATATATATATGTTGTTTTCATTGGTTATATAAAAGAAATGACTAATTTTTCATCTTACATTTATGTAAGTAATATACAATTTATTTACTAAATAAAATTACAAACTTTATATATATACACACAATAAAACTAATATATTGACTAATTAGCAAAGAATATAATTGTTCTAAGCCCTTTTCATAATTTTATTGTCTTAAGTAGATGAATGTGTTGGGATCGTTTAAAGGCATGGTTTATCTAAACGAAAGCTTTCGATCGGAGTTTCGAACATAAAAATGTAGACAGAGCGATTTTTATTAATATCATAAATTATTTATGGTATTTTCTTGCAACAGTGGGACAAATTTGTCAATTTTTGTGGATTTTGGACGAAACGCGGACATAAGTTGTGATTTTGGAATATTTATCAGTTCTATTTATTTTGTCTATTTTTTTGTTTCTGAAAAAATTAATTTATAAATTTATGTCAAACTGAAGGTTTCATCCAAAAGTCACAGGTCGTTATATTTTGAAAGAAAAATACATCCTATTCGAGCTATAGTAGTTAAATGTTCTCAAATAAGGTATTAAAATTTTGATTTGTAATATTTACATGAACTACACTGAAATTGCTTCCAAACGTGCCTAAATATTTCCATAATCCAGGTCAGTGTTTCTCTACTTCGTACGCAAATACACGAAGACTGAAATCTTTCTCATGCCTTAGGCGCCGGAAATATATATATCTATTCTTCTACTAGGCAAAACTCAGATAATGTCTGTGAGACTCATGGTTAAAGATTAGGATATTAATATCGAAAGGAGGAAATATTTCAATGAACTTAAAACAGGGAAATCTATAAAATTACTCCGGCGAACTCACAATGAATTTATTACATCATCACAAAATTTTCGGGCTTTTACTTGATATTATGATAAAGTTATATTTGCTGAAATTGACGATGGAAAATTGTTATTCTGTTTGGTAACTCTTCTTAGGGAAGGAAATTTGTCAATCCGTTATCAAAAAGGCATCACTTATAACATTGAACAGACGGGTGACGTTGAGATGGAGATTTTCCCTTTTAGAGGTAACCAGAAATTGTCTGGCAGAATTTGAAGGCATGGTATTTATAATCGTCTTTATTCCGTGTAGAATGCTCGCTCAAGAAATGAATGGCGCACCGTTAAACTCTGCGAAGATTTAATCTCTACGGAAGATTAAAGGTTTTTCCGACGGGAAAGCGTGTTACTCCGTATAAATGAAATATCATCCATTCCGAACTTCGATGGATCCGAAGAACGGCTATCTATTTAGTTCTCTTTTAGTTATCACTACATGATCTGCAAAGCGAAATGATAAAAGGATCGCGTGTTCATTGGCCATCATGCGAAATTAAAGTTCGAAATGACAAGAATTTAAGCTTACCACTTAAGTGGATTGCTTTAAAAACTATCAATTGATGGGGATGAGAATTTTCACAAAATTGTCTTTAACTGCCCTTTTTACACCTTTTGAAAACGATATAGAAGAACTCGTCCAGTTAAAATGAGGAATTTTTATCCAGATTCAACTCGTTTTACGCATCGATTTCTAAAAAATACACGTTAACTAAAAGTCTAGTGGATGTTAATTGAAATACTTTCCTCTACTTACAATTGCGTTAAAACACCGTTTAAATCAAGGTAAAAGTTGAGATAACAACTATTTAAATTTGCAGTCGTGAATTTAGCTTATACGTATAGGCAAATAATAGCTTTTCCTAGCGTTTAACAATTAACCATGGGTTTTTATTTGGCCATTAATACTAGGTCTTATACCACAGTTCTATAAAATAGCTACAATTTAAACTTTAAATACTCAACTGCTATATAGTCGAGTGGTTTTTTTATATTTACTGGGTAAAATAAAATTATATAGCGAGAATAAAATAAATTAAGGCATGTGTGTGTGGCCTTTTATACTTCTACCGTCCACTTTTATTATCAATTTGAGGTAAGTCTATAAGGTCTTATCAGAAGAGTTTGTAAAGAAGTTATGGAAATTTTTGACTTCGGTGTATCATTCGTCTTTTTTAATATCCTCAATCTTGTCATGCAGCCTCAAGATTCGAACTCTGTTCTTTTAAATTAATTTTTCGCTATTGATTTGAAAGGAAAATAACCTTTGTATTTATAGCAGACGTTCAGTATACACGCTAGTTTAAAACGGAAGTAAATGATTTAGATAGTTCAGTTAAACTTTGTGGAAGTTTAATATTAGAATCTATTTTTTTTTTATTCTTTTACTTAAATTACCGTCATGTATGAGCAATAAGTTAGATTGAAAAATTTCGAATTAGTAGTGGTTGGATAAGTGCTTCATATTTTCAGACCACAGGGTAGTTAACGCTAGAAGTACTAAGATAATCATTTTGACCATTTTTTATATTTTTATTCTATTTTTCCATAGAACCCATTTCTTAGGAGTTTTGAAATTTTATAACTTTTCTCGAAAATCCTTGTACATTAGACATGCACAGCATCATATGCCAAAAAAAAAACCAAACTAATTGAGATATTTTTAATTTTACGTCTAAGCGCTATGAACGGTCAATTGGATCGAAAGTTTAATTATGCGCCTTTTCAAAAAGAAATCGACAAATCTCAATGTTTGAAAACGAGCGATTGTGTCCTGTTTTCTGAAATTTGGGACAAATTTATTGGTAATTGCTTAAGTTGTTATAAACCCGCTGAAAACTTGACTGCAGATGAGCAATTATTGTCTACGAAAGCTAGATGTAAATTTATTCAGTATATGGCTAACAAACCCAAAAGAATTTTGGATGCCTGTGGATATTGACAGAGGTACATATGCAATGTTTTTTCGTATCTTGGTACCGTACGTAATAAAACGTAGGTCGAAATGACAATTAGTTTATCTCACTAAGACGAGCTGAAAGACCAAAACGGAAGAGCACGAGCTTGGTAGCCTAATTAGAAAAACATGAAAATAAATTCTCGTGAAATTAGAAATTCAAAGATTTCTTTGTACGAAACTTGTCTACTGAAAAATGGATAGAATTCATTAAGCGTGTACTAAGGGAAGGCAAATAAAAATGTGTTCCTCTTAAGTTTTCTGTGTCCAAATATTGATATAGATTTTTAGAGCCGAAAAAAAAAAAAATCCCAGGAATGGCGCAATTTTGCAATAAAACTAAGTGTTGTTTGGATTTCGTTGACCAGATGGCCTGAAAATATTTTGTTATTGTTTCATCGTGCAAGTAGACAGTATAGGTATTTTAAAATAGTTTATATTTAAGAGCAATAAATGTCTCGATATTTTATAAAGAATTGGCAAGCAAAAATACTTCTAGACATACTTTTCTGTTGAAGTTGGTTGAAGAGTTAAGAGGGCTATATTTTATTTGAAGAGCGCATGCAAAATTGGCGGTTCCAGTACCATTTCCAAAAACAAATAATAATGTCTCGAAAAAGAGACGACACTGCCAGGTGGGCCTTTTTGTATAATGAGAATAAGACAAATGGAGTATGTGAAATATGTATGTGTGGAAAATGTATACTTCGTAAAGAAAAAGTTTTGAAATGTTGAAGTGTAATATTAGAGTCTATGAGTAAATGCTACGGAAGAGAAAGCAATATAAATTCGTGCTAATTAAAAATTATTTTTACCTATTAGTGTTGAACAGAAAATGAGTAAGTGCAACCACAAATATAAGTTTATTTAAAAAATGTAATAGTATTGCCAAAAATATTTGGAAAAAATGTATTTCCCTTATTGTTATAAAAAGAAAAATAAACTACATAAACCTCCAAACAGTTAATTTTTAATGATTTTAGCATAATTAATATCGCAAAGATACGCGAGAATTGAAAACAACCATTGAAAACGGCGACTGGCCATTTTAACCGGCGTGGCACCGGCTTTTCTAGGTAGAATAAAAATCTGGCTTGTCCGATGTTAAATATGTGATTTGAAATAACACTAACTACATATACGAAGATTCCTCTTTTGAAGTATAATATATTTAGATAAGTTTATTTATAGATTCGAACCCGCGTTTGTTGTCTAATTTAGAAGTTTTCCTATTACTAGTTTATTTTATATGAGCAAACCATAAATATTATAAAATATCGAAATTAGGATGTAAGAGATTATTGGCATATTATCTTTAAATTGAGTAAGTGTCTTTGATCTGTACATTTCTCGTAATTGTTTGGAAATTGCCACTATTTAAGAATTAAATGCCAATTTCTGGAAAGTTTGAAGAATTCCAAGAGGGAGAGGACTTAGGCTTACAAGTATATACTATAAGATAATAAGCTGGTGTACACTATCATCTGTTTTAAAGTAGTACTCAGATGTTTGACGAATACATAAAGCAGTACATAAAGCATAATGAATGATATACACAGCCTGTAACTGTCAGAAATACATTTGGTAAAATTCAATTTTGCCACAATATTAAACATATTAAACAATTGTTTGATTAGTACGAAAATTTTCAGACGTCGTGATCAATGTTAAGTACATAAAAGACTTTAATATGATAACAATCCAGGATAAACTAGGTTCTTATAAGAACGGAAATTTGAAGTTCAAGATTTAATAATTTTACACTCTATAACAAACAAATCGACGCACCAAGAAGGAGTTGTCCGATTGCGATAAAAATTGGTGGATGTGAAGAACATACATAGAAAAAAAAACGGTTAAAATTTCAGAACAATTGAATGATTTATTGCAGAGTTTGACCGTTACAAAGGGAGGAAGTCAATAAGGCGTTGGTCCACCTCTGGCCTGGATGCAAGCTGTCACGCTGCGGCATATTTTGAAAATCTACATGCTTCTTGCAACCAGGAATGATTCAACCAATCGGTAACAATTTCGGGGGCGTAGTTAACTTTGACGTCAGATTTTAGTCTCAGTTGCTTAACTCGAATTTTTCTATATTCTGAATTTTAATTTAAAAATTTGGGAGATTTAAAAAAGAAGACAGTTTTTTGAGGTTTGAACATGAAAACAACCTGGATTTCTAGAAACTCTGGAAAAATCAATATTTTTGGAAAATCTGCAACAGTATGAAATGTTGGGTTGTTTTTAAAATGTATTTTTTTTCCATATGTATGCTTGCATTAAACTTACAAAAAAACTACTTTTGGTGTCCCCCTATACTTTGCATTGAGACCCAGTGCATTTTAAAGGACTTGACCCCCTTATCGCGAATATTAAGTCAAATTTCTTCTAAATTAATAATTTCACATTTTATCAGCACTCAGTTGTAAAATGTCCCATTTTAAGGCATATGAAATCTTTTTAGGAGTTTCATTTTTGCCTAATTTCAAACAAAATATTATCAGAAATAGAAAAGGGGGTATGTATAATATAAAAAAATATGAAGTAAATAGATTGCAAACATTGATGCAGTTAAATATGGAGAGTTGTTTGCAGATGCTCTCAATTAAATTCCAAACTCTGGGTTTTATGCCAACATTGGCGGCTTTAATAACTATTAATGTAAGAATATGTTGAATTACATGTTTATATATATAATCGACAATACTGAATTACATTCAAATAGAATTAAAATTATAAATCAGCGTGAGAATGCAATATTATTGGTGACTTGGGGAAATAAGGGATTGCTTTGGAAATAACTCCCATACATTTCAGCATAAAAAAGAGACTTCTAAATTTGGGCAGCTGCCAAACTTAAACAATTAATTATACGTTAATTAGTTTTACAGAGATTTGATTATTTATTCTTAACATGGATGAAACGCCCTATTGAATGTGCAGTATTATATAATGATAGGAAATATTGTATATAATTAACATTAGATAATTATATATAACAAATATAATTATATATAAACATAATTAAATGTAATAGGTATATAAGAATGTATTATGCAATGATACAGGGACGTGCTAACGTTTTGGAGAGGGGAAAGGGAGACCTTTTATTGCGATAAACTGGTGGTACCATCTATTGCCACAAATTCCCAATGGTAATAAATTATTAGATAAAATGATTGCTCATTAAATAGTTAAAATAAACTGAATTACAAAACAACAACCACTTGAACGATTTCAATTTTACTGATTTCGCAGAGCACCAAGCTTTAAGGGCGGTAGTTTCACAAAGATTGAAAGAAAATGCACTGGTAAAAAGACACTAATTTTTTTTTAACAATAGATACGCTAGACAGCACTGTCAAGGTAATAGTAATAGCGCCGAGATCTATTGACAGAAAATGAAATTAGAATCCAAAATTCTTTCAGCTTTGCTACATTAGTGGCAATGTTTAATGATGTTTTTTAAGTTAAAATTTTAATAGTATTCCTCAATAGTGGGACAGGGGGGTGCGAAATACACCTTTCACCCGTCCACTTTCGAGAATGGGGAAGCGAAAAACCCCCTCCCCCTGTTTGCAAGTGCCTGCAATGATAAGAAACACGTTTAAAGAAAGCATACACATGGGGGGGAAAATGTATTTTAAAAGCAATCAGCGTTTCATACCTTTGTAGATTTTCCGAAAGCAGAATACTGACACGCATAATCTCTAGAGTACAAAAATATTGATTTTTCAGAAGTTACATAGTTTCGACAAATCCACGATGTTTTTGTGTTTACTTGAACAAGCTGAAACCATTTTTGGAAGTTGTCTTCGTTTTTTAAATCTACCGGTAGCTCAAAGAAAAAATTATCTGGTGAATTGAAGGTACTTGTGATAATTTTATGACGAAATTCCGAATACGGCAAAATTTGACCCAAAGGACTGTCGTCTTCCATGTTGTTTTCCATGTTTGTAATGACGTCCGAGTTAACCAGGCTCCCGAGATTGTTGCAGATTGGTTGAATCATCCCTGGTTGCAAGAAGCATGTAGGTTTTTAGAATATGCCACCCGGCGTGGCATAGACTGATAAAGATTCCGGATGGTGTCCTGTGGAATTTCTTGCCAAATTGTCTCCAACTGTCGGGCTAAATCGTCAACATTCCGGGATGGTTGCAATCGCCTTCCCATAGCGTCCCAAATGTGCTCTATGGGAGAGAGATCAGGAGACCTAGCTTGCCAAGGAAGTGTTGGGCAAGCTTGAAGACAATTCATAGCAACACGTGCCGTGTGCGGCCGGGCATTGTCTTGTTGAAACGTAAGTCCAGGGTGTCGCAAAAGGAACGGTAACACAACCGGTCGTAGAATGTCGTCTACGTACCGCTGTGCTGTAAGTGTGCCAGAAATGACCACCAAAGGGGTCCGGCTATCAAAGGAGATGGCACCCCAGACCATAACGCCCTGTTGTGGGCATGTGTGGCGTGCGATAGTAAGGGCAGGATCCCCACGCTGCCCTGGACGTCTCCAGACACGTCTGCGGTTGTCGTCAGGACACAGTTGGAAACGGGACTCGTCACTAAAGACTATACGTCCCCAGTCAGCGCAGTTCCAAGTTGATCGAGCCCGGCACCACTGTAATCGGACTTGACGGTGTAAAGGCGTGAGAGGTAAGCGGCGTAACGGTCGGCGCGAGCGTAAATTCCGCTCTCTCAGTCATCTGCAGAGGGTCATGTTGGACACATGTGTGCGGGCCACACGTTGGATAGTTGATAACGACGAATCCGGTGCTGTGACAGCTGCTCTGACAATCGCTCTGTCTTCCCGTTCTGTTGTGGCCCTAGGTCGACCGCTGCCGTCCCGACGCTGACATCTGCCGTTGTTGACCCACTCTTGCCAGCACCGTCCAATCGCCGCATCGCTTCGACCCACATGTCCAGCGATTCTTCGATTCGTCCAACCAGCCTCTTTCAATCCGATAGCACGACCTCTTTCAAACTCTGACATATGCTCGTAATGAGCACGAATCTTTCGGCGAGGCATTGTTACAGTCGACGTAAGATATCCGCAGTCAAAATGCAACAGAAATTTTGACCACATATTGAGAATCGCTCCTTATATACACCTGCTGAATGCGCAGTTCCGATGCGCTGGAGTTCTCGCTATTCATTCATTGGACACCAAATTTTAAACATTTGCATGTTCGGTCAAAATGTCGTTGCATACGAAATTTCATTACAATCGGACAACTTCTTCTTTGGTGCGTCGATTTTTTTGTTATAGAGTGTATTTATTTAGCCTATGAAAATATCTTTTGGTTTAAAGAAATCATTCTTTCGGAAAAAATCACGAAGTGCGAAACGCTAAGAAACCGAAATGCAAAAAATACTGCCACCTGGCGGTTTTAGAGAAAAGAGAATCTTTGGGCTTCAGGAAGCTGGATGGTCGACCCGGGTGCACAGTTATTTCTGCCGATTGCTACAATGCCATTCTTCAGTGATGTTCTCAAAAATGATTAAACCAAAGTATATGTGGTCACCGTGGGAGAAGCAGCGCTCAGAGTGACAACTCAAAATGTGATGAAGTCATTGTTTCCCTTTGATTTGTCATTGGACTTCCACGGCAACGACCGACACATCTCAGATCACAGAAGTAACGATAGTCACTACCAGTCAGACTAAAAACAATCCCCAACAGCTAATCAGTGCGGGGCCGTGGTTACGATGTTAGCGGCCCTGGGTAAAGCAGATTTAACGGCCTTGGCAAACCAGATTTTAGCGGCCCTTAAAAATATTTTGACATAACACAACGATAAAAAGATTTACCGGGGTTTAGCATTGGGTCCTTTATAAAGCATAAAGTCCTTTACTGGTCTAAACGCTGTAGGTAAAAATAAAGAGCAGATAATGAAGTTAAATTGAAAATAGGGGATAAAAATTAAATAAAATACGAATCATTGTAATTTATTATTACTCTAATTATTATAATTATAACGAATTAATGAAAAGTTTCTCAACGAACAAAGCTGCTTGTTTTATAATATTAGAACTTACAAAGTAATTTTTCTAGTTTTTTGTGCTGCCACGAGTCTCTGCAGTGGCCATATGGCCACCACAATAAACATGATAACGTACATAGGCTCCTGATGATAACACATTTGACTAATAACACGTGTATTTATTTTGACCACCATTTAGAAGTTGCATTATGGGAAGTATGACGTCACACGCAAAAGATCAATTGGCTGTTAAAAGTACATGGGGCCGCTAAAAACTGATTTCTTGGTATTTGCACTACACTTTTTGGCGGCCCTAAATTTTAGCGGCCCTGGGCGGCCGCCCAGCTCGCACCCCCCTAAGCACTGCCCTGAATAAGTGGCAAGATGGCACACAAGATGTCAATTGTTCCTCTTGTCGTCGATACAACCATCGCTGTCGGTGTTTGTAGTAATTTTGTCCTAATGTAACCATGGGATGACGAATGGCGCTGTATTGTATTGCAACGAATTTTGCTTTTGTTTAAGAGCCGATAATGGCGGTTATAAAGATGGAAACAAGATGAACGAGGCAATCTCAGAGCAATCGTAAAACGGTAAACGACCCGAATAGAAAGTTTTATGATTTGGAGAAGAATGAGCTACAGTAGCAACTCAAGTTTAATATGTAGGAGGAATTTTACAGCTCGTGTCGAGCAACATTGAAGATACAGGTAGCTCTCGTATAATGCGATAGTGAGTTTTTGAAATTTGCGTTATAGAAACAACAGTATATGTAGGAGAAAGGATTAGGTGCAGGTCGGAGGAATTTCGCGTAGTAGAAATGTAGGATTTTTTTTCTATAAGGCGATAGTAGCGTCCCTAAGAACTTTGAATTTATAACAACTATTTAGATTAAAAAATTATAAATTAAAAAATGCATCACATTAAAATATAATAATTAAAAAACATATAAAAATAACAAGGCTTATAGAAAAAATTATACTTACACACAAATCTCAAAACCGTACATATAATTATAAGCTGTTCATTTAACACGTCACGCGTTTTACATAATATATGTTAAAAAACAGTCTTATACACCTTTATATTACCTCAGACTGCTGACTAATGACGTTAAGCGGGATGTCGAAGTCGCTAATTCGAGATAGAATGGCATTATAGCAGATCATTCACAAAAATTCGTCAAAATTTCGCGTTTTACGAATAACCTTTTTCTAATAATAATGAACCCCGTTATAGCAAATATTTCGCCGAAAGTTTGCGTGATACGGATAGTATTCATGTATTGTAAATCGCGTTATGAAAGAACTGCCTTCATGGAAATACTCTTAATATATAATGCAAGGGTGTATAATGCTTTGTTTCACCCAATAAGGACTGCGGCATATGACAAATATCTATATATAATATATATATCTATATATATAATATATATATCTATATATAATATATATATATAACAAATATCTGGAGTGAATAATTATGAGTAATTAACTTTCTATCAGGGCAAACTAGACCATTATTCTTTTCACCAACAGAGAAAGTTTGATACATCAGGGAATAAATATTTTCAAAATCACTCTTAACCAGCACAAACAACAGAATTACTACAATAAGGAGACAGAAGCATATTAAACAGTACTTTAATACTCAATTCTACATCTGCACAACGAACTGCTAATTGCAATTCATGTGAAGAAGTGGATGCGCATGTTCTTACTTGTATCCAGGTGAACTCTATATTTTTGAGCATTAAAATTCCTTTATTGAGCCCTTAGAATATTGTTGTTTTTTATTACTACCTAATCTGCCTCTTCATAGGTTTTACTCTAACCAACCATTTCTTGCTGTTGCAATTTGAATTTCAGGAGTGTACCCGATGGGTCAACCATACATATATCTTATACAATAATTTTTGCCACCCACGTATATGTAGCTCAAACTAGAGCTTTTTTTCCCCATCCTAGATCTCTTTTCTTCTCCAAAAACAATAAGCTCTAGTTTGAGCTACATATACGTGGGTGGCAAAAATTATTGTATAATAAATTCCCCCACGAAAAACTCACAAAAATCTCTCCCCGGAGGCTTTTCGGTGTTGACCATATTTGGCAATTCAATGTCATACATATATGCATATATATCCATATATATATATATAAAAAAAAATCCGTGTCTAACTAAAGATTACGAAAAGCTGTGTCTATGTTCCTGGCATTTTTCATTGAGAGAGAGAGTATTTTTTCGTTGGCAAGGCCATTCCATTAGCGAAGATTTCCGTTACCGCAGCTTTACTATAATTATTAGCGTTATCTGTTTATTTTGCCGTAATCAGCTTGTATATAACAAGCATTAGCGTTCAGAAGAGACTGTTTTGCTGTCGCAATTTATAACGCCTTCAAGTTACGTTTCATCCGTATGCTATACTCGTATATAAACATGCAAATTAGAATAGATGTTTTCTTACCTTAATGCAATTACTTTGTAATAATATATGAAACTAACTAAATTTAATCAAAATCCCCAGGAATTGTAGATTAGCGTCACTTTCTTATGCTAATAAAACGTGTTATCGAAATAATATCTTGTAAATTTCATTTCTTGAACACAGAACATGTGAAGTGAAATGTTTTAAAAACTCAGTCTATAAAATAAACTGCCGACTAAAAGATTCCGTCGAAGAAATCATCTAAAAAGTGATTTCCCGTTGTTAAAACAACGCATTACGTTCGCGGCAGTTCCATTACTTGCCGTGTTCTTTATTTAATTAGTATAATTTAGCGAAAATTATCGTGCTTACAACTACAATCTACTGGAGATCGAAATTCGTTAACGTTAAATCGAATAAATAAGCTAATTTGCGTTTGCACTCTGTTTCGTTTCAACTTTTATTGTGGAAAAATGTTCTTGCGTTATATCATTATTTGTTTACTGAATAATGTTGTTTTGTTGAGTGTAACGTATATTTACTATCTATAAAATTCGTATTTTATACAAACTTTTACGGATATGCGTGTTGAAATGGATTCTTCGGGGACTTCTTGAATCTTGGACCATATATTGCATACCTGGCATTAATTTACTGCGGCCTTTTCATTTCACTGGGCAAAAGAAATCAGTTTAGATTGAAATTGTATTATAACAAATTTAAGCTTAATATATACTTTATATATGTATACATATATTTTACATATGGAAGTTTGAACGTGCACACGTACAAAATCATATTTTACATCATCATCATATTCAACCATTATCTATCCACTGCTGGATGAAGGTCTCTCCAAATGCTTTCCACACAAGTCTATCCTGAGCAATTCGCTTCCACGTCACCCCAACCTGTTTTCTTATTTCATCTACCCATCTAGTTTGAGGACGTTTTCTAGGTCTTCGGTGGTCTCTTGGAATCCAGTTCAGAATTTCTGTTGTCCATCGTTGATCAGTTCTTCTTGCAATATGCCCAGCCCATCGCCATTTCAGCCCTTTTACTTTAACAATGATGTCCTCCACTCTAGTTTGCTCTCTCACCCAAGTGTTCCTTTTTCGATCTCTCCTAGTTATTCCAAGCATGCACCTCTCCATGCTCCTTTGCGTTGTCTGTAACTTTCGTATTGCTCCAACTGTTAGACTCCATGTCTCTGATCCATAAGAGAGGACTGGGTGAAGACCTTTCTTTTTAGACATAAAGGCAATTTCCCCTTCAGGATAAAAATGTTTCTTACAAATGCACTCAAGCCAAGTTTAATACGTCTGTTGAATTCTTTCATAATGTTGCCATCCATTAAAATCAGCTGGCCAAGGTAAATATATGAATCAGCAAGTTGACAACATTGAGCAAGAAATGTTGTCAACTTGTATTTTTGTTTTCTCTACGAAATTATTGAACATGATTTTAGTTTTTTGTAGGTTTATCTTGAGTCCAACTCAACATATTTTGTATTTATTTCAGATACCCACGTACATACGTACGTTAATAGAGAGACTATGACCTAAACGTGACGATATTTAAAGCAATGATTGAACTTACGAATTTGGTGTATTTGGAAATATTTTTTAAATTCTTCTAAAAGGATTCCTTTTTCTAAAAGAATTTCTTTTCACCATTACGTGTGATCCTGCTTTAATATAAAAAAATATTTTGCAATGTTAAAAGATTGCATTATGATACCGCTGAAGTTACTAGTGAAAATAGTTTTATTTATTTCGATTTCGGCAAGAACATGTGGTCCAGAAATAAATAAAAGCTTTATTGATTTCAATTCCGACTGGATATTTCTTATTATTAACTTTATTTATGAGAAAAAAGCAAATAGATTTTAATTGTGAGAACGTCTTTCCCTATTAAATTTCCATATTAACAAACCTTTCAATTGCATCTAATCCGGTATTATATATTTTAATATAACTATTTATGGCAAACTTGTTTTATGAATTATGTTACGTATACAGGAAAAGATGTATGTCATAATAAATAAATAAATATTTATGTATTTATGTATATAAATCGAACACTACGCTGATTAAATTAAACAATGTCAAACAATCAACGTTTATTGGCGTAGTGATACCAACGCCGATGGTATGGCGTGATTAGATGGTGAAACGTTCGAAAGAAAATAAATATTTCTGCCTTCGGTGGGACCTGAACCCACGACCTTCCACTTGCCGGGCGGAGGCTCTACCCACTGAGCTACGAAGGACAATATATAATCTCTTTACGAACGTATATATATTGTTGCCAGTTATTTCGCAGAATGGTGTAGTACATAGACTACTATTTAAACCAAATTGCAAAGAGACTGGTATTAAATTGATCGAAATGCCCGTTGCAGCATATGTATTTATTTTATATAAATCGAACACTACGCAGATTAAATCAAACAACAATGTCAATCAATCAACGTTTATTGGCGTAGTGATACCAACGCCGATGGTATGGCGTGATTAGATGGTGAAACGTTCGAAAGAAAATAAATATTTCTGCCTTCGGTGGGACCTGAACCCACGACCTTCCACTTGCCGGGCGGAGGCTCT
>QLNU02015360.1:56761310-56791685 GCA_006491805.2 Dysdera silvatica
CAAAACAAGGTATTACTCGATGGGGGTTGCCATTTGAAATTTTCAAGTTTCCCCCCGTGGGGCGCCCCCTTATGCTGTGGGTGAGTCGCGACACAGGGCACAAGTTAGTTCCTTTTGAACAAGCAACTTTCCCAAAAGGACGTTTATCTGCCTGAACCCACCAAAAAATTAACAGTGGGGGGACTGACTTTTGAATCACCTCGTGTATTATAAATATTATTATATATTGAGTATATATTATTATATATTATATATATTGTCATATAGTATATACATTATATAGTATATATATTATTATATAGTATATGCATTATTATATAGTATATATATTATATATATATACATTATTATATAGTATATATATTATTATATAGTATATATATTATTATATAGTATATATATTATTTATATAGTATATACATTATTATATATTATATACATTAAATGTTCATGGTGTGGTCTTCTATCAGGCAGTTTATAAATTTTGTAATTCATACATTTTTGCTTAATTCAGTTTATTTTGGCGCAGTATAGCCCAGATGCTCTTGCGCCATAAAACACCTAAACAAACAAATAATTCAGTTTATCCCCCTTATAACGAAGCTAAAGAGATGATTACGAAGTTTAAGGGAGAGAAAAAAATTTCGATGTATATAATATGTTGAGTCAAATTCCGTAGAAGCGTGTTCGACTGTATATAATTCTTGTATGACCATAAATTATTTTGAGCCGATAAATTCGTGAAAATAACTTTTTGGTAGAGAAGAACTGAATATATGTTAGAACGCTTCTTTTAAGGAAATGTTCTATTGAATTCTTATTTTTTCTGAATCTATTATCAAAGCAGTGCCAATGATATAAGAAAAACGATTTTTCCTCGTACTAAAGGAAGCGTCAGTTACAATAAACAGCAAAAATTCATTGACTTGGCAATCCTATTACATGAATTGAGCAATAAAATTGATCAGGAATAAGCGAGCAGTTTCCAACGTAGAGAAGTCTTTTTAGAAGCGTCAGTAAGGCAAACCAAACAAGAATTGAAGAGCTAAATTGAAAACAATTTTCCTGAAAAAGACACGGATTATGTTTAAGGTAATCGAAAACAGACGCCGATTTCTTTCATCGCTTAAATTAAATTTGGAATATACTTAAAATTCCATTTGTATTTGGATTGAAAAGAAACTTTAGTAAACAGCCGAAAGCTTTGCCTAGTGCTTTGACAAATTTATTGCAATTGTGATTTTACATCCAACTCTAAAGCCGTATTTGAATTTGAGATTTCGTTTTGAGTAATAATCGAACTTTCAAAGTATAAGTTTATATATTTATCTCGTGTCATAGGAGATGCAATTATGTGCGTTTCAAAGCGAAAATGTAGTATCGTATCTGAATTGGGTTTTTTCATAGCTAAACGCATGTATTGTCAACAACACGAATATACTCTTGGTTTTGTTCAGTTGTTATTCAATAATTCCACATTAAGTATACAGTTGAACATACGGTTTTAGTTATTTTGTTATTGAATTAAAACCGCTTTCCATACATACATCAAACTCACTTTATCAATTCACGAAGCGCTTAATTTTGAAATTAAGCAGGTACGTTTTTATTTTCGTAATTATGTGAAATTGACGACTGAGTATAAAGAAAAGAAATACGTTTCCGTTCACGCTTGAATTTACGCAAATTTCTTTTTCTTTTTACTTTCTTTTATGAGAAACCAGTTAGTCATGCTTACCATATTAACAATTAGATTCGTAAATAAAGAGGAAGTAATATAGCCTAAGGAAATTTTCATTAAAAATTTATTTCATTAAATACGTGAGGAGTGAAACAACCGTAACAATCAGCGTTCCAGCAGAAAATGCAAATATTTCCTTTTTTTCTTGCGGGTGTGAGTGGGTTGGGTAGGGATATCTCTGTCTAAAAATTTCTTGATGTTCCTAACATACTGTTCCCTTATTAGGGCTAACACAATTGCCAAATAATGGTCAACACACAAAGCCACCATGGCAAATTTTTTTGTTGTATTTTTTTGGGGGGATTTTTCATTATCGTTAATAAATTGGCACTCAAGTTTAAGCTTATTCTAGAGCTTTTTTTTAGGTATAGGAGAAAAAGGGACATCACCCCCGTCCTAGAGTTGAACCAGGGTCTCTCCGTTGGGCCCGAAGTGTCTTTACCACTTGGCCAATGAGAACAAGGAACATATTTGGCAACTGTGTTAGCCCTGGGTAGAGTAATAATGTCTTACAACATTACATGCCGTGAAAGTGAGCGTTGTTCCATGTTCTCGTTCGTCTAACGGTTATGGCACTCTGGGCTCAACGCAGGGACTCCAGATAGACTCTATGACGCGTGGGAACGATGTCTCTTTTTCTCTTACACCTGAAAAAGCTCTAGTATGAGCTTAAATGAGGATGTAAATTTATTACCCATAATTCTTGATGTTTGCTCAGTCTTAAAGTAAACGATGTTAATGAACGGAAACAAATCCAAACATAGTTTACACCATTAAAATTCGGAATATTTGAAATAAGATGCAGAACGACAGGATGCAGTCTTTAATAGCTCGAAGTGTAAAGCATCTAGCGTTGTCCTGAAACTAGAAGGAGAAGAAAAATTCCTGAAAGGTTTGAATTTTTAATAAAACTAATGAATATAGATTGGAAAAGAGATGGTCTACACAATTCTTTCGATAAAGAAAAAATGTATCAGTGTGTTCCATAAAGACTAAAATTAACGGTTATAAATATTATTAAAAGTAAACGGTTACCTGGTATAAAATATGCTAGCAAACAGCGTGTACTTTACCACAAATAAAAAGCTGCAAGCACCGTTTTAATCAATTACTATCGTTACTTTCTTATTGAATGATATATGGATTTAATTTCATAAAACATTTTGAGAAATGGGGAAGTTTTTTATCTCTCAGTATTAGAAAATATGCAAAAAACTTAAACTATTTTGAGTTTCCTCAATGAAAGAAAACAGGTTTCAGGTTAACAAATTGTGACCGGCTAATAAAATTAACGAGTTTAATAAAAACGGGCAGATGTTATTGTACAAATAATATGCAACAAATTCCTTAATTGCTTTTTCATTTTGTTTGGCAATGAATTTGCAGTTTTGTATTTCCAGTTCTAAAATTCAAAGTAGATTATAAGTTGGAAATTTTCGTGATTGAAAGGTAAAGCTGCACTTCGTTTTTAATTTGCATGTTTGCAGAATCGGAAAAAAATTTCAATTATAGGAAACATTATAATTTTCAATATATTTTTTAAATTATTTTTGCTATTTTTATTATTAAAAATAGAATATATATAAACAACATATCAAGCTCATCATGGGGGATTTCAATGCAAGAATTGGACAACAGGAACAAGGAGAGACATCGGTTGGTAAATACGGATATGGGGAAAGGAATGAACGTGGCGATCAACTCATCGAATTTGCAGAAGCTGAAAATCTTAGCATCATGAATTCATTTTTTAAGAAGAAACCGCAAAGAAAATGGACATGGAAACACCCAAATGGGGGAACTAGTGAAATTGACTATATCCTGGCAAACAAGAAATCAATTATTGAAGATTGCAGTGTACTGAACAGATTTAATACTGGAAGTGATCATCGAATGGTGAGATGTAAAGTGCACTTAAATACTAAATTAGAACGACAGAAGCTCATTAGGAAACAAGTAAGTAAGAGGGTGGATTTAAAGAAATTAAAAGAAAATACCGAGGCATTCAAGTTGGAATTAAAAAATCGCTTTTCTGCACTGGAAGGACTTATTGAAGAAGTTGACATCTCAGAAGCAAATGAAAACATTGTTAAGACAATAGTTGAAACTGCTGGGGAAATTGGTGGTGTAACCTGTAAAAAGCACAATAGCAAATTATCTGAGAAGACGAAACAGCTCATGAAAAGGCGAAGAGATATGAAGGTGGACAATCAAAATACCAGTTCCAGGATTGAGTACATAGAACTTTGTAAAACTCTGCGCAAAAGCATGAAAGAAGACATAAGAAAATTCAACTGTGAGCTAGTAAGGAAAGCCATTGAAAATAACAAGAGCCTTAGGGTTGTTAAAGGAAGTTTATCTGTTGGGAAGAAACACATCATTGCATTAAAAGGAGAGGATGGCACCGTAACAAGAAATAGGGAAGAAATACTTAGAAGAGTTGAAGAATTCTACAAAAATCTATACGAAAGTAACAGTGGATTAAACGAAGACATTGAAATAGTCGAAGGAACAGCTCCTAAAATCTTAAAAGAAGAAGTTTCATTTGCAATAAAAAGTATGAAGAAAGGAAGAGCCCCTGGTGATGATGGTATTACATTAGATATCCTAAAAGAAGCTGGAGAATATGTAGAAGACATACTTGCAAAATTCTTTACCAAATGTCTTAACAGCGGTAACATACCAAACCAATGGGATTCTGCAACAGTAATTCTTTTGCATAAAAAAGGTGATAAAGAGGATTTGAAAAATTACCGACCAATTAGCTTGTTACCTGCTATTTATAAAATCTTCACAAAAGTGCTAACACATCGCCTGCAGAAAAAATTAGATGCAGCTCAACCAAGAGAACAAGCTGGATTTCGAAGTGGATTCAGTACAGTGGACCATATTCAAGTATTAAGAGAATTAATTGAAAGAACACATGAATATGAACTTCCATTGTGTGTGGCATTTATTGACTATGAGAAGGCCTTTGACTCTATTAAAACATCAGCAGTCATCAACTCTTTAAGATCAACAGACATTGAGGATGTGTACATTGACATGGTGAAACGTGTGTATAAAAATGCAAGTGCAAAATTTCGGTTACATAAAGATACCAAAACTATCAAAATTGGTAAAGGTGTGAGGCAGGGAGATACCATTTCTCCAAAACTTTTTACTTCAGCTTTACAGATGATTTTTCAGCAGATAAATTGGAATAACAAGGGAATAAAAATAAATGGTGAATATTTAAATCATTTGCGGTTTGCTGATGACATTGTTATTTTTTCAACGAACCCATTAGAACTCCAAGACATGGTACAGGAGCTCTCAACTAGAAGTAAAGAAGTTGGACTCAAGATGAACCTACAAAAAACTAAGATCATGTTCAATAATTTCGTAGAGGAAACAAAAATACAAGTTGACAACATTGAGCTAGAAATTGCTGATTCATATATTTACCTTGGCCAGCTGATTTCAATGGATGGCAACATTATGAAAGAACTCAACAGACGTATTAAACTTGGCTGGAGTGCATTTGGAAGAAACAGTTTTATCCTGAAGGGGAAATTGCCTTTGTGTCTAAAAAGAAAGGTCTTCAACCAGTGTGTATTGCCAGTCCTCTCTTATGGATCAGAGACATGGAGTCTAACAGTTGGAGCAATACGAAAGTTACAGACAACGCAAAGGAGCATGGAGAGGTGCATGCTTGGAATAACTAGGAGAGATCGAAAAAGAAACACTTGGGTGAGAGAGCAAACTAGAGTAGAGGACATCATTGTTAAAGTAAAAGGGCTGAAATGGCGATGGGCTGGGCATATTGCAAGAAGAACTGATCAACGATGGACAACAGAAATTCTGAACTGGATTCCAAGAGACCACCGAAGACCTAGAAAACGTCCTCAAACTAGATGGGTGGATGAAATAAGAAAACAGGTTGGGGTGACGTGGAAGCGAATTGCTCAGGATAGACTTGTGTGGAAAGCATTTGGAGAGACCTTCATCCAGCAGTGGATAGATAATGGTTGAATATGATGATGATGATATATATATATATATATGTGTGTGTTAAATCCTCAGATAACGGTGTTTTGTGACACCATCTAAGAAGAAATAGCGGTTAGATAAGAGTAGCAAATATGGATTTCGCTGTTGAAAATGGGATGCGGAACAGCGCTCATATAAAACTTAAACATATGTAGATATATATGCGTCTTATATAAATCTTTATAATTTTTGGATGAAATATTTTGAAACTATTTAACACTGCACCATTGCATTTAGATTAACTTCAGTAATCCGCGAACAGGAACCCACGGAAATCACCAGTTTTCAAAATTCCTCCCCTGGTTGTTTCAATTTTCTTGATGTAATTTTAGCTTGGATTCTTACAAACTCTTACTTTGAATCCAAAACCTGGTGACTTCCTTTCACCTCTGTTCCCGTCATCTGAAATAGTCTGTATCGAGTGCGTTTTTCAATCTTCCTCTATATGAATGCCTTTCAAATGGTCATTTTACCTCTTTTTTTTTCTCCTTCTACCCTTTTCCTCTTTCAATCAGTCTTCAAGGTAGTATTATGGAGTAGTTTTTCGGAGGCAGCTTTTCGCAGAAGTTTCAAATAGGTCCGCGAAGATAGGTCTTTTTATGAAGAGAAAACGTGTCAAAAAAGTTTACGGCTCAAATGACCTGAAATAATTTATTTTTTATAACTTATTCATTTGTTATAAGAGTTCTTTTACAAATGTATTACGATTTACCACCTTAAGCTTTAACGCCACGTGTATTCGTAGAGCAAAAAGCAGTTTGAAAAATATAGAAGTCTAACACATTGTGCACGCTTTTCCTTACCCTTGTAGAATATTATATTACGTTATCCCATTTATGAATCTCATACTGATTTTTCAGCAATTCACAATGTCATAGTGTAATTCGTTAAGTTTTATTGTAAAGCTTCTACTTTTGATAATGCTATGTTGTTAAAATTTTTATTATGTGACGTTTTGTTTTCATTCATTTTGTTTTCATTGTAACATAAATAATTTATTTTCAACGTACCAGGCAAAGATGGTGCGACCCAGAGAGCAGACATAACAATATCGATTGTAAAACTTACCTCTATTCGAAAGCATTTACCTACGTTTATGCATCATGTAATACCCTGAATGGTAGGTTGGAGAACCATTTCCCATGACAGACCATCTCTCCTAGTTGTGCTGTAAGGTACTTTGACAGCACGCAAGTATGTTGATAATGTCCTTCAACCAACTGCATTGATGCATCTTCCTGTCATATTTGATTGGCGATAGGTCTGGGGAGCTGGCAGCTATGGAAGGGTATGAACGCTATAAAGGCATTGTTAAGAGAATTTTTCAGTGTAGGCGGTCTCGTATTAGCTTGCTGGCAAGAGCTTGTGGAGGGTATAACAGCATAAGCAAATGCTGTTAGACATTCCAGAAGCTCTTACCAACAAGTTAATATTTGAAACCGATCACACTAAAAAATTCTCTTAACAATGCCTTTATGGTGTTCATACTCTTCCATTGCTGCCAGCTCCCCAGACCTATCTCCAATCAAATATAACAGGAAGATAGTGGTAAAGTAGTTGTAATTATCACGGCATTTTATCAAACTAGCCGAGCGATAGTAGAAATATCGTAGACTCTACCAGATACAGAATATTATCAAACAGATTATAGTCAGCTGTTTGACTCTATTCCGCCCTATTCCGTTTGCTGAGCATGATCTTAGGATTTGATTTTCAACGGTGCCAAAAAACGCTTACCGACTAACTTTTCATTGAAATTCAGAGGTTGGTTACTTACGTTTTAAGATATTCACGTACTTGGGAAAACTGTGTCCCGTCGCAACACAACATTTATTGTTCTTACGTCGTAAAACAAATGGTAAAAGACTAAAGCGAGTAGAAGAGCCATGACTGCGTTTGTGTGAATTTCGGTTTAAAATAAGACTGATAGCTATGCAACTTTAATCATACGTTTTTCCTTTACATATTTCTCTTACGTTCGAAATTTCAAAGCCGTTGAACAATTTGTACCGAGTGCATTGTTTTTGTTTATATAACTGCCCACTACCAAATATCAATATATTCGACATAATATGTTTTTAAACGGATAATCACTGTTACAGTCCAGTCCTAACTGTTTTGATGAAATGTGAAATATGTCTGTCATGAATTTCCATTACTGAATGACTATGTGGAATACACATTGTTTGAAAAAATTATATCCCCAGGGAATCCTAACTATTGCTATAAATCTACGCACACGTTGAGGATACTATATGGAGGCGAAGAAATGACCACACTTCTTTATAAAGGGTTTTTATTTCTGAACAATTGTAAATAACTGCTACATGTTAATATGAAGTAAATTCCTCTCTGGTGGCAACACAAGCTGATAAACGGTTTGACATGGAGTCAGATAATAGTCCAATGTTATGCCATGGTAGATTCTGACGGACGTTCTGCAATTGTTGGCTAAGTTAACTTACATTGCATGATCGCTTCAACTGTCCTTTCAGCATATTCTGGATATGCGCTATTGACCATACGACTGGGAACTTTTTGCTGCCATGGAAGCAATTAATCCCACGATATCATTATTGAGTAAATTTTGCCATGCGAGGACTAGGATTATCAAGCATTTAAATAGTCCTTGAACTGCAATTAGTTTCAGAACGTTGTCAATGTAAGTCGTGCTTTCAAATTTATTTGGCAATAAACTGTAGGAGATCGACTGTCTTAGGAGATGGCTTCTCAGGCTTTAGCTTCAAGTGTTATATGCGGTTAGACCAGAGTTTTCCAACATATGGCCAGTGGGCCATAATCCGGGTCACCGATAACTGTTTGAAATAAAAAAAAATTCCAAATAAAATTTTAGATTTTTTTGTTCAGAAATAAGGAAAACCGCGGGGCGCAGCTGAGTAACCCCTTTCTATATTGCAAGTGAACAAACAAATAATTGGAAGAAACTTTGAAGGGAGGGTTTTGGAAAGATTTTTTTCTTAACCCCTGGCCCACGAGATCTGTGAAAAAATTTTAAGTGGCCCGCTACCCAAAAAGGTTGGACAACACTTTGCTAGACCTCTGCATTCGGATTAGAGCGATGGCCATGCCGCTTATACATATGTGGATATGGTGATAATATGTATCAAAGAGGGTCAAATTATATTAGGAATTCCATTTATCATAATACAACAAATTATATAATATATACACACACATATGTTTTCTATGTTTGCGATTTGAATTTCATTTAAAGATGACTATCTGACTTATTATAGAACGGGATTTGTCTACAAAAAGTTTTCACTTTCATACGTTTGCAATACCGTTTTATTAGATTATGATAATAAATACAAAACCACCATGTGCAGTGAGTTTGCTTTACTTTCGTACACCTGTTTCTTCTTAACGAAAATATAGAAAACCAGAAACAAAACATACTTCGTTAAAATTTTTCATATATCTACATATGCAGGGTATGTCACTCGAACAGGTATGTTAATGATATTGAAAATAAAATATATTTATAATTTTGCATTTGTTTGTGATAATTTTAGTTTATAATTGATGACACATGGTTATTAATTATTAAAACATGCAATGCGCTTTTCGACTTTCACTGCGAAAGTTGCATTAAATATTGTTTAATATGTGTAAAAATAGCATAAATATAATATATTCTGTGAGAAAACGCTTAAATATTAAACTTCAAATTTTAATATTATTATATATAAATAATTATTCTCGGATACAATATATCATATTATATCTCTTTAGTTTAGTATCATTTTGTTTCGTTTGTTTTAATTGAATATAAACTAAAATTACACTCTAGTTTAAAAGAACTTGAAACAGTATTTTCAAAACGAAACGTCCAATTTTAAGATTTTTATTAAGTTCCCCTGAAAACGAACTGGATAGCAGATTCGAAAGATTTTATAAATGACCGTTATTTTTATTTTGCTAAACCTTTGCTTTAGAACGTGACATAGCAATATATTTTAATGAAAACTAAGGAAGAAATGCACCGGATTCGAGGAAAGGACTGGAGAAAATAGACACAATGTATACCAAGGCAGTTACTTTGGACCCTCTATATGAGAAACATAGGATACACTGGTTAAGGGGAAAAGGACATGTAAAGAATAGATCGATTAATGGGTTAATGTAAATATAAACATTAAATATTAAGGAAATATATTATTGATACTCCCCTAAAACATGTTACATCAGTTTATAAGGTGTTATTACTCTTCCCAGGGTTAACACAATTGCCAAATGGTGAACACACAAAGCCACCGGTTTTTGTAATGAGTGGTGGGAATTGAGAAGGCTAATAATTTTTGTACACCCACGCTTGAGCTCAGAATAGAGCTTTTTATTTATTCTTTTTGTAAAAAATGAAAAGTGAGACCGTCTTTTGATATGGGCTATGACGTTTTCACTTTTTCTTCTTTACATTAAAAGCTCCAGTTCGAGCGTAGAAGTGAGTGGTATGCTATATCATGTTGTAATGTAATACAGCATTTCAAATTTGTATTTTTAGAATTTATTTATAATAAAGGAAGATTCAGATATAAAATGAAAAAGTAGATTATATGCATAAATATAGACAGTATTACGATGAGAGCTAAACTACTAATATAGAGTTTATGCGATGCGATCTACATAAAGTAAAACTGGAAATCAGCTCACTGTGCGATATAATTGATAAATAATGCATTAGTAAACACTAGGCACAGCTGTGAAAATTTAGTCAAGCTTTTCGTTGGCTTTCAGCTATTGTCGTCGGAGATAGGATCATATAACAGTAGGCGTGGAAACTGGTATAACGGACAAGGTTATGGGTATTGCCCGTGAGCTGGTGCCCTCTACTGGCTGATAACGGAAGAACGTAAGCGGTGTGGGGAAAATATTTGAGAGAAACAAATTTCTGTGAGGTGGGTAAGATCACGAACCTCAAAATCGGTGTAATGAAACTCATTCGCCCTCCGTGCCAGGGACTGTACAGCACCTTGGATTGGATCATTAGTGAAAAGTCTTTGTACGTCAAAGAAAACCATTTTGTTTAGAATGGAAGGAATGTTACGATGCCTGTCCACAAAATGCAGTGCATTTTTTATTGTAAGGCAGTTGTTTTAAAGCAATGGTTAAAATATTTTTGCCAAATGTTTTGAAAGAGCGTGACAAGCGGTGTCGATCTTTGAGACTGTAGGACAAAACAGTATACCTCCTTATGAACTTTGGGCAGTGCAGATAGACGTGCGATATTAGCGACCGAAGAAATGGTATATTTTTTGTTTCCTCATTCATAAATAAACATGAGGGGATGGCTTGTTTTGTTTTGATAGGATGGATATTAGATGGACCGTTCTTGATGGGGCGATGGCGGCCATCTTGAAGCAACGCCTCCACTCCATCCAGATATTGGTTTTATCGAAGATAACTATTTGGCCTCCTTATCCGTTTTTGTAATGATGGTATGAAAACGATGGTAGGAAAAAGTTTAAAGAATAAGTAAATTTTCACAACTATGCCTATTGTGTTTAATGACGCATTATTTATCCATATAAGGTGTTTATAAAATATTAGAAAAACTGACCTTATGTTCAATGACCACAAATACATAGATAAATCGATAGCTGTAGAATTGATCTGTTAGATGTTATCGTTATTCATACACACTGAAAATTATAGAACTGGACGTACGATTTAAAATGATATATCTGCTAACAGTGATGATATGTGCCTTATTTAATATTTGATGCCTTAACAGAAGGATATCCCACTAACCGTTTCATCACAATTGTCAAATTAATGGCTTTTTTAGTCTTTTGGTAACTCCATAGTAGCTCGCTAAACTCCAGACCCCATTTCATTGCTTCATCGTAACGAGTGTCAATACGTTCTCTTGCCACTTCAACCTTAAAATCGTTTTTTTGTACATTATGTTCTGTACGATTTTATAACAAAAATACGCAGGTGAACGACTGATGAGAGCTATACCTTCTAAATATTGTACAAAATAAAATGTTTTATTTTGTACAATAATATACGATAATATATGTATCGTGACTATATGGACCCCTTTCCAAGCGCGAATGGAATAATAACGCACGTTATGTGGAGGGAAAAAAATAAACTTACATATGCAATAGACTCTCTCAATAAAGGCTATCTAATTAACGATTATTTACCTTTGATGGTGACATTTTACTATCTCGGCAAGGCCATTTCGGTTAAGAGAAATTCGAATAATCGGGGTTTTATTTTAGGCCTTATAAACGAATGTAGGATTAAAGGAAAACATTTGATAGCAACAAACAACATTATAGTATCTGATTGGAAAAGTACAAAAGTTCTTCATAAAAATGTAACTTCTCGCTATTGTAGACTTTTTCTGGAGTCTTGGGAGACTTTTCGAATGCGAAGTAAGGCGATGAACATCGCAAAATCGATGCCTGAACCTTACCGCATTTTTGCTAGGAGATGGGGGAAAACCAGTTTCAGACAGGGGGGAATTACCGAGTGCGGGACAGTTCTTAGAAAATCCAGATTCAGACAGGGGGGAAAACCCGAGTGCGGGATAGCTTTGGGGAAAACCAAAGTTGGGGTATAAATACCGAACACCTACACTTCCTTGACACTTTCGCTTGATGAAGGGAACAGTAGTTCTCGAAACGTTGCGAATATTTTTGCAGACGGTAAATATCTTTTACCTTCTTCATTTGTATTTCGTATATTCCGACCAGTGTCAAATTTTACTAGTTATAGGTCTAACCAATTATCATACAGTTTTCATTTTTTATGGCGACGTGGTCAGGATAAAATGAATTACATAAAGGTATTTTCTACAAAGGCGTGTAATTAAAATGTAGGATTTTTATTGGATAATTTTACTTTGAAAGCCAACGTGCATATGAAAAATATTTATTTATAGAATATTGTGACCCACAACACTTATCTTCCATCACCAAATATAATTAAATTGATGACAAAAAAAAAGAGTGTTTTTCAAATAGATTGCAAAAATTTTATATTATTTTCTTATAGAATTATACATAAATTATACATACATTTTATATATTTATGTATTATATATTTTATACATTATACACATTTTATAAATTTTATACATTATATATATACGTTTTTAGTATCGCAATTTACATATTTTACACTAAACATTTTATTTACCGGCAGGAAATTGGCCTTTTTCGTACTAGCATTGAAGTTCTAGCAGGGGTCTTGTTTGCATATGTAATGAAAATCACTTAACCTCACTTTGCATATGACATTTAATGAATAGCACGCTATTGAGTGTATATAATTTTTAACAAATTGTGTAAATCAAAATTTATGTACAAAGCGTTTGGGAACTTAAAAATTTAGTAAATAGGGTATTAAAATATGTTACGTTCAAAATTGTCCGCTATTGGGGAGGATTAGAGTAAATCTAGCATTGTGACCGGAAATTCGAAAGGTGACCATTAAGTAGAGTTATTCTGTGTTCAAAAGTGTCCGTTAAAAAAGTTTTACTGCGTTACTTATGATGGCGTAAAAAATGTGGACACATGTATAAGTACATGCTATAAGAACAAAATATCTTAGAGGTTAAAATATGTTAAAAAATCAATTTTAAAACACAATTATTTATTACATCAAAATATAGTCTAATTCAAATAGCAACACTTTCTGAAGAAGCTCATATTACTTGGTTTCTGCGGTACTAATAATAAAAGTAAATAATTTTTATATGATTAGAACACCACGAAACCCCAATCAAAACAGAATTGTGTATTTTTATCATTTATTAAAAACATAACGCATAGAAATAGTACAGTTTCTACCATAGGCGTAGCCGGGGGGGAGTTTTGGGGGTTGTAACCACTATCGCAATGAAATTTTGTATATTTAACATAGGAATACATAAGTTGTAGCTCTGTAACCCCTCCCATTAAGCCTATACCTCTCCCTTATGAACTTTCTGCCTACGCCATTCGTTCCTACACGTATTATTTAATTGCCAAGATCGGCAGTATAGTCTTAACGACCTAGCCTCCGGAGCCGTATATATATATGTTTTACAACACTACTTTTTATTGTTTTTGTATCTAACCAAATAATATGCATTATTTATACATAGACGCCTTTCATGCTCAGTTTAATGTCAATTATAGCACATTTGCGAATTTATTGAGTAATATATAATAACTTTGAAAGCAAATACGCATGCGTGACTATTTTTCTCAGCCCATTTAAATTTTGACTGCGAAATTTTTACTGATTTAAGCTTGGTAAACGTTACACTCCTTACACCTCAAATCCAGTTTTTCACACTAAATGTGGTTCATACTTAGAAAAACCCAATTTTTTTCAACCCAATTGAAGACTCGAGTTTCTATTACGTATTAAATTTCGAAATGGGGTTTATTCCATTGGACTGTAAATGGCTGTTTCCAAGAAATTGCAAGAGAAGTTTCCTTTTTTTAGTTATTCTAGGAGAAATGGGCGGAAAGGCTGGAGGTTAGGTGGTTAAATTAGGAACCGGATATTTTCCTCTTTATTCTCATGTTAGTTACCAAACACCTAGTGGAAAATAGTGAAAACTCACCCAGAAACACCAATGGCCCTCATGCCCCGTTACACAGCCCCCTCACGCTTTCTCTCATCTTCCTCCTCTTAAATATTATGTTCAATGCTCCCTCGTCTCTTTTCTCTTTATTACTTTCTAGCGGTGTGGCGGCTACTTATTTGTAAGCACCTTTCGTTCTACGTACACAATTTACAACTCTCTCCCTCCCGAGACAAAGCTGGTTACCTGTTCGTAAGCTCAAAGATTCGCAAAAGCTCGGAAGGACGGGACATCTCATGGTATAACGGCCCGGCATAGTCGGAAAGCAGGTGTGTTCCGTAAATTATTCTTAGCGTGAGGGCTCTTCTTCCTTGAGGTAATTTTACTACCCCTTTCTTCGGAATATTCAATGAATTTTAATGTTTGCTGCTCGTTGTGGGAATATCAACTTGACAGAGTGGCAACAGAACATATTTTCAATAAAGGTTACTCTGTGCCCTAAGCTTTACAAAGCCCCTTTATGAGTACATATCCCATTCTCATTTCTGTGGAATCTAGCGATCATCCTACGCATTCTCGTTGTGACACAATCACGGATTTTCCAAAACTCAAGTACACATTGCAGTGTTAAATATGCACATATGATTTCATATTAGTCTTGCACAAAATAATGTTTTATATGTGAATACACTTCCCAAATTAACAGATTTAGATTCTGTCCTTTAAAACATCAAAACGAATAAAGGAAAATTCTGATAATAAAATTATATTTTTCGGAATACGTTTTCAAACGTTTTATGGAATTAGCTAGTGTGTGATTGCAGTAGGAAAATTGCCATCTGTGGCAGCTCTTACTTTATTTACGTAAAAGAAAGTAGTGTCGAATGTCAGAATTGCATATTTTTTACTAAATGTAGGTTGTGTTTAAATAATTTCCGTATTTTTTACCCGAATGAAAAACCTGCATTTCTATTGTAGGAGGGAGAGGTTTAATATCTTCGTTAATAAGTGGTTTTAACTTTTATCAGGAAGTGGATGTTCAAGTTTTGTTGTGTGTGGGATAGGATAGAATGCAACGAAGACTGTTTAACAGTGCAAACGAACAGATTTTAATTCAAATTATTCTGAAAATTACTAATTTGTTACTATTTTCAAAGGCATTTGATATATCGACATCTTCAAGGAATAGTACATGGCTTCTATTTGGGAGCCCTACGAGGCTCTATATACCGCAATAAGCAAGGGAAAAACAGCTCTTTAAATCGCATGACAGCTCTGACTCGTCATTGTGCAATTTGGCATGGAAAATGTGTGACGAGTCAGAGCCGTCATATGAGAACAAGAAGCTAAGCGTATCACGCGACTAAATACATAAAAATAATTTAAAGACTATATGGAAATTTTAAGCTACACGAACTTATAGAAGAAACCACATGCATTTAAATAGAATATGCAACTATATAAGCTGACGTGCATGTACATAATGAGAGCAAATTATAATCAAAATAGTAAACAAACTTGAATATAATGATACTAACTGAAATCAAAAATAGATTACACGGACCAGACCAAATACATTACTATAAAATTTTGATTTTTACGCCTGCTTATTAATGATACCATATAATCTAAAGTGGGGATATTGTGCAATTTTAGATCAAAATAAAATTTTCGCCGTAAAATTCTCCGTGTGTGGTTATTTCGTAATATCTAGAGATAAAATATCTCAGCGTTTACCCTATTCCCTAGAAATAAACAGGAACTTTTCTACTGTCGTTTCTCTTTGCTATCCGCATGTCTATCTGCCGGCATTGGGCTAAAAACATCCGAAAATAAAAAGCTTTCGCGAACTCTCCAGCTGTGCTTTTGGCGGAGGATGGTAGAGTTCAAGATAGGATGTATAGTGTAATGGACAACGCAGCTGAATGAAAGCCCAGATGTTTATGGGAATTGGGGGCATTTTCTGGAATTTGCAAACATATTCGCTATCCAAAGGCACTTTTCAACAGAGTTATATATAATTTTGTTGTTGCATGATCAGCGCAAACTGCTTTCCAATGACAATCCTAGCATATAGAGAACGCCCATTATCACTTCATTTAGTTGCTCATAAAGAGATGATCTTTTAGTAGCCGATATCATTGTAAAAGAGCGACTAAAATATCGCACCTAATTTGCCGATACTGAATCATCTCTGGTATGGTTATGTTGAATTTAGCATAGATTTAAATCACGAGAGTTCAATTAATAATATGTGGATTGTTAGTGAACTATGGTAAAAGATAGTGGTTTTACATAAAAAGTGGAAATATGACGAAGCAGGGAGTGCAAATAATGCATCAAACAGCATGTTGAAAGCTTCAAAAAGTATTAGGGGCACGTATAATACCCTTTCAATTTCTTATATCCATGGTTTTTATCGTTATTCATCTTTTAGATTAAAACTAAACGCTTTTTGTATGCATAACGTAACGTTCGTAGAATGGATGCAGCTAGTTTGTTCGTACAGACACGCATACATGTATAATATGGATTAAATTATATTCCAGTAGCGATAGTCTTTGAAACTTTTGGAATAATGTCAGTGGCATATACATTTGCCTTTGCATTTTGATGGAAAACCAGAGAGGTAATCGAAAATATTCAAGTAGTTAAGAAACGCATTAAAAATCACGTTAGTGGTATAAAACGGTCGTGTAGCTGTATTTTTCAGCGATAGAAATATTATTCTTGCTTATTTTCAAATTTGTGATCCAAATTTAGGCTTAGCAAAGCATCACTTCTGCGCCATTTTGTCTAGATGATGACGGCAATGTTTTATTTTATTCTTATGATGAAAGCCGTGTTTTTCCTGGAGGGGAATTAGTACAGTCGTGATATGTGGCAAAAGCCTTTGGGAATTAAGGATTGCGACAAGCCCGACATTTTCCTGCTTTCTGTCCATCGAGGAAGTAGATGGGTTACAACGGCTCGACCAAAAGCATAGCGTTATATTGCAGCTTGCGTATCGTTTTCATATATAAATAAAATTGTTCTTACAACAGCAACCAATAATTGTCAAAGCACTAGAATTGCATACGATGAAATAAGGAAATTGATGGGTTCGTATATTTCCTGTGCAAAATATAATGCCAATGTGTCAAGCTGTATTTAATTTATCAATTCAAAGAGACCGTATACAGTAAAACCTCTCTACAACAATATTATACGGACCGAGAAAAATTATCGTTGTAGAGGGAGTTATTGTTATAGGGAGGGTTCATTATACAGTAAAACCTCTCTACAACACTGTACGGCCGCTTTTGAAAATAAGCCCGCCATCTTTATTATTAAAAGAAAGAAGTGGAAGATGTCGCCATTGTGCATTGACCTTAGACGGAGATGAAGGGCAACACGAGCGATAAGTAAAGGTTGAAATAATACAAAATAAATCCCATTGGATTTATTAAAAATGCATAACGCTTTCTGATTGGCCAATGAGAATAAAAACGCGGGAAATGAAGGATGTAGAAGTAGCAGAGAGGGGTAGGCTAGCGTGCAGATCGGACCAGCCTGTTGGAGGCTGGGCTATATGCTTAATTCTAGATACGAAATAATACGAAAATTAGTCATCGTTATTAACTATCTAAATTTGGTGATAGCGTGGCAATAATATTCACTGAACATTAGTGTTCTTATCTATGATTATCATCTATGTACCGAATTATTTATAGTAATAAATTAGCACTACTCCAGCAATAATAGTCTCCCACGTCTCAATGGATTTTTATGTTGATTCCTTCGGAGAATTTTATGGAACCCCACATCTTAGCCGTCCATCCGGACAAACACTATTATACGGACCGAGAAAAATTATCGTTGTAGAGGGATTTATCGTTATATCGGATATCGTTGTAGGGAGGTTTTACTGTATAACGTTAATAGCGAAATCTGCATTGAAAGATGTTAACTTTGGCACTAACCTTACTGTTAGATATACGGTAATCGTAAAATTTATTCTGATTTATGAAATTTATTCTGATAGTGAAATTTATCAAATAGTTTCGACACTGCACCAAATTAATATTGTAACTCGTACTGAATTTAAAAAAAATAAAAAATCATGAACAGATAATCTGAAGAGAAGTTTATACATGTAGTATCTGTATAATGAGTACATTTTTTTAAACGTGTGTATACTCTGTACATAAAACCATTATAAGTATATTCCTTTCCATTATAACAAACTAATGTAAACGTCATTAATGATAACTTATTGTGGACTGATAAACAATAATTAGTATAAAGTAGTTTGTATGCTATTTGAAAACTTTGAATTTTATGATTTATAAATATTTTTATGCAAAATATTACCCAATTAATTTAAATTTCATACCAATTCTTAATTTGGCTTCTTTTAGTGTAGATAGCTATTTCTATATCCTTGCTTAACAGTGAAGATGCAGCAAACGATTCATAAAGAATCACCTTTATAAAAAAATTCTCATTAATAAAAATAGACTTTTTCTCATCAAAGCATTTCTGGGGAACAAAAGTCATAGTCGGTCCCTCTTATTTATGAGCAGAGATATCATTTTGCCCGTAAAGTAGGAAATGTGAAAGCAAATGGAAAGATTTCGAATTAATGTCAATATTCATTTTTAAAAATAATGTGTATAAAATAAAAGTGAAAATTATGTAAGAGACGACCACGTGCACTGCCTACAAAAAACAATAGTTTTCAGGTCTTGTCGATGATTCGAATTGGCTGAGAAATTCAATGAACTTATATCACACTCACAATAATGATGCTTTTGTGGTTTAGATATATGACATATATTACGTATACATTTTCATTAGCACCAGCAAGTAAAATATATACAACGCTATCCTTTTAAGGTTTTACTGATTTTACCCTCACTTTCACCCGCTCTTTTAACCGCTAGCTATCTTCTTTATGTGGTAAATATAGTGATCAAATTGAAAACAGAAATATTTGTAATTTCATTTCCAATTTCTTCCTTTAATGCAGCTGGACAATGCACCTTGGTTTCGTTAAAAAAAATTTACTGATAAACAAAACTCGCACTCAAATACCTATCATGAATCTAACGAACATGAACTGATTGTCATTTTATGTTTGGTGCCAGAAATAAAATGCAAATGTAGCACCAAAAGGTCAATAACCCTCCTGCATAAAAACAAATTAATATTTTTAGCTAGACCCTAAAAATATTCTATTCTGGATTCATAATTTTAATTGTTAGCGTTAGTTATTTAGCTCATTTAATAGTATTTATGACGATAACCGATATTTTGTGTACTAGAATAATATTAATAAAGCTGAGCGAAATTTCTCCCTTACTGAAACAGAAAGGACAGTTCAACGTATATAATGATACTCGTGATAAAAGTTATGAATGATCTACGAGCTCTTAAGGATATGCTAATGCCTTTTCCTAATATTACAAATTGTTTTAATTAATATTTCGAAGAGAATTCTTAGGGAAATTAAATTTGCATTTCGCCTTTGGAGTTTTCAGAACTAATGCACAGTGGAAAAGATTCTTTATTTTTTTCTAAGAATTTCTAAAAGTAGTTGCGGTTGTTAAGTATTTGTAATATATTTATTAAATTGACAAATAAATTATTCTGAGAAATTGAAAGTTACCTCCTTTAGTTCAGATTAAATTTATTAGAGTTCAGTAGTAAATTAAATCTTTTATGTTTTATACAACTTATCACATCGTACGTTCCTCCATCTCAGTCAGTCAAACTCTGTAAAAAATAATATGCAAATAGGAGGGCCTTGTTTATTTTTAAAACTAAAAATTTATTGAACTCAATATCGTTATTCGTAATGTATTATTGTGGGCGTGATATAGTATTGCTTATTCTATATCGCAATTCTTAAATGATGTAAAAAAATTACGATTAAAAGATAATTCTCTTTATTTTTACACGTTAACAGGTTTACATTACATTGTCACGTGATAAATCTAGCATATACCGTAAGTATGTTTACACTGGAATGTTGACCCTTCTCACCCGTTTAACAAAAAACTATAACAGTAGAATTTTTCAAATTTAATGGAATAAGTACAAATCAAATGTCTTTATTTCTTGAAACTTACGGACATGTAACGCAACTTCGTTTTATGTATTTAAACAACATTTGAACCCCCTCCAGAATTTGAAGAGCAAAATTAAGTTTACGAAAAATAAAACATAAAAAAAAAGTAAAAATCTAGTACTTGGTAGGGCCTCCCTTGATCCGAATGTCTTCATGGAGCCGTTAAGGCATGCTGTGGGCCAAGTTTGTCATAACATTCGGTGGGATGCTGCTCCAAGCTTCCTGCAATGCAGTCTTGAATGCAGGGATGTTTGTGCCACATGATAATGGCACACGGTTGTCTAAAATCCCTCAAAGATGCTCAATGGGGTTCAAATCAGGTGACTGAGATGGCCATTCGAGCACCTCTATCTTCTTGGAGGCAAAATAAGCAACTAAAATACGAGATTTATGTTTGGGGTCATTGTCTTGTTGGAAAGACCAACCCCTTTTCAATCCCAACTTCATCTTTCATTGAGCCAAATTTGATTCCAAAATCTCCTTATACTTGTGGGAGTTCATAAGGCCATCAATGAATACCAGATTTCCCGTTGCATTATTGGTAAAACAACCCCAAACCATAACTGATGATGGGTGTTTGATTGTTGGCTGCAAATTCTTGACATTAAACGCTGTTCCATCTTTTCTAAACACTATTTTCTTCTGTTGTTTTAAAGGTTCAAACTTGCTTTCATCGCTCCACATCACATTTTCCCAGAATTTGAGTGGCTTATCAGCAAGTTGAATTGCAAATTTTGAACTCCTTTGTTTATTTTTGGAAGAGATATAAGGTTTCTTACGTGTAATTCTTTCTTTATATCCCACCTTGTTTAACACCCTTGAAATTTGTCTCCGTGATATTGTCTTTTTGAATTGATCTTGAAATTCTTCTTGGATTTCCCTTCTCGATGTAAATGGGTTTTTGTTTATGATTCTCATAATCGTCTTGCGCTCCCTTTCTGTGAACTTTGGTTTTCGACCTGTCCTTTGGGTGCTTACAACGTGTCCATTGATTTCATATCTTTTCACTATTTTCTGAGCTCCCATTGCACATATTTCATACTTTTCTCCTAACTGTCTGTAGGATAATTTGCCATCCACTCTGTCTTTAGTTAAGGCTGTTCTTTCAATCACCGATAGTTCCCGTTTTTACTCTACACTTTTCCAGTCTCTCACATTCTCATAACTCTCACATTCTCATGAATCGTTGATTATGCAAATTCGATTATACGCAAATTACACTGACACAGAAATTTGCTTTCAATTTTAAATTTTTTGATGTTTTATTTATTTGCAAACTTAATTTTGCCCTTCATATTCTGGAGGCGGTTCAAATTTTGTTTAAATATATGAAACCAATTTGTGTTACAAGTTTGTAATTTTCAAGAAATAAAGACATATGTTTGTACTTATTCCATTAAATTTGAAAAATTCTACTGTTAATATTTTTTTTGCTATACGGGTGGGAAGTGTTAACATTCTAGTGTAAACATACTTTCTCCCCCCACTATATGTGGCTATATCATAATTGTAAACCTATAGGGGCCTGATCCCCGAATAATTTGTAATAAATTGCAATTTTTTACGTATATTGTAACGTATGAATGTTCAAAATATGTGCTTCCTTTCCTCCAAATAATTTTGAAAATTCTACGTAGATGAGCTATATAACGACGGTTAATATGGAACATCGTTAACCAATTTGTCTATATGTAGTAGTGACCGAATTATATATGACAAATTGTGAAATACAAATTTTACTTTAAACAGCTTGTCGTATATTTTTTAATGAGTTATAAATAAACGATTTTAGTTTCTACTTGTATTGATATTGTAGTTTAACATATTTTCATATTAAAGTGATTAATCTACCCAAAAACCATATTTAACATCTTATTCAGAAGTAAATTCCCGATGAAATGAACTAACTAATATGAGCGAGTTGAAAGTGTGAAATAATTATTTTAAGATCTGTTAATTTGGTTCGGATAAAAAAGCGTGTGTGCGAGTGTTTAGAGGATTTCTGGTTTTGTTTACCCCGTCTTGATTTGAATTGATAATATATCATTCTTCATTTTAGTTCACAAGGTTTACTTGCGGATATGAACAGCAGGAAATTAAAGAAATAAAAATTTTATATTTAAATTTCGTTAAAACTTCTATGCAAAATATTTTTTTTAATTTTTACCTGAATAAAATTATATACGTTAGATCAAGATCTCTCCAATTTATCACGCATATATTTGTTTTTACTCTCTATGATATTTTAACTTGATTTCTTGTATCATCTACTCCTTTGACATTCGTTTACTTCGGTCTTCGTCATCAAGGGTGTATGACGCTGAAGTGTAATGCATGTTGGCCATATATTCGGCCCTGTACTACTTAAGATTTTTCCTTCCTTGAAAATATTTGAAACTGTGGGCTATTTTTCGATCTAAATGTCGTACGATGTCCTTGACGTAATACGTTCATCTACGGTTTTTACATCGTGTTAGTACTGAGCCTTCTCATTTCTTCTTCCTACACATATTTCCAGGTTTGGTGACCTAAGAAAACTATAGGTTTTGATGCAATATGGTTTTTAGCCATCCTCGTGTCAAAATAACAAAAACAGGAAGAAAATTCGATCTGAATGTTTCAATCTTGAATTCTTCTCATCATTCCAAATGCAGGCATCCCATCCAACTACTCTCATCATATATTCATGGTTTCATGTTATAAAATAGTACAAATTTCTTTAAATTCCTTGATAAGTTGATTAAAAATTTAATAACAGCCCAATTTTCATTTTTCACGAAGTAAGGCGACCAGTTTTAATTAACAAAACATGCCGTTTAAATAATTCAAAACACCGTATTTTCTTCAACGACGTCGGAAATCAAAATTCTAATTTTGCTCTATTGTACGAAATAATTTACATTAAACTCTTGTCCACTTTTTAATATGAATATCTTTTTAGAAGGTTTGTAGCATATACTTGTTTTATTAAATAGGCTTTATGCCTTACTTTTATGTCAGTCTTACAGGCCTATATTTAACCTTTTGTCCATCAATGAGTAACTATAATTTTAAGACAAATAATATTCTGTCTGTCTGTCAGTCACGTGAATAAGTCCTTTGAATGAGTCTCCACAACAATATTCTTCCTGAATTAAGGGGTCTCACTTTCGCAAACAAGATTACGAGAACAAAGCTGTGAAAAACTGGCTTCCATAACTAATACATCTTGAAGACAGTGCGCACAAAATTCAATAAATAAAAATGAGCCCTAAAACACATGTTAAGGGAACGCTAGAATTACGTAAAAAATACTGAATTTTAAAAGTCATTCATAACCGTTCATTCCTGGGAAAATAACCATTACTTTCACTTCTGTGAACTAACCATCTTTTGCCAGCTTAGATCTCCTCTTGAAATGGATTTTCTGGTGGCCTATGACATTTAACTTAACTCGCTAATAAATATTGTTAACGACCGTAAATCCACGCCGTTCTTCTGTTGTGCACAGGCCATTCTGTTGCTAGAAACTCAGATTCTCAGGAGTTTCCGCTGATGACAGCTGTTCCACTTCGTAAACAACGCTTTTAAAAAATGACAACAGGCAATTGTGTGTTTACGGTGTATTTTCTTGATAAAGGCCAGTATGTGCCTGGTTCGAAATACATCAGATTTTTAATAATTAAATGAAGCTATAAACCTGTTCGCCACGTTTTGGTCTTTCTTTTTTTATTAACTTCAATAATTTAGTGGAAGAGCGTTGGAACGATAACTAGAAGATCACCAGCTCGATTCCAGCTTAGAATATGATTACCTTCTTTCCCAGAAGCCTATTTGACAAAGGAAAACAGCTCTACTTTGCGCTAATAAAATCGTGCTTCCAATGAGAAAAGTCATTATAAATCGCATCCGATTTTTTTCATTTCGAGGTCCTCCAGTTTTCCATTCCAATTTAAAAGCCTACAGAGTCTTTATAACAACGATGTTGCAAAGAAAGGACTGTAACTCGGCTAGGACTTGCATTTGTTTCCAAACCAACAAACATATTTAAAACGATATTTTAGCCTCGCTCACTGCTATATTTTCGGGGCTTTTCTGCAGTTATCAAAAACCAAAAATATAAGCATGTACGTAATTACAATAACAAGACTTGTTTCCATTGTCTTCATGTTTTTTTTCTGTCTTTAAGATACATCCATGCAATTATGTTCTTCTCTCAAGAATTTTTAACGTGAATATTTCATGTATTCAGTTAAATCATATTTGAATTGAGGTGAAAAAATGGTGTGTTGTAGTAATGTAATATGTTGAAATAATCTATCAACATGTTGTAAATGGTATATATGTATACGTAGGATTACTAATCTTTCGGTAAAAATAATGAGTAAGTGAGAAAAATAAAACACCACAACATAATATTACTTAATACGTGTCATCTTTTTTTTTTTAACCACGGTATGCCCACTTCATGACAATTGATTTACTGAACAATTATGAGGGAAACAATTGGGAAATTAATCAATCGCTTTCAAAAATTGTTTACTAGGGCAGTTTATTTGGCAGAATATCTATCCAATAGCAAAGAGAATGTTTGATAGATTTAAAGAAATGCATGTTAGTCATCCCCAAAGTGTCTGCTGTAAGTTTAAATCTTAATATAATGAAATTTTCCAGGTATTTCTCTTTATGTATGTGTATTCGACATATTTCATTATTCCCACGACCTGAGTTTTCTTTTTGCCAGATCTCGTTCTGGCCAAAATCCGATTATGGCGCTCTGGCTTAAATCGATTTTTTTTATTTCCGCTCTATATTGTCCATGTAAAACCTTCGAAACTCATTCAAATTTTCGATACTTTTATTAGAAAATACATGTATTTTCTAATAAAAGTATGTGAAAACTTGAATGAGTGAACTATGTATAGTTCGGTTAAATGCGAGCAGTAAACAGGTATAGGACGAGGCATAGATAAAAGAAAATGACAGTTAATTTTACAGAATATAGTTCCTTTTACGATACAGAAAATGATCACGAATATTAAGAATACGGAAGAAATACGATTGAAAATTTAGTGATAAGATTTACATTCATTAAATTTTAGTTCAAAGACAGGGGTGTATTAATTAATAAAATTGTGGGGGTTTAACTATCCATTAAGTGATATATATGTGTATATGTGCGTTCGTGTGTGTATGTGATACGGTGTTAAAAACAAATATAAAGGCTTTGACGTCTAAGGGGAGAATCGTGGGTTACTTGAACATCCCCCCCCATTCTTTACGCCACTGTTTATAGCTGTTCACAAATTACGTATTTGTGAAGGAAAAAGTAGTGTTATAAAAAATTATATCACCTGACTGGGTGTTCAGCAAACATTGAAAAGCACCTTTCACAATTTTTACAAGCCCCTGTTGTGTTTGGACCGATTAAGGATGAAACACCAGCTGAGGCTAATGATGACAGCCATGCGAAGGATGACTGTTAAGCGCCATTTGTCACTCATCAATTAACGAAAGTTTCAGGAAGTCTTTAAGCTCTAGTTAGGGATGTCGAGATGAGTACTTGAATCGCTGCTACCAGGGTTTCGAAGTCACCGGTTCCAAATTACAGCGAGAATGCCACTTTGAATACACATTCACAAAAGCGAAAACCGATTCGAACATTCTATCTCAAATTGCTCTGAAACAAATTTTAAATTGGCTGCATACTGGGGTTTTTAACACCAATTTGCCATTGATGTTAGAGTTTAAAATAATGCTAGTTCATTCGTATAACACAGTTTCCTTGAGAACTATAACCCATAAAAACTAATCATAACATCGAACATAAAACTTAAGTACTGAGTTGTATGGAGTTTCATATAAATACAGGCAGTCCTTTATGTAGGGTTTCATCTAGAACAAAATTAGGGCAGGGCGCATGGCCTGGCAAAAGGACATTATTTTTGGCGCTCTAAATACAAATACTCGTGATAAATATCCACGATTACGTCAGCTTTACTGCTACCAATTCCTTTAAACAACGTCTTAATTTGTTTAGTTCCTATAGTTGCTTTCTTTAAATTGCTTAGTTTTCGTTTGCAGGTAACCATTTTTTGGATTTTTTTTTTTTTTTTAGTTCCGAGTTTATATATCCGGCGAGGGGAAAATATTGGGTGATTGCAATCTAACGGCAATGTTGCCAGATGGCAAGATTAAAAAATCCCAACTTCATACAAAATAATAATTAAATTAATATAACTATAATTTTACTTAATATCTTATAATAATTTCATTTATTCAAATATCCTATACTGTATGACAAGTAAGCTTCATAAAATAGGGATGTAAAACATGCTTAGTTTAGTGCTTAAAGACAAACAAATTGATTTTAACAAAAATTTGATCTCAAAAATACGTGGAACCGCTAACGTTTATCGCAGTAGTCCGTGGTTGAAAGTCTGCAAACCTGGCAACAGTGCTTTGTTTACAAATATTCGTCAGCAATTTCATTTTGCCAAAACCATCAGTGTTATTACGGAAATGAAATGCTGGAGTACAAAATTTTTATAAATCAACAAATTTCGTCACGCGTTTTGGATTCTAACGTGGGAATTTGAATTATCATCGGGGAAGGATGATGTGTTATTTTCTGAGGGCTAGATGGGACATATGGGCACAAGGGTGAACAAGTTGAAGGGCAGGGCGCTAATAGGTTCGGCAGGGCGTTGCGCCCTTCTATTTCGCTTTAGATGAAACACTATTTTATAACAGGTGCACACTGCAATACCTTACGACTGAATTGCGCTCTGTAGTCCGGGGGTTGGTTCTCCAGGCCTTAAGAGGTTCGGATTCCATCGAAAACATTAAATCACGGAGTAGTATGACATTCGCTGTCCTTGTGCCGTAAAATACGAAGTAAATGAACATAGCACCATATTATTAACTTATACGATTTTTGGAGAAGGCTTGTCTCGGAAAGTTGTAAAAACTGGAAGAGATAACTAGATAAAATTTTAAAGTAAATCATAGTTGAATCTCATTAATGAAAACATTCACGGTGACAACAAATACGTTCGTGTTAAAAGAAGTTCACGTTATCAGGAAGTGTTGGAATCCTATCACTGTACCTATTCAATTTGACGGGGATTCAGATGTGAGCTCCCACAATAGAAATGCTGCTTATTCAGTTTGTGAACTTCTTTGTTGTTGCCACTTGGAATACCAAGAAACACAAACTTAATAATTACAGTTTCTAAAATTGGCAACATGCCAAGTTGTTTCCTTTTATGTGATGTTTTCTATATATACATAATTTCGACTTCCGTATCTGGCAACATATATTGTATAATTATAATTTCACTTTTTATATTTGGCAACAGTATGTGTAATTGTTTTCCGAATTCTGAAAGCAAATTAGGCTTTCGTTTAACACCGAAGTGTGCACACGTAATTCTCAGAGGCACCGCCAAAAACTAAATTCTTTTAACATTCCGCTGTAATTCAATTATTCTTTGACGTGTATTAATCAATTAACTTAAACATTTAAAACTTTAATAATATTATTTTCACTGGACGGAATTACTGCATTTCTTCAATACTTATATCTTCACATGAAACATTGTTAAAACTGCGTGTTAAACGTATTTTCTCTAGCTAGGTTCGACTGTATGTAGACAGATGGAGTGAGGTTATCTCTTTGGTGGAAAACAAACGTGGTGTCGTAGCATATTCTGCTATCTGTTACGAGGAGCTAAAGCTTGAACATAAAAAGGATATGTATTTAACATTATATTATTTTATATATTTATTGGTGCATATGCAGCTAAGATTCTGACTATATTTTAAACTTATTCTAATGGAAGATGGCATGCACGGTTATCATCATCTTTATACAAATTTTGAAACAACTGCTTACGTGAAGAACGATTTTTCCAACAATTTTATTATCAGAACTTGAAAATTTTGGTATTTCCTACAAACAGCTTTACTGAAAGCATTAAAGTCGATGAATTTCAGTTGCGAACACGTAACACTTAAACAAGTACAAAAATAGAAAAATCAGCTCAATTTCTCGTGAGTAAAGGCTTGAAATCTAAGATCCATTTAGTTAAGGGTTTAGAATAAAACTATAAGACCATGCTTTATTTCAGAGTAAAACCGAAACACAATTATTGGATCGCTGTGACATCAATTTTATCTAACGTGTTTCCTTTCTTTTTTAAGTGCTGAATTCCCTCTCACTGTAATCCAGAACTCCCATATCCTTATAGCGATTACTTAAATTTACGCGCTTCCTATCTTAATTAACTTGTAGAAAGTCGCCTAACAAGAAGTCGTTTTAGGATCGGTTTAACAGAAAATAAATGGATATCGTAGACCTGTTGGCGTGAGAAAATGCTGAGGACAGCGGGAAGGGATTTGCCTCTATACATAGGGCGATGTCTTTGAAGCCAAGTCCCTGTCGGCCTTGTGGGGGGTCGGAGATGGTTCGCTTGCTTCCTGCCATCGTTGTCAAGGAAACCGGCTACCATACACCGAATCCTTTCTCACACTGCGGGTTTGAAGGATGAAATTCCGTTGGTTTTTCGTGGCATACGACTCGTCCCAAACAGTGTCCTTTCTCGTTTTCGGCTTCTTTCACGGCCGGAATCACATGTCCGGGCTTTATGCTTTTTGAATCCATGCTATCAGTATGTGGGCGTTTTTCTATTAAGAAAAGCACGCTGGGAGAATGACAATTTGTTTTCTCTGTATATGCGCAGATAAATCACACCAGAAGAGATGTGCATATTTTCAGAAAAAATAGTTTAATTGAATACTCACCCACAAATTTGTTGCATTTAGTTTCAGGAGATGAAATACGTTATGCGAAATGGGTTTTTTAGAACTGTCATAACTTTTATTGTGTAAGTGCTATTATATTTGCTTTGGCATTAAAACAGACTATAAATTCAAATTTACATTGTCAAAAATGCTATTGGTAATCGAAGGAAAAGGTGAAAAAATTTCTAAAGTCGACTGATAATGCAAAATTTCATTTCAGAAACGAATTTTTACATTCAATTAAGCAAGAAATACATCGACTTTTGTTTCTGAAACATGAATTTCCAAGTTACTTAGATTGATAATTTTTACAGAATCATTTCCTATATGTTTAAAATATCCGCGAACAACACATATGCGCATAAAAACTTAAAATTGCCGTGTGGGATTTGCTTTGGATATTTAGAAACCTTCTAATATCTTTTCAGTTTTTTGGGTCTTAATTTAAGGAATGTTGTTTGTTCTAAAGACCTTAGAATTTGCATGAGAATAATGAAATGTATTAATGCTACACTTATATATAAATGAACTTTTTAATGATGTGTAATATGAAACTAGGTAATGTGAAATATATCACTATTGTGAAGCTGCGCATGATGCAACATGATTCCAATAAAGATGTAAATATTAAAAACACATGAAATTGAATTATATAATATCTCTTTCAATGCTCTACCTATTTCAATTTCATGTGTTTTTAATATGTATGTATATATATATGAATGTAATATTAATACGTTTCATTGTTCTCATGCAAATTTTATGGTCCTTCATCAATGAAATATCAAAACATGTATGCTGATATTTCGTTGATATAACCTATTATTAATATAATACAAAATATAAAATATATATAATAATATAAATTTCTTATTTCCACTGAAGTCCGGGAGTTGATTCACTAGGCCTTAAGATGTTCAAAAAACTGTAAGTCCTGGCACAGCATGACCTTTCCTGACCTGGTATTGTAAAAAACAATATTTTTATTTATGTAAAATTATATTAAATTTAAAAAAAAACCATGCAGAGTTTCATCAGGAGATTCCGTATATTGAATTTTTATTAAGTATATTAAACACATGGGCGTCAATTCATAACCGTCGTCAGGGGCCTTTTTAAAAATAACATACCTGGCGCTTTAAGCACCGGGTA
>QLNU02015360.1:56791785-56829351 GCA_006491805.2 Dysdera silvatica
GAACGAATTTATATGTTGTATTTTGTTGATATTATGTTATATAAATTGTACTTTTAATATCATTTATTTTATATATAAATCTGGTATATTCATATATTGTGCTATTAGTAGCTTTTGCACTTATTTTTAATATTTAACACATGAAGTATATTTTATATTTTAAATCATTACGTAAAATTATGTTCATAATAATTGCTAATATGTTAATTGTTAATTTATGAGTTTTATTATCCATATACGTTGCCCAGCTCAAAAAGATTCGCGTATTTTGATATTTGGTTGGACCACCTTTAACACGAACTAAAGCAGCCATTCGTCTTTGCATTGTTTTATGAATTTATGCAACGTCTCAACACTTATTTTTGGCACAATTTGTATTACAATTTTATTGAGACACTTGGTTATTGTTGGAAGAGTCGAATTACTTCTCAGGTTCTTCTGTGGGTTGTACCACATACTCACAATGGGACTGGGTTCAAGACTTCGTGGTGATGAATTCAAGTGTGTGAGTGAAGCCTAGTACTTCGCGAACAAATCTTTTGCAATTTAATCTCTATGAATCTTAGCACTGTCATCCTGGAATATGCTAGTGCCTCCAGAGAAGAGACTGTCCATTGACGGAATAAGCTGATCATTAAGTATGTTCAGATGTTCAGCTGACTTCATTTTATTAATGTATAGTATAGCTGAGCCCAAAATCAATAAAAAAACACAATCTCAGGTCATAACACTACTTCCTGAAACTGGTAGAATAGGTACAGTGCGTGATAACCCAATATTTCGTGCGGTTTTCTCCTATTTCTCTTGCGTCTAACACGTTGGAAGTGAGTAAATCTGGACTCATCAGACAACACTCCCTTTTATCATATCGAATGTCGTGCCTATATGTAGATGAAGGATCACAAAAAATTTATATATAATTTTGGCAGATCTTTCCGTTACGTATAATTTATATATTTCATACTTCCAGGAGAGTAATGCGATACATAAAAAAATCACATTTTTTCTAAAACATAATTCTTCCTCTTGTTACGTTTCTGTGTGTAATTGGTGAACAAAATATTAAAAGGTATAAAGGTAAATATTATTTGTTTCAAGAATGCTTCCCAAAATTTCTCAGTTGTCCCTATTATGACACTTCGCCGTTTCACAGGTAGCAATGCAGAAAAGACGACATCTAGGCTTGAAAAATAAATGCAAAATTGCCTCGGAGACATATTGCATTTCTTAAAGAATTGGATGATTGAAATTTTCACATTCGTTTAGAAAATAAAATAAACTTGTGAATGAAATTAACAATACATGAGAGAAAATTTACTAATTATTTTTATGTTCGAAATGGTTTAAGCAATGGCGTAAAATTGTCACATCACAATTGCCACAGAAATTGAACAACTAATGACGTTTTTAAGGATGAAATTGACAGCGTTAGGGCTTAATGTATTTCAAGTATCAGAAATATGCTGTTTCTGACATCTAACAAACGTTTAGTTGTGTTATTATTTCTTTAAATTTATTTCGATCTTTGCGCATAATAATTATACAAATATTGCTTTGTACAAAGGGGGACATTTTTATAACAATATTTGTACGGCAAAACTATTTTTTTGTTTCATAATTATTTTGACATTTTTTTTTAAATTACATAAAAAAATCACACAATAGTTTATCTCCCAGCATGCCATTTTTAATGTTTTAGGCATATATTATCAAGAAAAATAAGTATAGACTGAAAATGTAGGATCAACGTTCAATTTTTGAAATTCAAACTCTCGTTTTCTTAGCTTGATTTTACAGTTTTGTTTGCTGAATATAATTTTAATAATTCTCGGAAATTAACATAATCAGAATGACGGGCATCGAAATGATCTTATTTGTTCATGCATCGGATATAGCCTATCCCCAACTTGCTTTTTAATTCAGATCGCGAGTTTAAATATATCGAAACTTTAAAACATATTATAGAATATAAATGTTGTGGTATTTATTATTGAACAAATTAATCGCTGTGATAGCCCTGCGGTGGCGCAGTGGAAAAATATCCACCTAACTTGCTGTTAACCAAGGTTCTTCACCCTACGGTGCAAAATCAAAACGCTTACCTATAAACTGCTGACTTACAATAAGGGGGTTGGTTCCCTAGACGTTAAGTGGTTCGGATTCCTCGGAAAACTCTAAATCCTAGCGCCACAAAACCTCTGCTATCCTCGAGCCATGAAACAAACCAAGATACTCAGAGAGGATGGGGAGAGAATATCCAGACCGCCAGAAATGACTTCATGCAAATTGTTTTCATGAAATAATGTTACATTTAAGTAATGGCCTTATAAAAACGATTGGAAAAAAAGTTCGTCACAATTTTAAATCTGATTTCGCTCTGCCATAAAAACGTGCGGAAAAGTACTTTAATCCTAAAACGTATTTTACTTTGCTTCGTCAATAGTTTTAATAAATTCTGAAAAATATCTATTATAAGATTGTAATAAATTTCACATTCAGAATTCATCTCTTTCTTTTTCTGGAAAGATTCTGCGAGAATTGTACAAATCTACATTTAGATAGCTTATTGCGTTACGGAAGTAAGAATGGCTTCTTAATCCGAATTTACTGCAATGAATGAAATTATTTTATAAAGCTCAATTGTTCAACTTACATTTTGGTAGCAGTATTTTGAGTGTTGCATTAGCAACACTCAAAAATATAGGTGTTGATTACAATTTGTACATTTCCGAAAAATAAGAAACTGACAAGCTATTTTGGAAAAATATTTTGCTAGTCTCATATGTGTGTGAAATCTTTATCAACATTTTGTAAATGATTCATATTGTATGCATTTAAAAAGATATAATGTTGAACATTTTATATTTCTGAATGCCAAAAGTAGTAAATAGAATTCCTGCAAATATAAATCACCTCTTAAAAGAACGTGTTAAGAACTTGAATATTAATTATAGCGTTAGTATGTAAATTGCATATAATGCTGGAATTTGAAAACCGTCGTGCTTGCTCTCTTGTATCCTACTTATTATACATTTTAAATATTCCTAATATCATAATCCCGCTGGTCTCGGGCAAATTTTATTGAATTTTACTTGAAAATTAAAAACTCCCTTATGCGACGAAGATGAGCCAGACATTATGCAAAGATAATACTCTCAATATTTTGTTGGTTGAGGCCCCTTTAATCTAGTTTTCGAAAAATTTATTTTAGCAGTTTTATTAAGTTTTAGAATAGAGAATTTTTTCAAACGAGTACCTTTACATATTGTTTCATTAGAGCACGTTTGTTGTATCAAATTTGTTTTCGGGAATTAAATATTTTATCTACTGAGCCGGGAATGGGATCACTTAGAGTAATTTTTGTACCGAGGTAAACTTGCATAAAAACCTCATTTTAAAATTTAAGTCAAAGATATGCAAAAATTGGTAAATCACCAAAAACTAATTCCCAGCTTTAATCGCGCATGTATGGCCCTCTTAAAATGTGTCATAATAAATAATGTGTCATAATAAATAATGTGTCATAATAAATAATGTGTCATAATAAATAATGTGTCATAATAATAAATATGTCATAATAATAAATGTATCAAAATAAATCAGTTTGTCGAAACGTATCATTTTGATATTTCCGTTTCACCAGAAGAGTTTCTGCTGATGGATGGTACTCTAGTCATTCATAATTAGCGAGAAAGAGAAAAATGCTCTGTCAGTGGCCATCGGTTGAATCACTTCCTGAAGAAAAACATCTTTCCTCTATTTGAAACGCATCGAATTCAATCTCAGCACCCAAAACTACGCATGTAAACTTTGTTTATAACCACCTTTACTAAGTTTTGCTATTATTTCTCAAAATAATGAAAAATATGCAGAAATAAAATTTTCTCCTACATTATTTTAATTAACATTATTTATAGCATGTGATTTTCCTTTGTCATTTCATAAAATTTTGAAGTGAAAAATTAAAATATAATTTTCAGTAGTAAAATTTTGGGAATTTAATTATCAGTCTTAAAATTTCAATGACAGCATTTGTCTCCAAAAGTACTTTTTTATATTATTAACCTTATCCTAACGTACCCTTGAGAATAAGAACAAAAATAGCGTGAAATTTTAATTCGTTGAAATTCATTTAAATTTTAAGTAGCTATGCTTTCTTTTAACGGAATCTGTTTTGGTTAGGAAATTATTTTTCTCTCGTATTTTTTGAGTAATTTCTTTCAATTTCTCGACATTTGTTTTCGTTTATTATCCTTTAAAAATGTTTTTCTTCTTTTTGATTCTCAGTATTATTTTTTAATTAGATTTGCTCCTCAGTTTTCGCAAAATTATTTGAAGGGTTCTTAGATTGATTTCGAAATCATTTTTCTCACATTCTAATTGTTTTGATAAAAATATAATCTTTTCTCCTATTGTAACGGTCATGAGCACATATGCAGCCAATTTTCCCTAGGAATTCTTCATGTTTTTGCTCTGTGACATCACATTAAACCTGTTATGTAGATAGTGACGCACTGTTTAACGAGCGTTGTAGGCTTTGTCGGTCAGTTTTGAGTTTCGAGTTTCCGGTTTTAAATTTTCGAGTTTCAGGTTTTAAGTTTTCGAGTTTCGAGTTTCAGGTTTTAAGTTTTCGAGTTTCAGGTTTTAAGTTTTCGAATTTCAGGTTTTAAGTTTTCGAGTTTGGGCGGTTATCGAATTTCGAGCAGTAAGCGGCCAACGGAGTAAGAGCAAACGTGGAGAGCTGTGGCGGCCAGTCGCTTTTCGTTGTCAAGGGCGCGAAGGAGTCCAGGTCATGATTTTTAGATATTGTTCACTTAAGTACGTAGTTGAATTGAAGCCACGTAGATTCTCCTAATTAGTTTACGAAAGCATTCTCAACGTATTCTGGCTGGGCTTGGAGTTCCGTGTTAACTCCCTGGTGACTGCAAATCGGGACGAAAAAGCGTAGATGCGGAGCAAGCCAACTAAGGGTAGAATCCCCGAATTGGTACGTTCACGGAACTGCAACTTAATAAGCAAGCAGGTGCACCTGTCCAGCTTCATTAACAACAAAGCGGACTGAGTGCAGAACGGACTTTGGTGACGTATCACTGTTACGATTCGCAATTTACCTTTATCTTTTGTTACTGACTAATGTTCAATAGTGTGTTCAAATATAACCTTTATTTAGTTAATGTTAGTATTAAACTGTTTAGTGACTGTAAATTTCTTGTGGCGCAAGGACAGGCTCTAGTTAGGTAGTTTGTTAATATATTAACGTTAGTTGAAAGTGTAACCTTGATAGGCATAAAATAGTTAAGAAAGCACTGGAGTTGTTTCAGGGTTCGTTGCACATAATTTGAGGCGCAAGGGTAACTGTAGACCTCAGTGCTAAGTTAGAAGTAACTGGAAGTGACTTAAGCTTCCTGTTTGAACTCTTTGCCATGCTTTATTTGGCCTAAGTTTCCTTAGATTGCCTGCATTGAATGGTGTTCTATTACGGAAGCGGCACGGACTGAATTGACGTCTCTGTAGAAGTGTTAACGTGGACAGGCTCTGGATTACTAAATCCATGTTATGACTTTACTCTTAATATTTATTTGGTTTAACTTCGTTAGCTTATTACTATACCCGTAAATTTTAGTAACGTATAGAATATTTTTTAGTGAATACTGTGATCAGCCCCTGTGAAACCAGTGAAGGCCAAGTTATGTTTGATAAACTCGATGTGTGACCCGGAATATATCGTTGTATTCCCTAAGTACTCAAAATAAACGTCTATGTTGAAATTGTTGTATTCATTCGTAGCCACTTAGACTCTCGGATCCACGAAATGATTATGTAACGTATCTTCCTAGCAAAGAAAGGTAGGGCCAGGTCTCTTACAATCGTTTAATAATTTGAGTAAGAAGAGATACACTTACACTATTTTTATTATTTAAAAGGACACATTTGAAAGCTTTTCTCTCATCGCCTTCTATATTCCATGTCGCTAAGTTCATTTAGCTCAGATGTTTTTAAAATAAAATTTTCCATTGTTTGTTCTGTTGGATCTCATGCAGTTATGAAGCTTCTACTTCATAACGGCTGTTATAATAGTAAGCTGGACTAGAATATTTTCGCTTGGAATAAATTTTCGATTTTTTTATTAAAAATAAGAATAAATAATGAACGGAAAAATTCAACTTTTGCACTATTTTTTCACAAACCGCAGAAAAATGCTACCAATGCCACACTACCAGCCTTCAATTTTATGTTTCACTGAATTACACCATATTTGTTTGTTCTTCTAGTCGTAATCGATACACATTGGGTCTCTGTGCAAATCTGCTTTGGGCCGCAAGACAAATACATCGGGAACTAACACCACGACCTAAATATTATTTTTTTTGTAAGACATTTTACAATGATTTTCCATATAACAAACGCACATAAATTTGTAATTATATATAATAATAATAATACCGCTTTATTTATTCTTCTCTGGAACAATCATATGAACATTGCATTGTATTATTTATATTATATTTCTTGGTATTATATTATTTTCTACTATATTATTTACATTGCATTATAGCATATGTCGTTTTATACAGAAGAGCACAGAATAGCAAAAAAAAAAAAAAAGGAATACAAAAACAGACGGCACCACGAAAAGTCCATTATTAGATAAACAGAGTAAGGTCCTTGAACTTATTTAAATATTTTAACCACGTGCAATCAATACTATTATACAAAATAATTCAAGAATCTGCCAGGATATTTTCTCACTCTATTTATCATCCCATTAATACAATTTTTATCTTCTCCGCATCATTCTTTTAAATATTTTTACTAGTAATACAAATATAATACGCTTATAATTTGATGACGACACTGGCCACTATTAAAATAACTGAGAAGGCAACAAATTAACACAGTTAAGTAATAAATTTAATCGTTTACAGCTGTTTCAATAGCCCTGGGCGATTTTCATCAGAACGGCCAAGATACAGCACAACGTTTAATACCAATCCGTGTTACAAACGGCGGTTACAGGTATAATGAAATGAACGGTAAAATTCAAGCACGTGGGTTGTGGAAACGTCTCTGGTAGTGGAACTTAAATTCCACTTTCAGAGACGTTTTTCCTCTACTAGTCGCTTTGAAATACTACGAGAAATACCGTAGTTTATTTGCGAAGCTTTCGCATGTCTTTGAATGTTGAATGAAAACGCAGTTGCAGCTATTTGCGTGTATCTCATGATCACACAATCTTCACTTTCTCTTTTTATGATCTGTCGTGCATGGATTTTCCGCCGTCTATGCGTGCATCCCTCCCACTTATTGAGACAATCATCCTATTGAGATCAATCCACTTATGGAGACAATCACCCTGCTTTTACAACCTACGACACTGCCTCTTTTGAACTCCATCAGTTATATATAGTGACGTATAGTGTATCGTATGGGTATACTTATTACTCCCCAATCTTAACCTAATACTTGCAGGGATATACTGGTTATATTATAGCGACTATCTGGGAACTTTTCTTATATGTCACATTGAGAGCGATTCCAGCGCCGTTACATTTGTGCGTCCATTTACAGTCGCATCAATTTTGAACCAATTACATATCTATCTGCCTCTATATATATCCTTTGTATATCAACTTATCCTTTGTATATCAACTCCCGCGGTTATCAGATAGTTCTCTCTGTATTCTTTATTACAGTATATGTACTCGCAGCTAAAGATGCGATGTTTAAAATAGTTTGAAACATCATCATATTAATAAATAATTTAATATAGAGTAATAAATAGCACATAATTAAAATTAAAATCTTTGCTAAAAATTTAGTTAGAGAGATTGGAGGTTGATATTTCAGGGGAAGCAAATATCATTATAAGACCAAGGCCACACTTCATTTACACTTTACATTGCTTAATTTGCATATTCTGACTTAATTGTTGTAGCATTGCAGTGTAAGTATATGACCATCGGTTTTATTTTAGAAACTATGGTAACTGTTTGCCAGACAAATTTTACTTAAATGTTAAGTTCTCCTATAGAAAAAGAGACGTCTATATTCACAAACTGTATCTTCTCCTTCTGGTGCTATAATTCCTGAAGGACTTGCGTCTCATTAATAATTGTCGTCCTTTGTGTAAAGTTCACTTTCGGCTTCGTCATTATTTTACTCTCATTCTTCTGAGATTTTCTTCCACTCCTTTCAGCCATCTTTTTCTGAGGCGTCACACTTTCCTTCTTCCTTCTGAATTGGTATACTCATAGTTTTTTTTAACTATTATAGCTTCTTTCATTCTTCCTGTATGTCCAAGTCTTCTATTTTTTAGCTCCAGTCCTTCTAATTGGTATATTTCATTATTTTTTTCTAATTCTGCATTTGTCATTATTAATAAATTGAAGTCTATTGCAATTGAACACTTGCTTTGCTTTTTGTTATTAAAAATACAGTAAAATTTCACAAAATAAGCAGATCTATATTTTACAAGTAGACATAAGGTCAAAGTTCAAATTGTAGATGAAATCTAATCACAAATTGTGTTTGAGGGGAGCAATAAATACATTTTTAGTAAGATATAAACTATTTCGTTTCTCAGTATCGTTCAACTGTTTATTAATGACATTGCATTAGACACGATCATTAACATGCATTTATTTTTAAATCAAGTGTTCCTTGTTTTTCTGAAGTTCATATAAAACTGCTGATTTAGACGACCTGATGAAAATCAGTCCGATTCAGGTTATGTTTTTGACAAAAAAAACAAACGCGTTATCGAAAGAACGAAACCGTCCAGTCACCAAAATGGAAAGTGAAATTCTATGCCAAAGACTTTTGCCCAAATTCATTGGACCGTTATGTGAGTTGATGTCTGTATTTTGCCCCATCGTAGAGAGATGTGTTTTATAAAAAAGAAATAAAACGGGGAGAAATCATTGCTTCGCAAATTCTACTTCCATTGAAAAAAAAACATCAAAAAAGTCCAGAGACAGAAATGCGTTTCTGTGGCAGTTGTATAAAGATTTCTCAATGGAATTTGAGTGACTGCTGTCTGGAACCGAGTTTCTGTATAGGCGAACGTTGTATACGAACGGGAACAGAATACCAGAAACAGAACGTGTTGAATTCAGGAATATACTTTTACATTTTTACTAGTTTTTCAAATAAAATTTAAAGTTTCCGCAGTAACAGGGTTTTCTGTTTCTTTCGAGGCTGCTATTGAAATAAACAACGATAGGAAATAGTTTGTGTAGCATTCTGTCAATATTCCTTTTATTATCCATCTGTGTTTCCTTTGCTATGTAAATTTTGCTTCCCTCTTAACTTTATTATGTTCATATGCTTAAAAATTTCGGCTTTGCAATAGTAAAACCCAATCTGGGAATAAAATCACAAGGTTGTGATTCGGTTTATTTTATTGATATAGTTGTACTCCTTTATTTGAAAGTTCTTCGTTGAGTATGAACCATTGATTCGAAGCTGATTGAGAGACTATATTGCACTTCTAATTATTCATTTTAACGTTAATCAGTTTTGCTTGATCTAGCAAATACCGGGCGGTCTATAATAAGCTCCCTGAAATAATTTATATATCGAGAACCAATTGAGTTAATAAGCCCATTTTTGTGGTTAACCATTGCCACTATGAAGAATTTTTTTCATGTAATCACCATCTTCATTTTTCGTCCACTAAAGAGATTTTTAAGCACCTTGTATATTCATTACTTCGATTTTGAAGTCATTCGGTCATGCATTTGCATTTTACAAGGACTTACGGAGTTATTTTATAAGGGTATCGTGAAAATTACTGGTACTTGGCGATAAACCATACAATTTACGCTCTTGGTAAAGGAGGCCAAGGTACAGTAATATGTGAATCTGGCCTTTTAGAGAAATCTTGCATTTACGAACATTTATTTTTCAGTTCGCCCAATGTCATCATGAAGTGGTCTTTGAATTTCAGAAACTTTCACCTTTTGCCATTTCGTTGGCCAGCATCAAAACATTTGAAAAGATTGCTTCAGCATGGTGCAAACATCTTCCAAAGACGACAATACATTTTTAATAAAAAATATCGTCATCGCGTAAAATTCTATGAGAAAAACAGGCGTAATTCCGGATATGGGAAAGAATAAACATGGCAAATAGGATGTTTCATCAGAACATGGTTTGTAGATGAGGTACAGATGAGGTACGAATTTCGCAGGTATTTTTCAAAAACGTTTGGATTGTCGAGCCACAAAAGTAACCAGATACTGTTTCTGAGAAAAAAATTGTACAGAACTCGTATATAACGAATAGCTTGTGAACAACGAAAATGCTCACTATAACTAATCGCTCACTAAATCCGTTTTGGCATTTAACACTTGGAAAACAAAATCTTCGTAGGAAAAATGTGCATATAATATGCATACAATGGTATTGTACTTTTAATTCGCTCAAAATTTTATGACTACCATATTACATTACCACTAGGAATTCAATAAAAACATGTTATAAAGGGACTTGCATTAGTAACCGTTCTTAAAATAAGATTTATATGCAGATGCTTGGTTTTCGATATTTTTAATTTTAGTCATAAAACAATTAATGCTATAAGAAAATAGTTAGTAGATAAATTGAATCAAGTAAAAAACATATCAGAATGGTCAAGAAATTTAAATTATTAAAGGTATTGAGTTTTTAGGTGTTACACTAACTGATGCTCTAAATTGGAACATACGCAAAAATAAAGTCCGCAAGAAGATAAGTTAAGAAATTGGATTAATAAAAACATTGTCTTGTGGTGGTCCTAAAAAATATAATTAATTTATACTATTTATTTTTATGTAGTCATTTATCATATTGTAAATGTGTATGAGGAATCCCGACTAAAGGAAATTTGAAAATATTGAAATCGTTGCAAAAAAAAAAGATTCCTCTGAACAATTGATAAAAGAAATAGACATGATTGGAACAGAATATTCGTGCAATATGAAACATTTCCTGTGGATTATATTAATGAATAGTGTGTACTAAAACTAATGTATGCAATGATAACAGAAATTATGCATGTGGAATTAATAACAATATAATACAGTAATAATAAAAAAATTTAAGAAATGCACAGGATTTGAATTTGCCAAAAATAAAATCTGAATTTTATAGAAATAGCATGGAGTATAAATTGTAGACCATTAGAAAAATTTAACGGATAATTATAAGAACAATAATAATAATAATGATTTTATTAAGAAAAAATTAGAACGTTTCAGATGGGGAAACGAATGGATTAGTGGATAAAATAGCGGATTAATAATTGGTCTTTGGCTAGTTAAACCTCCTGTTTTTTCTTAGAAGCGGTTACACTGGTTCACACATGTAACGGTATTTTAATCTTAACCTTGCTAAATGAAACTAATGACAAAGTGTGTATATCAATAATAATAATAATAAATTTTTATTCAACCCGATATACAATATTTCGTGCTACATAGCTTGAGCAGTATAAAAATTATAGAAATGTAAGCGAAGATCTATATTAAATTATTTTAAGTTTTGAGGTTAGAAATGGAAGAGAATATAAAGCCGAAGCTTGTTACGAGATTCTCTTCCAGAATGCGGGGATGTTGACAAGAAAAAATGTAGATTTTTATGGTTCTGAAATTGTGCTTCTTTTTAAAGAGCAAAGTTTATGCATATCTTTGGAAGTGGGACGTAATAGAAACCTTGCAATAGCTTAAAAACAGGTTGAACGTCGTTTTTACGAATTAATAAATGAGAAGCATTGGTGCTATTTAGGATTTTGATTGGCCTCATTTGAGAAAATTGCGATACACACCTGGATAAAATTTGTGAAATTATCTGTTTATCAAAATGCTAGCCAGAAGGATATCTGAGAGCCAGCATGTGTAATCAGAAATTTTGATTCATAAAAGTTAGTACAAAAAATGTTAGCTAACAAGCTAATTGTGCTATTAAAAATTATGCATGTGAAATTACATAATTATAGAGGAGATTATGGATTAAAAATATTAAAAGACTTGGGTCCAAAATGCAGAATAGCTTAAGGAGGAAAAGGAAGGGTAGAGGTTCCATTCAGCAAGTATCACACTTTTTCTTTAGGAAAAAAAATGCAAATATCATTACTGCTTTATCACGCACCTTTCGGAGTATGTTTAAATGTTTCGGAAAAATATAAGTAATTATTTTGCGGAGAAAAATCCTAAAGAACCCAATTGCCATTGTATGAGCTCACTTGGTGTTTGAAAGTTTTAAGACTCTATTTTTGCATTCACATAAATACTAGAAAACATTCCTTATATATATTGAGCTAACAATGATTTGATGAGAAGGAAAAGATGTTGAACGTCGTAGGAGTCTGCGAGGTTGAAAGGCAAAATACAATATAATCAGATTATCTTTGTAAGTGGCAGTATTGTATTTGTTGAAAAAGTCCGTAAGGGGAATACGGGGTAATTCTTGGACGCTCTGCTGGAATAGATAATTTAAGGGAAAGATGATAAATTGTTATTAATATGTGATGTTAGATGTATTGTATTATAATTTTTATACATTTCGAGTAATTTTCGTAAACTTTTGTGAAACATTTGTGTATACTGTGACAAATATAAATTTATTATTATTATTAATTAAAAAGCACAAGCTAATTTTGTTTTGTGTTTAATTTATGAAAATTATAATTTTTTGATTAATGTTTTAAAAAGATTTTCTTAATTTTTATTTCTTTATAATTTTTATATTTCTTGTGGTTAAATGTTACATAGCAAAAATGGAAAGATAATGAAATAGAAATAAACATTTTTGTTCCATGCTGTCCAAAAATCACTATTTTTTTCAATATGAACCATTAAAATGTACATTTTTTTAAAAAAATGAAGACTGAAATATTCAACAATCTAATTTATTTTATATTTCCTTGAGTAAAAAATGTTAGAGAAGCACACTGTCTATAAAATATAAAACTGAAAATTAGAGAAGAGTTAAATTGGTTTTTTTTTAATATTTATTTTCAATAATATGCAAATTAAATGCATTTATAAAAGTAAAAAAGGAATCAAAACGGATACATCCTAAATAAGATAGAAAAGACAAACAAAGTTTGGAAAGCTTAGTGAGTAAATTATTAAGTAAATAAACTTTTAAAAGAAATTGGGGATATTTTGAGTTTCTTTTTGTGGACATCAAAGGAAGTTTAAAATCATAACGTTCTCTTTTATAATAATCAAAACTATTTTCAAGTAAACAAACCCCGAATTGTGGTTCAAAGAAAGAATACTGAAGATTTTATATGTCTTAAAATTTTATTTTCTGTTTTAAAATAAATTCCTTAAACTAGAGAGAATAAGAAAGTTTCAACGAAGCAAAAGGAACGTGCAAAGAAATAGTAAAGTATAATAGGGATAGATTTCTCTCGACGGTTAGAATTGCAGTCAATAAATAAGGAACGTACACGCAGCCGATAAGATCGAAACAATTTTTTTGTTGGTCTGCATATAAAAGCAGTAAACATTTTCCAGTTCCAGTTCGATTTTCACATATATACGTATCGAAGAAAATACTGAATGCAGGGAGTTGCATTTTGGAAAAGAGGAGAAAAATAGTTGAAGTTACAAAGACGAATATGATGCAATACAGTAGAGTGGGAATGCAAAACCAAAGATATAAAAGGTTTAGTTCAGTGCAGTTTGAAGTTTGGAAGAAAGACATGATAACAAAATTCATCTCAGTTTAAAAATATTTCGTCAATTTCGATCATTAGAATAGTATGCAAGTCTAATTATATATTAATCGAATCAATTACGAACAAAACGAAGAAAAAGTGCATAAATTGCATTTAATTATCATTAATATGTTGAGTTACTGGAATATATTATATGAATTATAAATAGTTCAAATCATTTTGAACTGATCATTAAAGAATTTAGAATTTTTGAAATTCTAATTAAGCTCCTTAAACATTCTAAATGCTTTTAATATTTTTTTTAATTTTGCATATTTACTAATGTCACCATAGAATTGTTGATTTAAATAACAAAAATATAGTACAAGAGATACAATAGGCAGATTTAGGGAATTTCAAGGTAGATAATAAGATTCCAAAAATTTAAATACACAGCTTAAATTTTAGGTCGCTCTGACTAATGTTAGCTAAAAATATTTCATTATTTCTGTACAATTAAAAAATAGAGAAATTGTAGAAATCGTGCTCGTGTGAACACACATACGCACAAAAAAAATATACGTATATAAAATAAACTTGCATTAAGATACTCCTGAAACAACGTTTTCAGATTTATTTCATTATATCTTTTATCCTCTTGAATATAAAATTACACATGCCAAGATTGTTTTTACTTTGATAAGAGGAATATTTTGTTATGCACTCTGAATCCAAAATTCTGTTTTCTGTGTGATACCACATTATTTGCTTAAGAATTTTCTATTAAATGTGGGAGTTATATTTACGTTACTGATGAATGAAATCTCAGTTACTACGGATCCAGAAGATTTTAAACCCTTCGACGATTTTGAATAGACTAAATAATGTATATGGCAGAGGCATAGAGAGGTAAAACAAATTTCAGAAAATGGCGTCGAATACTCTTTTTTCTTCTACATACTGCCATTATATACTTCACGAGAGAATCTTATTTATTAACAGAAGATTGGTTTAATAAAAGGTAGTAATGAAATTCGGAATGTTAGGATGGGTACTTTTACCAAAGAGACTATGATAGACTGCTGTAGGGTCAAGAATGGCCTAAATTTGATCAGTTGATTTCTGGACGGCCCTGAACTTAGAGAATCATAGTTTTTTCCCAAAGGGCTGGCTGTTATGAGAGCGATGTTGTGGCTTTCGTATTATATCGCATTTGAGATTAAAGATACTCGCACTGTGTCTGAAAATAATTGCTTTGTTCAATAGGTATTTCTTTTGATTGTAATAAATTGTAAGATTTTATATTAATACCAAGTTGACAATATATTTCTTTTATGAAAATTTCGCAAAATTATTTTACATCGAACTACTTGAAATTGATGATAAAGGGACGATAAAATTTCAAAACCCTTCAGAATAATTTGTAAAATAATATTAGAAACTTTTATTTGTTCTAGAAGAGTGGTCCGCAACCAGGGTCGTAGCAATTCAAAACTCATGAGGGGGCTCAAGTGACTTTGAAGAAAATTGTGTAACGCGGCCTTAGAGAAAATAAAGTGTTTTGATATGCTATGGGGAGCTTGAACCTCCTGTGCCCTCTTTCCTACGATAATACCGGCAACGTAATTACGTAATTGAGCTATTTAACATGTTTGCGATTTACAAAAGGTCTACTTACAAATTTGCATTTAAAAAAAAAAGATGTTTTTCAATATACTTTTGATTATTATAGAAGCGTTGAGATTTTTATACTTACATTAGGGTTTTATAACAACGTTCTTCAGTTTTAAAGACGTAGGAAATTACTTACGGAAGAGTATCCAAAAATGTTGTAAAGATGCTGCGGGGAGAAACGTTTACAAGCAAGCGATTGAAATGAAGTCGTGATCAACGTGTTGCCAAACATTGCTTTAGAGGAATTAGAAACCATGCATATTTTAAAGAACAATTGTTATATTTTAAAAATGTCGTTTCTCGAATATTTATGTTGAATTATTTTAACGTAACATATATATTTCTCACTAATATAATATATTGCCCTGCATAATTTGTTATTTAATTACTAGGTAACATTCATTTTGATTTTTTGCATAAACCCATCATATTAAGTACATTTTTCCTAAAACACACACACACACACTCACGGACAATGGAAGTTGTGCACCAAGAAGAAAACATTCTACAACTACGAAATTATGTAAATAGCTAGAGTAAGGACTGGTATGCAAATGATCTTAGTTTGCGCATGAACGTACACCCGTGAGTGGCGCTTCAAGCATGAGCCAGCTGCATTGTAAACCGGTATGTAGTCCACGTCCCATCAATACGAAAAGCTTCGTCCGACGCAAACACGTGTAGGTAGTGAAAAGTATGGTGGGTAGATGCCAGAAACGTCGATATACGCAACCGACGGATTTCGAGAGAAGCCTGATCATAGGACTGAAAACAGCAGGGTGGTCTACGCGCCGGGTAGACCGTCAAGTGTATCGTTCGGACTATACCACTATACCTTTCGACTGTGTTGGGAGTACTGGTCAAACGACGTTATTCAGACACGGAAGACTGACTGACCGTGGAGAGACCAGGCATACCACGAGTAGAAAAGATCGAATGGTGGTGAGTCAAGCATGTATAGAGCCCATGGTGACTCAATCCTCGATACAGGTACAAGTAGGGGCTCATGTGTGTCCACAAACCTTATCTAGACGCCTCAAGGAAATGAACCTGCGACCTTAGTATCCCTTATGTGTGCTGTCGTTAACATGGGGTCATCGGCATCTCCGATTGCAGTGATGCCAGACCAGAGCAAAGTGAAACACTTCACATTGGCCATGTGTGGTGTTTAGTGATCAGTGCCGTTTCGTTTTAGGCACCGATGACCATCGTGTCCGGATTTGGAGGACCCCTGACCTGCCTGCTCTCCAAACCTTTCGCATATCGAGCATGTGTGGGACCATTTGAAACGCTAACGACGTCGTTGCTGCAATCTCTGGGAGTTGGAACGCAACGTCCAACAGGTGTGGACGCAAAACAACATCAGGCATCTGTTCTACACCATGCCGGGCCGTATTGTATCGCATCACAAGGCGGTGTGACTATCTATTGCGGATGACTGGACTGTGTACCACAGCTCCCTCTATAATTGTTCTTTTTTTTTTTTTTTTCATGTATAGCGTTCATCTATATCCGTCCATAAATAAATTTTCAGGTTCCTCATATGCTTCCTTTTTTGATGCGTAAATTTCATTGCCTCTCAGTGTATATATAAACGTATAATTTTGTCACTGTCCCAACGTATTAAAAAAGATTCCGTAATGTTTCGATAACTACTCCCTTTATCAAGTGAAGTATCGAGAGAGTAAAACTCTCCCGTATTTATATCCCCAATTCTAGATTTTCCCATAACAGTCCCGAACCCGGATTTCCTTAGAGCACTCGCGCACCTAGGTTTTTCCCCGAACTCTGATGCCATTTTTTTGCACAAATTTTGTATGATTCAAGCATAAGTTGTGCGGTGTTATTGCCCCGATTTCCTAATTGAAAAGTCTCCCAAGATTTAAAAAAAAATTTTGCAGGAAGTTCACTCGAGAAGTAATATTTTTTTGAAGAAATTTTGCAGTATTCTAATCAAGAGTATGTCCGTTCTCCCAAGCATGTTCTGCCAGAACATCCTTCATCCTTCTCCACAGCGCGATGATTTTTTTTTCCCGCTTAAAAATAAATTTTCCCGTTTTACCGGTGTATACTCTTTTGCCAGTCCTTACACGCTAATTGGTAAATAGTTTCAATCGATTCTTCTACTGGAATTTCATCTTTCACTCAAAGAACAAATCGCATAAAGTAGTAGCTGGTTATTAGACGGTCTTGATGTCACGTTTCCTCAACACACGGGCAATCTCTTCAGAAACTCGTTCCCTGTAGGGTTAAATAACAGTTACCGTAGTTCTTTCCTGTTCCAGAGGTTCTCCGTCTCTGTTATCACATCATTTTTAAGCGATAAAGTTGCTCGGGTAGCCATTATCCACAGCTACCTTCTTAACTCAACATCTTTCAACCCGACACTGCTACTGTGTGTGAGTGAAAGCTAGCACGACAGAATCTTTATAGTAAGTTGGGTGATCTCCTCTGAATTCAAGTATCGGTTTGTGTGAGTGAGTTTTCGATATACGAAAGTTTACAAGCTTCAGTCGTCACTTCTTGAAATTTTCCCATCCAAAAATGCCAAACATCTTTCATTTTCTACCGCCAAGGTAAACCGAATATGAGGATTCAGACTGTTTAGGTATAGATGAAAGCTGCTTACCTCTCTTCTCGGAAGTACAATGAAAACATTGTCTACCTGTCGGCTCCAAATCTTGACGTGAAAATCATCAAAGTTCAAGATATCCGTCTCCATGTAAAGGTTAAATACAACGCTTGAAACAGGTGATCCCATTGCTGTGCCCTGTTCTGTTTATAAATAATCCCACCGGTGGGGGATATAAATACATGACTTTTTTTTTACTTTCTCGAAACCTCAAATGTAAAGGGAACAGTAGCTCTCGAAACGTTACGGAATCTTTTCTTATACGTTGGACTCGTGATAAAAATTTTTACTAAGCGCCGGTCAGTCGTTATATTCTTTTGAGGTATATATATTGACCTTTCAATGCTATTTTCGTAAACAAGCACGTTTAACCTGCTCTGTAAAGTTCCTTTATAAGCACCCCGGACAAAATATTACGAAATTAGCATTTACCGCGCCTACATTGTACGAGTACGTGTCTGCAGCGCATTTAGTGAATGAGAATAGAAAGGAAGTAGAAGGGGAAGTTTGAATGTGTTGCGAAACCTTGAGCCTGGCCAAACGCACCCTGCGCCGGAAACTGCATCGCGTGGAAATATTTAGCCGTATACCCCGGCGACGTCCTCGGATCACACCATCCCAAAAGCAAAAGTGACTGCGATGGACTAAAGTACATCGGCACTGGACGGTGGATGACTGGAGATGTGTACTATGGTCAGACAAATCACGCTTCTATTTATATTCCAATAACTTACGTTCTCGCGTCACCAGGAGGCCCGTAGAGGAATATAATCCGGACTGTGTCCAGAGATCTGTGCAGCTTGTGGGCGGGAGTGTGACGTTTTGGAAGTGTATTTCGGAGAATGGCGTTGGACCACTGGTACAAGTAAACAATTGGATGAAAGCTGTGGACTATATCCATATTCTGGATGAACAGATTGTCCCTTATGTTCACTCCCTGCGTGCAGAGGGCTTTCTCACTAATCCTGTCTACCAAGACGACAATTGTACAGTGCATCGCGCAGGATATGTTCAGGACTGGTTCACAGAACACGAGTTTGATCTCCCACACCACCTCACTCGGCCCGTCAATTCGCCTGACCTTAACGTCATCGAGAAAATATGGGACGCTTTGGAATTTGCTGTCCCAGTAATATACGATTTATATTAATTGGCGGAGAGATTGATGGACCAGTGGGCCAACATCACTGCAGATGTTATCCGGCCCCATGCGGACAGCATGCCACGTAAGATCCAAGCGGTGATCAAGGCACGTGGGGATTGTAATCAAGCATTAAGTTTAATAAAACGGTATTTCGTAATATTTTGTCCAGGGTGTTTATATGCCTTGTACATAAAATGTTGAGAAAATAAATTTAAACTTATTTCATATAATTTTGTTCACCCATGAAAGAAACGATTGCATAGAAAATGCCATCTTTTGATTATATTTAAAGCATCTCTAAACATTGGACTTGAGAAATGGTCCCAGTATAAAATATTTCAAAGTAAAACTCCTTCCGCTATGCAGTTCCCGTTGTCATCTAGAATGTACGGCGGCGAAGTAAATATACGTCTAAGAAAAGCCGTGAAAATAAAAGGCGAAATTTAATGTTTTAAACAAGCTCAGGTTAAAAACGGAAGGATCCGTGCGGGATCGTAAATAAATCATAAAAATCCAATTGAGAAGCACCTAGCAAGCTCGTCGCGTGCTGGAGATGAAGAAAAGGGCCCGCAAGCACGATTTAAAATCTCTTTATATTTCGCCCGCAGCATCAGACTTCTTTGCCTATGTTTGTCTTTCTTTTCTGGAAGGGGAAAATGGTCATTCTGTCGTAAATAAGGGGCAAAAGTCTTATAAAAAGGACTTTCTGGTTCCCCTCATAACGTTCTTGTTTCGAATCATGTGCGTCTCCCGGGAGATTCTCTTACTCCTATCCTGCTTGAATGCCTTCTTTAGCAAACAATACTGCAATTTTCAGAACAAAGGAAATAAAATCATATTTCTCGGAGCAAAAGAGATTAGATATCAAATAAGAACTTGATGGCGATTGTAATTAAATTGGAACCGAATAAGGTGTTTCTGGGTCTTGTTTAAATAACTCGTATATAATATATTAAACTGATACAGAGCTTTAATTTCTTTTATTTGAATAACTGTACACGAGGCTAATGGCCAAATATAAAAAAAAACGCCTGGCATTTGCAATAACAATAACTGCAGATCGAAGAAATATTTTAAAATAACCAGTGCACCATAACTTAGGTACGTTTTAATGACTTGGTTATAAATCATTTTATCTACTTAGATCAAATAATTATATTGCTTGAAAAATCAATACCGATTTCGATATTGGTTTTAGTAAAACTATTTTTTTAATTTTGTCAAATCATCATTCTTTATGTATCACATGTTATTTACGCGTTTGAAATTCATTCCTCTTATTTTAGCTGACTGAAAGTATCCTCTTCATAAAACTTGTACTTTATATATTCAAATATATGGTAACTACTGAAAACAAATTACATACAGCTATGGATACATTACATTTTAATAAGGAGGATTATCGTCATCGTGATGATGGCGGCTAATTACATATGGAGATTTAAAGATGATCATGGCTTACACTATCATCGTAATAGACGGTCGAAACTAGTACAGTAATCGCTTTTAATAACACGTTCTCATTAACGACGATTTCAATTTAACATGAGTATTTTGTGGTCCTAGAAAATACTTTATAACATTGTACATGTTCCGATTGACGCGTTTTTCTGTTTAAGGACGATTTTTCTTCGTCCACTTAAATTAGTTAATAGATAAGCTTACTGTAAACGATGGAATCTTAACGTTGGTTCGCTCGGTCTTAAGATGTTTAGATTCCTCAGAAATTGCAGGTTCTGGCCTAGCATGTCACTTTCTGTCCTCGCGTCATAGAACTCCCACACGAACAAATTAATTTACCATTGTAAAGATTTGTCGTTGACCGTTTGACCATGGATGACGCTGGCCTGGATTCATACCACACGAGTCCCATCTACAGTGGGTGGACGCCTGTTATGAGTTAAACGATATCCTTCCAGAGAGCAGATTGTAAAGAACGATTTAACGATAATCGCGGTAACATCTATTCTGAACCATGCTGTACAAGGGTTCACGACACAATGCATTCATATTTGTAACATAAGCAAAACTTCGCTCTTTAAACAGATACCCACGTGGGATAGAACTATAACTCACTGGGTTTGGGTTCGTCCACGAATTACGTAAACGAATTTAGGCCATGTTTGAACTCCTTTCGTCATCGGATTTTTGAGGAAGATACCTCCTCCTAACGTTTTGTATTTCATTACTAGTTTTCATTGAACCAACAAACAACCTTTCGTCAGTAAATAATAATCTCTTGTGAAGTATTTACAGGCTGTATATTTAGGCTATTAAAAATACGAAATAGATTCGACACTATTGTCTGAATTTTTTCATGCTTTTCACTTCAGCCATCTAACGTATTATAAAATTTGAAAGAATCGAAATCTCACTCGGTTCTAAACATTTCAGATTAGAGATGCTAAACCCGTAAGAGATATATGTATTTGAGCAACATTTCGGATCATCAGTGAGTAATCTCTATTAAGAAGTGCTAATCAGAAGGCTAGTAATGATGTGAAAATCAATAGAAAAATTATGTTTCTTCATTATTTTAGCCATTTTTTAACGTTGTAAACGTTTTCACTGTGCGTAACCAAAAAAAATCGTCACGGGATTTTGTAGAATTTTTGTTGATGGCGTTTGTGAACGACGTTACAAACTTCGCCAAATTTCGCCAATTTGGCGAATTATTGAGGAACAGTAATATCAGGTTTTTAAAATTTATTTTTATTTAATTAAATATTTAACTTTTTATTTACTCGTTTTTGACATAATTATAAAGTTTGAAAATTGCAGAAATAGACTGAAGTAAGTTTTCATGCAATGGTAAAGTACGTAAGTATTCATTATTATAATTATGTACAATATAAATTATGTACTATATTAATATATATGTATATATTATAAATAATATATAATAGTATATATTATATATATATATATATAAATATATTATGCACGATATAGATATAATATTAAATTTTTTAATTATATTTATTATAATTATGTACATAAGTAAAAGTACTAAAGTAAGTAAGTATGCAGATAAATTAGTTATTCATAAAAGTGTATTTTGAGGGGTTTTGTTCTCGATGAGAACACCGTACGTTTTCTTAAGGGTCTGTTCTATTATACGTTTTCTTAAGGGTCTGTTCTATTATACTTTTTATTGGAACTTAGCAATTGCTGAGCAATTTAGAAAATAATTAAAATTTAAAAACATACTGTCTTTCAAAAAGGTTTCTTGACTATATGTGCACATTATGAATGGCGAATTTTTTTAATAGCTGTTGTGTAGATCAGTGGTTCTTTAACTTTCCCAGACTGTGGACCCCCTTCAGAAATTACTTGCCCTTGCGGACCCCTTTCAGAGGTCACTCGCCCTCGCGGACCCCCAAGAATTAACTCAAAGTTTAACGCCCCAAATTTGCATCACACATATTTATTTCTAGTGTTTCATCGCTAATTTTCACCATTTAATGTAGATATATTTCGTCCCCTCATAATTTATTCTTCGCATTAAAGAAAAACTGCTCTTTTCTTAGTGTTTTTCCTAATCTTTGTGGAACACTGGGAGTATCTCGCGGACCCCCCGGGGGTCCGCAGATCACAGTTGAAGAACCTCTGGTATAGATAATTGTATAAATATTAAGAAAATGGACTATAGCGTCCGTCTGTGAATGCATGTGTACAAATTTGCATTTACATACAAATGCATTAATTCATCAAGGTTAAAAATGCACACTGAATTAATTATTATTAATTATTAATTGTAATTAAACACACACATACTGCAGAATTTGATCTACTTATGACAATTTAATTGGATTTATTATTTAAAAAGAATGGCATAGTTTTTGGAAGGTTTCCTAAATATTTTGCATATGTATTGCACTAAATGGGTTCGACATTGCTTGTATAAAGTAAATATTTAACCTTCTGCGTTGTTCGCGTATGTATAATAGATTTTTTTATGTGATTCATACAAATTTTATTTAAAATAAGAAAGACTAATTTCATATTTTTGTAACACCGGGTGTTAAAAATGGCCTTTGCAACTTGTATCGAATAAAAAAGCCGATCGGGATGGGAAGAAATACGAAAGTTGTCTCATTTTACAGAGAAGCGTAGTAAGCTTTGTAATTACCAAGTTTTAGCAAGTTTGTGTATCTTCATTTTGTTTTTATATCTCTATTCCTTCCTTCAGTCAACATTTGTTTACAGAAGGAAAAAACGAAATGGTTAACTCCAACATATCTGATACAAAGGGACAACAAAAGGATCCAAAGTTTGTTACAAAATATCGCTCCCGCAATATGAATCATACATGCTTAATTTTTTTAAGTATAATCAAACTATAAATATGAAAAGTAATATGAAATGTGATCAAAACACGGTACTTAATATTTAAATACAATTCAAATAGTGGAAACTGAAACTCTATAACCCATGAAAGAAGGGGCAGGAAGAATTAAAACGCCTGGAGATTATGTGAAGAATATTAAAGAAATCACCCAGGGCAATTATAAAATTCTTAGTTAATTAATAGTTTTCTATATCTACATTTTCTTGGTTTTTTTTTCAATGCATATTAATAGGTCTTTCATTCAGTTTTAAAATTGGAGAATTATATTTTGACACTTTGTGTGTATAAACTGAACCAGAATTTTCTCCACGCTTTTTATTAATTTTCGAGTATGATTATTGCTTGAAATAAAATGCGAAAAGCTTACTTAACAGAATTCATTACAAAACCTACTAATTTCATGTAAAATGACTCTTTTGGACGGGTTTTGCTTGCTTCAATATTAAATATTTCTTATCATTTCATATACGTAACAGAGAGCGAAACAATTATTTAAATAAATTATTTAAACTGACCAAGAAAAAGGTGAAGAATTATTTCTTTAAATGGTTTGGATTAAAAAATATAGCACGCAAAAATTGGTGATAAAAATCAAAATTTTATTACATTGGCGAATAAAGCATTTGGGAAAAATTTATTCGGAGGGAAGGGGAAATTGCAGTTTATTGTTTTTGATTCGTTTAATGGTGAGTAACGAAACATTTCTGAGTAAGTTGCTCATGCAAAATAGAATAGGTGGTTAAAAATAAAAATTTTATAAAAAGATTTTCAGTTTCCAGAAGCATAATAAGAATAGAGCAATTTTAAAGAAACGTTTTGTAAGTTTTAAAATCTTGTGGTACTTATTTATGAAAAAGTTTTTTAAATTTCTTCATACATTTTTTCTGCTTAGAAAAACATGAGTTGATATGTCAGATAAGGGTAGAAATATTTGCTATAAACTGATTATATATCAATTTATACAGAGTGGTTGTAAATAAAGTTTTCTTGTCCAGAGCTCTCTGAAACCCGAAATAATAAGCGGGATGTGACCAAACGTTGTACTTTTTCTTCTAAACAAAAATAGCTCTAGTTTGAGCTTACTAATATGTGGGTGTTAAAAATTGTATAATAAACTCCCCATGAAAACTCACAAAAAACTCGCCCCGGAGGCTTTGTGTGTTGACCATTATTTGGCAATTGTGTTATCCCTGCGAAGGGTAATAATATCATACATCCTTATATACGGAGAAAGAGAGCGTTGTTTCCTGTCCTCGTTCGTCTAGCGGTCAAGAAACTCGGGTCTTAACGGAGAGACCGTAGTTCGAATCTGGGATGAGGACGGCGTCTCTTTTTCTCCTAAACAAAACTAGCTCTAATTTGAGCTTACTTGTATGTGGGTATTGAAAATTATTGTATAAACTTCGTACTTAATTCTTTACCCACATAAGGAATGAGAAGGCGGATTCCGAAAAAACAATTAAAAAATTTGACGTTACGGAAAATTGTGACGCTGCAATATAGTAAATACGTGAAAAAAACAAAAAGGTAAATAACTAGGACAAATATAAAATGGGTTTTCATTTCTAAGTTCACTCGTTGAAGAAACTGCAAGAAATTTAAAGGAATTGTCACGGGAAATAGTTTCACAACTCACACAACTTTCATTGACGTTGAAGATGAGTATGAACATAATTGCCTTTATTTGGGTCAGAAATTACATACTACACACAGCATGGTCGACTGCACAATGCAGGGTTCCTGAAGTAATACATTCTGTATTACGTGTCTAGTACGGTCGCTAGCTGGAGGATATTTCGTCGATAAACATTGGCTTTGAGATTATCCCATAGCAAAAAAATAAAAAAAAATAGAAAAAAAATACACGATATAAGACCAGGTGATTTCGATGGCCATGTCATAGGGAAGCAGCAGCTATTCACTTTTCGTCAGTGAAATGTCGGCGCAACAGCTATTGTACTGTTTTGTAATGTGAAATCACACCATCCAGTAATTTTTGGCAAATGCAGGGAAATTTGCTTGGGGCTTCTGAAGCCTATATTTGGCAGTTTTAAGTATAGACTGTTTATTTATATTTGCCTTGGTTATTTATTCTTTGTGCTTTCCCATATATTTCCCATTTTGGAGCGCCACATATTCTCATATACGTAAATTTCAGAACTAAATTTTTTTTTCCAAGGAATCCTTTTCCCCCATCCCTTAAACAATATGTGTACTAAAGTTGACTTCTTTCCGCTTATTCTTACCGGCTACAGATTGCTCTTAATAGGGGAATTTTAATTATAACTTCTCTGTATATTAATTATGCTTAATATAGAAAGTTAAATATCTTAGGACACATCCCGTATTTTCCTCGTTGTTTGTGTTACTAACATAATATCAAATATGTATCTACAATCATTAAATAACCATTGATTGATTATTTGAGGGGAATTCTAAATAAATGAAAATCTACCAATTTTTGAGGAGTTGGTTTATTGACTTGAAATATGTAAAAATATCAGTATAATGCAAATAAATATGTAAAAATACTATTCAAAATAACGCCTCCTTTCTAACCAAATCCTGAAATCACAATATTCAAAAGTGCAATACAAGTTCATTAATAAGGGAACTAGCCCGAGTGGGAGTCCTAACTGAGAATTGAGACATATTGCAATTTATAGATTTTAGACCCCCAATTACGAATCCAAAGTCCTTTTTCTGCGAAATCCATATATAAATTTTTAATTAAAGAATAAAATTTTTCAAAACTGGCTTGGCGCAGTATAGCCCAGATGCTCTTGCGCCATAAAACATCCAAACAAACAATCAAAACTGGCACAAATTCAGCCGTTTGGCGAAATATTTGTAAGAATTGGCGATGCCTTTATTATCGTTTCAAAAATGGTTAACTTTTTCGATAGAAAATAAAGTTCCAAAACAAAATACGTGCTTTTTGTGAAAGAAAGCAGAATTATAATTTCAGATAAATTAAACCTCGTGTGCACTTTCTCTATTTATAAAAAATAATACCACAAAATTTAAAAATTTGTATAATGTGCATACGATGTGAAAATGGAAAATAAAGATTGAAACGTCGGTCTTTTTCTCCCAAAATTATTAAAAAATGAATTAGACAAGACTATCCTGAAAATGGTACTACACGAAACAATGTTCAAACCATAACAGTTGGTTACAGTGGGGCATTTTAAAATCGAGTGAGTCTTATATAATGAAATATTAATCTGCAAAGGAAAGGGTTTCTACATTATTAAATGCATAATTAAATCATATAAAAAAATAATAATTATAACATTATTAAAAATTTTCAGAATAATTGCACTTATACCAGGAATATTGTAACATTGGACGATATTGTTCAGATTGAAGTTGGTTATATATTATTAAAGAGTGCATTTTTAGTATTTCATTTCTATTTTTTATATCAATTTTCATATATCAGCAAGGGCGATTTAGTTTGTAACATTTTTGACAAACTAAAAAGTTCATCAAAAAAGTTAGTAGTTAATTGTTCTTCAGGCCTTATAAAAATACTGCTTGAAAAAATATTCATCGAATGGTTGAATAAGAAATACTATTTTAGTAGGTATTTATAGGGTAACGCAATCGCTTGGAAGATCTTTGTATATGCTTGGATTTATGCACCTTGTCCAGGAAGCTAACATGGTAGAAGAAGATTGGGTGTAAAATAGGAATAATGCAATTATTCAGCCATTCTTTCATTTGTAGTTTGTTCATTTTTCCTGATATTGAAGAAGTGATATATGAATTTGAATACCGAAATAACTTTTTCAACCGTCTGCCCGAAATTCCTTTTCTTTTAAGCATTTAGCAACTTGCATTTAACTACCCACTCATTGCAGTATTGGCATAATTGTACATGAATGTGTTAATGAAAATTCTGATGGAATTGTCGAAATAGTTTGCTTTTCCCCCTTTAAAGACAATCTTTCATTTGCTATGAAATAATGAAATCCACTCTGATGGGATTTCAGTATTTGACCAGGATCAAGAGTCAATATAGAATCTCTTATTTCTAACATAAATTCCAAAGCAATATTTTCAATTTTCTCAAAATTGTTGCCATGTGATGTGGTTGAGTATTTTGTAATTTTAGAGAAACGATTCCATCTATCTTTTTAAAAATTTGGATCAAATAATAACTGCATTTGAAATTTATTTAATTTAATTCTTTAGCTTTATTGAAAGCCAAGCATTCTATATCCACGTCATGAACTGGCATATGACGATTTCTGGCATTCTTAAATTTTTTGAACATCGAAGCCGTAATTATTTCGCATTTCAATTATTCGTCCCTAATAAACTTTTTTGAATTTATATATATATATATATATATAACTACGACTTAAACTTTTTAGTCATAACTTTAGTTTTTTAATTTAACTTTAGGATAACGAGATTTGATTTGAAAAATTTTTCTTTTTTTTACAAGAATCATAGTAATCGATAATTTTTTTCGTACTTTCTAAAGTAAATTCGATTACCAAAGCAACATCATTACAAAAACCTTCATTACTATAATCATATTTATACGCGCAATTACCATAATTTGTTCGATTTTCATTAAAGTCATGAAAATCCGAAGTAACATCTTCAATCACATTATTAATAAAAAATAACTCTTCAATTTTTGCAAATGAACATGGACTTTCGTCTAATTATGCAGCTATAACTACTGAAGGTTGTATGTTGTATATTTTTATTGGTAAATTTAAGATAGATTGAATGATGTTCACGAAATTCTTTTTTTTTTTTTTTAATAGAAAATCAAAAGTGAAATACGGACGGTTTTTATAATGTGATACTTCGCTAGAAAACGAACAACTAATAATTTCAGTCTGGCATTAAATAAACTTCTGATTAAACCAAGTTAAAAGCATGGCAATTAAAAACACTCAAATTCTCGCCAATACCTCCATTACCGTCATAATTGCACCAATTTTTGCAAGGACTTTGCCAAACAGCTGAAATTTGTGCCAATTTAGAAAATTTTATTCGTTAATTAAAAATTAATGTATGGATTTCACAGAAAAAAGACTTCGGATTCGTAACTGGTTGTCCAAAATCTATAAATTGCCATATGTCACAATTCTCAGTTAGGAATCCCGCTCAGGGTATTTTCCTTTGTAAGTATAATAACGATTAAAATAACATGGAATTTTGTTCAGACCACGCAAGTTTAAATAATACTATTGAAATTTATGAAAGTAACGTGAAAAGTCTAGGCCATTCCACACTCTTACAAGTCAACTTACGAATGACAGAAGATGGTGACATATTTGGCGGTTTTTGGCACTGTTGTTAGAGTAGTTTGAGAATGATTATAGGCATTTGATATTTTATTTGCACGGAACTGTCTACGCGAAGACAGCTCAATGTGATTAACTGTAAAATGTTACTACTGCTTAATTAACTTACAATAACAAAATCTACGTATAAACGAAACCCACTCCAAATCTTTCACATTCCGGTATGGCACTTCCAGGGCAGCGGGAACTTCGTCAGACGTAAAAGTCCTTTCCCTTCCATGTCCTGGCAGGACGTCAATAACAAATTATATTTAATTATTTTTATACTGCAGTTTTTTGGATTTCTATATTTCCTGGGTATTTATGTTTTTAATATGTTTACGGTTGTTGATTGGATCATTTATAATATAGTTTATTGTAATCTGTTCTGTTTGTATGATGCCTGCCAAAAAAACAGTATTACGCCAAATATCGGTGATGTACACGACAAGCATTTTCAATATGAGAAGTTTAATTTATTGATATATCGAGAGCCTGGTTTCCAACAACTGTTGTTCAAATAACGCAATAGTTCTTGAAGCCGAATTCTTTAGATGCTACGTTATGGTTTTTCGATCATGGGCGTATTTATATTTTCCTTTGTATTCTTTTTCTCTTTTTTATTATTTTTTAATATTTTGTTGCATTTTGAAGTTTCAAATTTCGAAGTAATATATCTATATGAAATGTTAGTATTGATGAACTATATATATATATTAAAATTTTGTATATTAGTTATATATATTATGAAACTATGGGAAAATGAAGAGTTGGAGTATGATGTTTGAGGTATGAAAACTTATAATTCCCTTGAAATATGAGAAAGGAACGTTTATACAAGTAATTTTTAGCTAACTAGTGGACCAAAACATGCAATTTTTGCACTAGAACTTCTGAGATCAAAGCACTTATAATTAGGGTTCGACCCAGCATGGCGACAATTGTCGCCAACTCCTAACCAATCGTCGCCAAAATCGTAAACATGGACGAAAAACGTGTTAACGTTTTCCTTTTTTTTCATACGCAAATCGTGAATCTGGTTTTAAGGCTACTGTTCATCAAGGATAAAATTTTTCCGGCCAAAATCTCGCGATGCAAATAATTTGTTTTTTTTCTTTCACCTGCATTTTCTTTCTTTCGCCTGCATGACAAACAGTTATTTTGACACTGGCGTAAGGTTTAAAAACACGACGTTTCGGGAGCCAACTGCTCCCTTTGTCAAGTGAAGGCAGAATGAAGAGTTCGTGAAAGTCCTAAGCTTATATACCCGCATGTTGGGAATCCCCATCTGACGCCATTTGGTGCGGAGCATTTCCAGCTGGGGAAACCCAACCGCACCCGACGATGTCAGATGAACACCCCCAACTCGAGGTTTTGCAAAAATCCTGTAAGGTTCTGGTAGAGGTTTTGCGATGTTTATTGCACGACTCCTCAAACCGTAGGTTTCCCATGATTCCAGAAAAAGTCTACTCCCCAGATTCGTCACATTCTGATGTAATACTTTCATCGAATGCCAATCTGGTTCGTGACCCTCCCTGAAGACATGTTCAGCCAACTGGCTTGAATCGTCTCCCCTAGCTACCGCACGCATATGCTCCTTCCCTCGTAGACGTATCGATCTTCCCGTCTGTCCAACATACACCTTGTCACAGTCTCCACACGGTATTTGGTAAATAGCACCAGATTTTTCCTCCTCAGGGACGCGATCCTTAACTTTAAGTAATAGATCACGCAGGGTGTAGACAGGTTTGTAGTAGGTCTTAACATTCACACAACTGAGAATTCGAGACAGCTTTTCTGAGACACCCGCCACATATGGCAAAACCACTGATGTCTTCCTAGTCTCATCCTCTACATTCCTGTTTCCACCACTAACACCACATTGGTTACGAGCGATAAATTTAGTCGGGTAACCTTTCTTTTTCAACACGCTTTTGTTGCGTCGTAATTCAACATTGCGAAGGTCATCATTACAACAATGTGTAAAGGCTCGTCGGTGCAAGGCTCTAATGACAGATGCTTTGTGTGATGCCGGGTGATGAGAACGAAAGTCAAGATACCTATCAGTATGTGTTGGTTTCCTAAACACCGTAGTCAACAGTCGCCCATCCACATCTCTATTTATCCGAACATCTAAGAAGGGTAATGAACCTCTATCTTCTTCCTATAACGTAAATTGAATATGAGGGTTCAAGCTGTTCAAATAGAGATGAAAATCAGCAACTGAAGACCTTGGTAGGATAACAAACGTATCATCGACGTATCGCTCATGCATGCTCAGTCCGTGCAATATTTTGGTAAGTAAGACACTCGCAACAAATTCAGGTCTTGTAGTTCTGGAATTACAGCGCAGTCTTCGGCTGCCACCCTTTCCAATTTCCCCTGTACACAAGCAAGCAAACATGTCTTGTGGAGACGCCCAACGGCAGAACTTTAAAGAAACGTTGTAGGATTGTGATCATATTAGGAAATGGTCCCCCTCACTTTAAATTCCCCTTGGTTGACCAGCGGTGAAGTGAAGCGATTTCACTGGTATTTATTATTTATGACGTTTTATTTTCTGCATGCAGGTGTTACTTTTTTAAGCATTTTTAAATCGTTTTATCGTTTTTAGTATGTCACATTCGCAGACAACGTTAATCTACTTTTGTCCTTCGCCATCGCCCCCGCAAGTGAAGTCGTCGGAGTCTGCTGAATTGCTGATTCCATCGAAAACACACTCCTCCTCTTCAAACTTGGAAGCAGATACTATAGAAAGAAAATGAAAATTTCCCAAACAATGGGAAGTTGAATTTCCGTGGACGCATTACCGATTATTAATCGGTAATACATATTGTAGAAGGATACATATGGTAATTTTAACCTATGTCTAGCAGCTTTGTTTTTTCGACCACCAATTGGTGACCAGGTGGCCTTTTTAGACCACCAAATTTCCTTCGCTGGCTCGAACCCTACTTATAATCTGTCTTTTGGATTCTATATAAATATCAGTTCATATAAAGATCTATTACGGCTACGTTTTATGCAACGAAATAAGAAAATGCGTCTCTTAAACAGACCCTCTGAGAGGATGAGATAGCCCTGGGTAACTTTCTTTTGCGAGGCCCCCTACCTGTGAAGGGCCAGAGACAAGAATTATAGACCCTCTCCAAACCCTGTCCATTTTCCGCCAGGATAATTTTCATGTTGCGTTTAGTTGTTTAATACAATAATAATTTTAAAAAAGAAAAAACTAGAAAGTTTTGCACTGGGCTCCTCATGATACAGGGGGCCCTCCTGGGCATTTGCCCTCCCTTTCCATGAGCCTGCTCTTTGAGGCAAAAATGAGAAAAATTACTAATAACAAATTTCAACACTATGCAAGTGCTATAAATCGAACATATAGGGCAATTGCTATAAATGTATATGATGAAAATATAATTTGTAACACAAACCACTATTGACTGTTCTCAATTTTTTATGAAGTTAAAGCTTTTCTAGCTTTTTGTTCTACAAATGCATTGATAATTGAAGAAAAGTTGAGCTTTCGTGCTACATCATAATTTATGTTGAGCATAGCCAGTCCATTCAATCTACCTTGACAAATCGTTGAGCAGTGAAAAGTTTTAACTTGTTTTAGCACATTGAATGTTCTTTCACCTGAAGCCATTGACACTTGACGGGTCAGAAAAATCTGCCATGCAAGAATTATATTGGAGAGCATCCTTTTTTTTAAAAGGCAAAATTTGAGGCCCTCCGATAAAGCTAGGCTCGAGCCAAATGGCCCCGCCGTCTCCCCTCTCGCAGGCCCTACTCTTATATACAAAAATATATAAATACCATGAATAGCAGATGAATATGTTAAACAACGGATTATAACTAGGATAAACGGGGTACCTCCTAAACATGAAATATTCTAGCAACGCCCTTCGATTTAGATAGCTGCCTCGAAGAATCGAAACGTTCTTTCCCTAGCAAATGTTGCATATTTGTCACGAACTTCGTGAAAATGCATTACGGGGGAAGATTTGTAGAACCGACTGAAAGAACGTTTCATCAAACAAAGGCCTTCAAATATATTTATTTCAACTGAACCACAAATATGTGGTCTGTGCTGACCTATTCAGTTTATAAAATACTCCTTTCAAATCGAAGTCGTTTAATCGGCGAGTTATGAATCCAATGTTCGATAGCTTTTCAGTTATTTAATGAGTGATTTATGTAGAATTTTAAATTAAAAAAAGACTGCATATTTTCAATTTTATTTTCACTAAATATCCATCACGTAGTTGAATGGCAGTGCAAGTAGTATTTGGACACATCTCAAAATAATAGAGAGAGAGAACGGCTGATGATTTTATAAAAACACTCAAGAGTAGTTTTTTGACCAAAATTCCAAAATTGCTTTGAAGCCATATTTAAATAATAGAGAAATATATGTCAGTCATTAAAATACATTACGGTACAGAAAATAAAAGTTTTCTTTAAAGAAAGTATACACATTTTAGCAACAATATATTTTATGGTCTATTCGATAATATGTCAGCTTATATAATTTAAAAATGCACTTAATACAAGAGAATTATAGTTTTGTAAACAAGTGCGTGCATAATATTTGTCTAAAGTCAGTTGCTGAATTCATTGCTGTTGTTACTGTTTTCATTCATTGTTGCTGTTTTCATTTCATTTAACTTCAATTGACTTTTGATTTCCCAAACGGTTATATACAAAAGATTTTTCCCCTAATATCTCCCCCATTCACACGAAAATTCTAACGTTTTTGACAAGTGGTTACTTACTTATTTAACACACTTTTTCACTCAGAGATCAAGGCTAGAGGTAATGTGTGCAATCAAAATTCTTATAAAATAATTCGTACTTATCAGGATTGTGTTATATTAATATATTGCATATTTAAAATATTTTAATCTTTAATTTAATTAGGTTATTAAATTTACTCTTATGATAAAAAATTTCATTCTGGTATTGATAGTTTCATCACGAATATTTTTAACATTAACGTTATACTTGAAAATGATTTTCCTGCTGTCAGATTATTTAAATCTAGCTTATGTAATGCCCGAGAAAACTTGAAAATATTTTTTCTATAATTTATAACAAAATAAAATGATTCTTCGGATACTGGATTCGAAATTACTGGAAATCTACGAAATACACTTGATGACCGAATAAATTTGTGATTTTTTATTGGATCAAAAAACTTAAATCGAAAACAATATTGTTATATTCAGGGGATAGTAAATCTACAATCTATGTTAGACATAAATTGTAGCGCAACATATAAGAACACATACGCCACAAAGGCCTTCTGGATATTATATAAAGCCTATAGCATAAAAATAATATGTTGAAAGGAAAAAGATGTGTTTTAGATTACATTGCTCAATGCTAACATTTTATGCTTCACAGTGAACCAAATGCACTAATTGTTGGCAAAAACACTAAAAAAGAAGCGGCAAATACCTTCTGGAATTGAGAGTCGTGTAATAGTGTATCTATAAGGTATGATGTAAGGAGGAGATGGGGAAAAGAACGACATTTTTACAAATGTAGTGGCAACTTGTCTGTTCTAGCGCGATTTCGCATTATGCCTGCAAAGAAGCAAAAATGGTATAGTAACGTGTTCGTTCGAAGTACTCTTTCGCACTTATTGATATTGAACTAATTTTAAAGTGGCGCCCTTACCCCTAGGTTAGTATATCATTTTTTAATTATGTTTGTTGTGCTATGATTAATAGTATTTTATAAAGCTCATTTAATATTGACGCATTAAAAAAAAGTTAAGTTTTGATGGTTCTATATTTGTTTATGGAAATTTAATTTAATCAGTCCATATCATGTCCGTAATTTTAATATATATGTTTCTTTATAAGTTGATCTGGCTGAAACATAAAAAAACCTTGCCCATATTTGCCCCATTTGGAAATATTCCATTTTATACAGGGTGTCCATAATCTAAGTCTTCGTATTCAGGGTCAACTGTAGCTTAATCTAACATTGCAAATGTCTCCAAATTTGGCAAGTAGCTTAGCTAGACCATATGCAAGCGATTTTGTGAAGAAAAGATTATACAGAGTGGTAATAAAATAAGTTATCCAGTCCTGACAAAATTTTTTCAAGAAACAAAAGTTCAATAATTTGATCGCTTGTAACTTTCGATAAAATCGGATTGTTTTCAAAATTGCGACATCATTGTTTTCAGAAAAAAAGCCTCTTTAAAATGATATCAAACATGATGTATATTCTAATTGAAAGTTGTCGAGCACCCTGGCGCCAGCGCCCAGTTTTTAAGGGCGCTCATAATTTTTTTATCGCAAAATCAAGTACGCTTCACTCGGTAACAAATAAAGTTGATTTTGCTCAAATATATTGAGGCGTTCAAATGTTATTAATTTTTTACAACTTTTCGGTGCAATGACCCCACTGTGCGCTGGGAGTAATATATTATAGGATGCTCGCAAAATAAATTCTTCCGCTTGTTCCAACAGATGTTTTTGCCGTAGTAGATTTCAAGAATTAAAAATAAAACGGAACATTTTTAAGACTTTTGGATGTAGAAACATTGAAGGTATATATTTTTAAGAAATATAGTCCATCCAATTTAAATAATATTTATTAATGCTTTAAATATTTAGAGTAATTCATTAATACAGGCGACAAATAAATTAATTCGAATACATAGTTAAAGAAATTTAGTACGCCGTTTTGGCGGAGCCTCCGAGAATGACGTGTGCATACTTCGATGGTAAACGGAAGACTGGCTATTATTTTAGAATTCGAAACGCAGTTACCCACAATGTTGCCAAATAAAAAAAGTAAAATTATAATTATAAAATTCATCTTGCCAGATACGAAGTTAAAATTGTGTATACATGGAAAACATCGTGTAATTTGGCATTTTGCCAATTTTAGAAATTGAACTTTTTAAGTTTGTTTTCTTGCGTTTCTAAGTGGCAACAGTTAAGAAAGCCTGCAAAGTGAACATTTATATTGTGGGAGTCCACAATATTGACTTTATTCTCTGTATATGAAGGAAAAGAAAAAGTAGCGGTTTACCATATTTTTATTTCTTTTTGATATTAAAACGAAACGTAGCATTTTATTACTTTCCAGATTTGTCATGTAGAAGGGTGCGGGAAATTAAAGTTGGTAAGATTATCCCAATAATCAAGATACCACTTTCAATTAAACTTACAGTTTAAAAGTAATTAATGAACAACTTTTATTGAGCTGTAAACTAAACTTTAAAAGAAAAATAGATTTTCTAGCTAATCGGAACAAGATCAAAACAGGATTCACTCTTTTTATTCTGAAAGTTTATTTCTTATTGGTTGAGTAGTTTTAAGCAATTTGAAAACATGGTTTTCTACGACCTTTACTAGGATTAACAAACAACGGGGGGAAAATAACATACGTTGAGTCGTTTAGGGAACTGTTTTTAGCAACATTTATTCCGAGACCAGATTTAGAAAACAGTTTCGAAAGCATAAATATCAGATTTTTTGTATGTTTCGAGAGTCTGGATATTTATAGAGACAAGCATCATGAGAAGTTTGTTTCCTGGAGAATTAAAAAAGCATACGTTGAACTACAACGTATTTTATAAAGTTTCTATACAATTAATTGTAGTTCAACTGATAACTTTAATGCTTGAATTTCGGGATACAGTAGATCTATCTTTTGCTCCTAACACAATTTCTACCACACTTCGGTCCATACGTGTGCTTGAGTATACTAGGGGCAGAGATATTCTCAAAGTTTTATGCAAAGCAACTTCCAAAAATGTAGGAATGCAAATCTTAATCAGTTCTCAGAGTCGTCACAAATATGTGATATACAATGGCGGCTAAACGTTTAGGGTCAAAAAGTATTTTGAAATTATTAGGAAATGGATGTGTTGTACAAAAAAGGTGGGTCAGGTATGAAATAAAATCTTTTTAATTTACTATAAATCGGTATAAATTACACATGTGTACCATACATTTTCAATCTGTAAACGTAAATATAAAATATTACCTTGGCTTAAAGCATAGGGACACAAAACTAAATTAATCATATTGTTATATAAATAGTTGATATCTAACACACAAAAAAATCCTTCAAACCGCACCTAGTATCTTGTAGCCATGCCCTTGCTGGTAATCACTGCAACACATCGATGAGGCATTGCTTTGATCAAACGTGTAATAGATTCTTTAGGGATATCGGCTCATTCTTCTTGCGACGACCTCATCAATTCGGCTTTATTGGAGTGTTTCTTCTTTCTCACACGGCGCCTGAGTTCGTCCCACAGGTGCTCAATATGATTGAAGTCTGGAGACTGATAGCCAAGGCAAAACGCGAATTTGTTTTGCAGCAATAAAGTGTTTTACGTGACTTGATGAATGTTTGGGGGTTATTGACGTGTTTAACCGGCGAGCAGGCGCGCCGGTTAGAGGAACGCGAGAACGCGCGCGGGGTGATTTGCACCCCATCTAATTATATAGCATTATTTCATAAAAAATGTCCAATTTTACGGGGAACAATAAGTGGAATTTTCACTTTGTCACCCTACCCCAAAAGATTGGGATTTTAAAGGCGACGAGAAAGAGTTTCAGAAGCAAGGGTGGGCGGTTCTTTTCACAAATTGTAAGTTGTGGGGTGTGAAACACCCCGCGCGCCTGCTCGCGGGTTAAAAATTCCCCCCCACCAGCATGTTTCTCCTGACATGTGGTAGCATATTCTCTGCTAAAATGTTCTTGTAAATGGAGCAGTCCATGATGCCATTAATATCCACCAATGGACCAACTCATTGAAGACAGAGAA
>QLNU02015360.1:56829451-56846117 GCA_006491805.2 Dysdera silvatica
GTGTTGAAGCCTTTTTCATTACCAAATTTTAAAACACCATAGTGAACGATCATAGATCCACACCATCCTTCAGCTCCGCCTGGAAAAATCTTTTTAAATACACCTCACAGACTACTTCAACTTCCCCAGCGCCTTTTGCTTTACCATAAAACTGTTTTCTCGTTTTTTTTCAAACGTTTTCTTACGGTTTTCGATTTTTTTAAATTTGGCCGTATGCTAACCAACACAGTATTCCAGAAATAATCGATTTTTCTAGAAAACCATAGCAATGACAATTATGCGACCAAGTGAATGGATTCACCTCTGATTGTTGACACTTTAGCTTCGTGCAATCCCGAAGAAGGGCGGCCGATTTGTTCGTCAGAAACGCGTTGATATTTATTCATAAATATTATTGATACGTTCTAACGTTGTTATAAAAATTCCCTGCATAACTCTTGAAGTAGAGTATAAAGTACCACCGGCAGGAAATTTACAAAAGGTTAGACACTGGTAGACTAGCGAACGAGTAGGTAACTATACACCATATATAACTAACCCTATGACATATGATATAGTTGCCAGTTAACATGGAACACAACTTGCAATTTCGAAAATTACTTCTTCCGTGATTGGACGGGTACTTGTGCCATGTAGTCAACTTATTCCCAGTCTAGAGGCGACTTAATGTTTTCTGTTGTGACAGTGAAAAGGATCTAGTAGGTTCAGTAAAGGAGACGACTTTACGTTATGTTTTCACCTTCAATTTTGAAGCATTTAATGTCTTGAAAGATTATAGGAGCAGGGACCATCAAAGACTAGGGGCGAAGAGGAAGGTTAGCAGCTTTAATTTTACGAGTAGGAGCTTAAATTAAATGAATTTCTCACACCGCCATGTGATTGCGCTAAGTGCTGATTACAGTTAGGGCATGAATTCTGTAAGGATGCTTCTGTGGAAAATAGTTACCGTTTTCCTTGAAAGAGGCTCCTAACTTAGAGTGTCACTTTGATAATATTTGCTGATTCTCTGCCATTCTAGAGATAGCGAGAACTACGCTTTCTGAGGGACAACTGTTAAGTAAGCTTTGCGCTAAAACAAGCCTTCCGTTCTATGATAATTGCTTTAAAAGCATGCATTTCGAGAAATATGAAGTTGTTAAATGTAATGATATCTTCTGTATAAATTACTGTCACACAGATTAGTATTATTCTAAAGCTTTGGCACTGTGGGACGTAATCGCCATTGTAATATTCATCATCGTACCATTATTGCACGTTGAAACTACTTGTACTAATGGAGACAAAGCCTTCACCCTTCTAACGTAATTGACAAAGGACGAAGAAATTTCGTGACTAGCGAACATTAAAATCGTTTTAAAGCTATTAGGATTGACAATATTTATTTATTACCACACTTCAAATGATATAAATTAGCTAATATTTGTTTTCTAAAGAGACTTACCATGCTTAAAAACGTACTAAACCCTTTCAGAGATCTTAAGGATTTCATGATTTTTTCTTTGTTTTAAAATCCGTTTTTCTACATTTAGAAGAATATTTATAATTTTATATTTTTCGGACAAAAGCAGAGCATTATATTAAGATTTTCGCTTCATTCTATAATTGCTGGATTATTTCCATTAATGATTATTCATTGTTTTACTATTGCTTTGATTTTATGTAAACACTGTTTCGACTGATGTATGAAAATGCCGAATATGTTTTTAAGAGATTTGTATTTTATGAAAAGCTCTATATAAACGGTATGCTATTCTATAGAGTTAAATCTGCTTATGTTAATTATGATTTTATGGCAGCAGATTCACGCTTTCACATCAGGAATTTTAATGCGACAAGTTGAAAATAAATGTAATTTTCTCTTCATATCAGTACAGTCCAATTTCAAAATACATGTAAATAACATTAATAACTGCATTTATTTGATAATAAAAGTTTATTGACTATATCCCTAACAGTGTCTAACATTTCTATAAGCACAAGGCTACCTTAAAACTTAATTGTTTTAACGATTTTAAAAACGTCTGGTGGATTATTTGAAAAAAAAAAAGGAAACACGTTTTGATTAGATAAACTTCCTCATCCCATTATGCTAAAGAATCATATCACACGACGCGATTTAAAATTTTCTTTCTATATTATAAAAATACTTCTAAAAGGAAAATTGCCTAAAATTGTTAAAAGCAATTGGTTACTTTGTTACAAAACCGTACATGTATATTTTTACAGTTTTCTTTATTCTTAAAATATGAACTAAATTGAACTGAAATAAGCAAATTTGCATACCATAAATATAGATGTTTTAAATAAACCTTTGATTACGTTAACGTCGCGAATTTTGTTTTTTTATATCATTTTTAACGATGTGCCGTTTAAATCTAAATCATACAGGCGACAGTTAAGAAAAAGGCTCCTTTAATTTAATTTTTGTGGAGTTATTTTGTGAATAAACTGGTCACGGATTTTTATAACAAAACATGGCAAACAAAGAAGTGAGTTTTCTAAAACTAAAATTTTATGAAAGCGAAGAACATATCATTTAGCTCTAATATTTTTTTTTATGTTTCTGTCTGCGTGCCCTGGGATGCTAAATTATTGATTGCAACACAATTTCGATGCCAACATATCTACTCCTCCAAATATGATGCAACGATATGTGCATCAGTTATTTTCTACTTCTATTAATGAGCCGTTTTTGTTATTAAAGTTTTCTATTCCACAAGTTGCAATAGTTTTATATTAGAGGGCAAGAGAAATCAGTTTAAATAGAAAGCATTCAGCCTTAGACTACTGAGCCACACGTTCAAATTATTGATGTGTTTGGCGTATTGTGTTACTTAAAGCATTAATCTCCAGTGGTAAGGTTCTTTGTACGGCAAATTAATAAAGGAAAACACATCAATGTTTTGAAATAAATACCAGTTTCAAATCCAAAATTTTCCATTTGACTCGTCTTCTCGAATAGGGTCCATCTTCAGCAAGCATTTCCATAGCAATATCCCGTAAGAAATCTGGTGAATTGATAAAATCAGAAACTCCATTCACGGTGGCAAATGGTTGACAGATTTTCACTTTTAAAAATTTAAAGAAAGTGACTATCCCCTGCAGACTCAATATGATGTCACAAATATTCATTCAAGCGTAGGAAAGACTGTTAAGTATCAGAAAATTATAACCAAAAAGGACTGGAATTGAAAAGACGGAGAGCAATTGCCAGAAACTGTCGAAAGAGAAAAGCTGGTGATGTGACGGCATCTCCAGCTAGAAGCTAGTATATGTATCCTTTGCTTTTTAGACCCTTTTCGAAAAAGACATCTTCGTTTCTTTTCAAGAGACAGGAGAGTCATAAATTTCAAAACGCCCGTCAATTTTTGATTAATTTTTCTCCGCACTTGGGTTATATGGGAAACCTTTCGACACTGAGTATTTCATGGGGATATAGTCTTTCATTCCAGTGAAGAAATTGAGTTGCGTATTTTTTGCTTAGATCGTTTAAGGTTTCCTCGGAAGACGGGTCATTTATTTTCTAAAATAAAGAAGTCAGACGAAATAAAACGGACTTTCGAACTTACTACTGTCTTCAAATAAGGAATTTTGAAAATTGGTAATAGTGAATATTTCTCCTTAAAACATTAACAATTACTTTAGGAAATGTATGGTTTTGTAAAAATAAAATTATGAATTATACACTCACAATAAAATGATACTGCAAAACCTAATATTAATTCTCTCAATCTCTTTAACTGCTGTGATTGTTAAACATTTCCTAACCATAGAAAAATAACGTCATACGAATGGCTATGCCTACTATGCATGACACAGAAGTGTCAAAAAGCAATGCAAAAAGAACAACCGCAGGAACCTTACATAAAATACAGCGAATACCATAATTAGGTGAAATTGACCGATGTATTATAATATAGTCCATGTTAATTACGGATCTAAAACAGGAATTTCTATAGATGTACATAAACGTAAATTATTCTAGAGGATACAAAGGTTTACCAAATTGATGCCATAAGGTAAGTTAGCAATGTCTTTTCTTGGATAACGCAATTACTTTAAAAACAATAATATTAACATGGTAACAACTCGCCATTCTATAAATACAAGTTTTCAGGGAAGTACAAGACAACGTGACTTTCTGCAAAGTACATTGCTGTTACTTCAATCGACAGCACGTCTTTTTAAATCTTTGTAAAGATGTTGAAGTGGATTTAGGCCTGAAATTTATGATAATAAATTTATTCGATTGATGCCTTTCTTTTCAAGATATTCGTTTGGAGAAAATTTTGAATAAAGTCCAGGATTGTGCTTCATATAAATACGCCTTATGCCACACTTGTAAAAGTAACCAATACAAGTCTAGAATACTAGAATCTGATTTGGATTATATCAGTCAGACCCAACCCCGATTTATCTTCTCGATTTCATATGAAGGGATATACTACCGCTGATAGCGAACTCAGTCGAGACAATCGAATTATCATCTCCAAGGAAATATCCTTTCACGAATATAGGATAAAATATCGCGTACCAGTTTCCCTCAATAGTAATGGATGTCCAGAAACGGTTTACAAAACTGAATATGGCCTTAGCAACAAAGGGCGTAATTCACTCGTACTTTGTGGCTCTTCCCCATGTGAAGAAAGCACAATTCCTAGACCTTTCCTGATCAATAGTTCAAAGCGTATAAATATATGAATGAAAGTATACGAGTATCTTGTATATAAATTAATATTAAATCTGTGTAAAACTACTTATCGTTATAGTGAGTGTTTCAGTATACTGGAAATGACCTCATGTGTGTGTGTAAACCTACTCTGTGGGACACCCCTTAAAGTTAACACCAGTGACGGATTAAGGGCGGTGCGATCGGTGCCGTTGCACTGAGCACTAAGCTAAGGGGGGCACCGAAATGGCCTAATGACCCGGAAGTGCAAAAATATTTTATAAAAATTTATCTTATTAATTTTTTAAAACTTAGTGTTTTAAATCTTACTTAATTTCTTAATAAATTCAACATCTTTTATTATTATTCCTTATTCGATTCTTGAATAAATCATCCTTTATTATAATATGTTTAATTAAGTTAGTTTGTAAGAAGGTGAAAAAGCCTTTTCCTAACAAAACCGCAATACGACAGTGAAGTAAGAAATTAGAAAAGCAAAATTACATCAAAATGAATGAACTTATTTGACTGTATACAGGACACCGGATTATTAAAACCCATATAAGGCTTTAATTTTTATGTTAAAACAATTTAATTTTATGTTCAAACAATTTAACTCACCATGTTCAAACAATTTAATTTTTATGTTCAAACAATTTTAATTTTTATGTTCAAACCCATTTTATGTTCAAAAATTTAATTTTTATGTTAAAACAATTTAATTTTTATGTTGAAACAATTTAATTTTTATGTTGAAACAATTTAATTTTTATGTTGAAACAATTTAATTTTTATGTTGAAACAATTTAACATAATTAAAAAATTAAAAAATAAACTTTAATTATTAAAACAATTTAACAATTAAAGTTTACTTTGTGAAAGGAAACTTTAATTGTTAGCGTGGCTTTCCGCCTTGTCATAAAATTCAGTAGTCCATTGAGAAAATCTTTAGAAAGAGAAGGAAAAAATGCTCCACAAAAGAAATTATTTTAAAAATAATATTTAGCGATGCGGGCGCCAAATTTTAGGCTCACACAGGGCGCCATATGACCTAGATCCGTCTGTGGCTAACACTTTATAGCTCTCCTCTTCTAGCGCTGAACTCATGTTATAACGTTCTTGTATGTACTCTGATATATAATTTGAGCCTTTTGTTAGACCGCCTCACAACAGGAAACTAGTTTCAGAAATCTGCATTTAGCTTCCGGCTGGCATCAACATTAGACCGTGATGCTTCCATCTTCTTATTATTCTCTATCTCAATGAATGACCCAATATGCCTGCTTTATGAAAAGAAAAGATTGCTTTGTATCTTTTATTTACTTTTCTGAACTGTGTATAAGGATATGGGTAATCATCACGACATAATATTCTTCACCTATTAGATTCATAAAGTGAACTAGCAAAGATTTTGCAAGAGTAGAATATCATGCAATAATTTTTTTGCTATATGGAAGGATGTGGCATCCAGTAAGGTGACTTGCAAGGAATGTGCGGGGTTAATTGTTTCTAATTCTTTGAAAATATAGTCAGTTTAAAAAAATGAAATTTAAACATTTTCCAGGATGAATTGTACTTCAATTTCTGCTTAATGTTAATGGTAAGATTTATGAAATAACTGACCACAAAAAAAAGAAGTTGGCTTGCAAAAGCTATTTGAAGCGACGATATTCTAAAGAATCTTAAACGAAAATTTTTAGATGCTAATGCTGAGGCACAACTGTATCAGAAGCCTTTTACATCTATAAAATTAAGCACCGTTTCTTTATACTCGGAAATGCAATATGTGAGCCCAGCTTTATAACTAATTATTCTTAATCTGTTATTCAAAGGCGGAAATACGTATATATTATTTCTTTTCTCTTTTAACGACAGTGCCGACCAAGGCTCTTATCCACTGGAGAAACTCATCAATTTCCTAATTTCTTTCCTTCTACACTACTTAATCATTTTTGGTGAAATCTCAGGCATGCACTATTTATATACTCTGCTAATTAAATTGTATACCACATTTAAAAACGTTTAAATGAAGTTTAACGGCATATACAAAATTTATATTAAACTTCGGTAATTTTTATTTATTTTTCTTTCAACTTTCGTCATGTTTTATAAAACCCTTCGTTCAATATATTTATCAAACTATTGTAAAAGCCCCAATAAACAATGCCAATGAAATATCCTTAGCCTTTAGAAAATAGATCAGAAGAAAATTTTTGCAAGAGAAATAGTTTTCGAACAGCATTTTTGAGATTGTGTTTTTATAGCAAGAGGACAGCTATTCTGTACCAGGATCAGGGGCGACTTAAGCAAGAGTCGACCTGGGCCGCCGCCTGGAGCCCCGTTTGGGTGAGGGCACCAAATTGAAATCATTTGTTTTTTAAATTTACCCAACAGTAGAAAATCTTGCGATTGATGTGATACACTGAGCAAAAATAGTAGATAAATAAAACACAGTACTGTCGCAGTTAGAAATTACACAATTTAATGTCGTGACAGCTGTTTCAGTAGCTTCTTGATACTTTTTTCAAACAAAATATACAAACCAAAAAAACTGTTGATTGGTAATGATGGTCACGGTTTTCATTATACGAGTTACAAGTAATGCTTCGGAGAAAAATAACCGTTTTTCACTGGGATAGGAGAAACATCTCTGGATACAACGCTGATCACCGAGACAGTGGAAATGTTCAGAAAAGCAGTCAAAATTAAACTGATGAGGATTTTAAATACAGTTAATGGGGCAACAGTTTTTTGTAGCATTCCGCAAAAAATATGCTTTCACTAGGATCGTTGATAGCTCCATTACCCATTTGAAATATGTGGAATTCTTCAAAAAAATTAGGGTCAGACGGAAAGTGAACTCGTTCAATGCTTCGGGCATTATGGAAGGAGAAATGGTGGTTTTGATTCCAACAGTGCTGGGTGATAGAAGATTTAAGTAATTCTTGTTTTCATACATAATTTTCGTGTTTCTTGACCCTAAATCGCAGTGCCTTTCGTGTCTGGCCCACATAACATTTTTCGCAGTCTTGACAAACAATCTTGTAAATACCGGAGTTGTTAAAATCCGGAATGGGATCTTTAAGCTAGGAAATTCCAATTTTGTTGATGGGGATGAAGAGAACCCGGAAACTAAAAACCCGTAGGATGGAAGCGATGTTGGATGCTACCCCAGGTTCAAACGGGATGTACACTGTCTCTTTTTGAGGCGAGGAGTCCTGCGAAACCGTCGAAGATTGTAAGATGCATTTATTATTGAGTTTGTTGATTGGATAGCTTTCCTCGTTTTTGCCAGAAAAGAATTGGTAGGGTCCCTTGTAACTGCAGTATAAGGAATATTCCGGATTTTAACAACTCCGGTATTTGCAAGATTGACTGTCAAGACTGCGAAAAATGCTGCGTGGGCCAGGCAAGTAGGGCGCTGCGATTTTAGGGTCAAAGAACACGAAAACTATGTACGAAAACAAGAATTGCTTAAATCTTCCATCTCCCAATACTGTTGGAATCAAATCCATCGTTTCTCCTTCCATGAGGCCCGAATTATTGAACGCGTTCACTTTCCGTCGGACCTAAATTTCTTCGAAGCCTTCCACATATTTCAAATGGGCAATGGAGCTATCAACGATCCGAGTGAAAGCATATTTTTACGGTATGCTACAAAAAACTGTTCCCCCATAATTTAAAATCCTCATCAATTTAATTTTGGCTGCTTTTCCGAACATTTCCGCCGTCTCGTGGGTCGGCATTGTATCCTGAGACGTTTCTCCTATCCCACTAAAAACCGGTTATTTTTCTCTGAAGCATTACTTGTAACTCATATAGCGGCAACCGTGAACAGCATTACCAATCAACAGTTTGTTTGGTTTGTAAATGTATTTCGTTTGAAAAAAGTATGAAGAAGCTATTGAAAAAGCTGTTAAGGCATTAAATTATGCAATTTCCAACTGCAAAAGTATTATGTTTTATTTATCGACTAGTAGAAAATCTCTCTAGAACGAGACAAGTTTAGAGAAAATTTTAGAGAATTCTTTAGAGAAAACCTTTCAGACTTTTGGCTGCCTTTATAGGATATATGGCTCACTGTGTATCTGTAAAAATCTCCTGTTTTTGCCGGAGAGTGGGGGGGGCACCGAAAAGCAACCCACGCCAGGCCGCCCCTGACCAGGATTTATAGTTGTCAGTGGACTCCAAACCCCTATCTTCTAGAGAATCAAACTCCGAGTTACGGACATGTAGGAAAGCAGCTAATGTTTACTACCATTTGGATTGAAAATTGCATATTTTCATTGTAAATAAACCCATTAACACTACGCCATTGTAGAGAACTGTAACAGTATCGATTAAGCTTCGAACCATTGCATTTATCTTCAGAAGATATCGATACCATAGTGTTTGGTGTATGATAACACTATAAAACGCATTTTTATTTAATTGTATAATAAAATGTACTTAGTATTTTTAATCAAGTTATTAAGTTTCCTATTTCTTCGCATATATCATTCAAAATAACTTTTAAAATTTCAATATTCGGGAAAAATTATTGCACTAAAAGATACAGGGTTTATACATTTTAATTAATTAAACGGTGATCTTTATTTTGATTTTTAGTTGAGATTATCTTTTAGTGCCATAATGTGAATAAGTCTTTATCGAAATACGAAACGAGTTGCAAATTTTGCTACCGAGGCAACATAATAAAACAGTTCATCCTATCTTCTGATTTTGCTTTCCAATCTGAATATTTATTAAACTGTATGTAAACTGTATGTACTATATTTATTATAACTGTATGCATTATCATAATTGTTAAGTAAAGGGGATCGGAAGTCACTGATCGGCAATTCTGTTGCATGCACGGTCTACACTATAAACAATTTGGACCTGAACTTCAGTAAAACAAGTAGCTTTTCTCATAGTGAACTGTAACAGATCGAAACGCGGTTTGGTGAGGTACAGCTAAATATAAATTAAAATCATACAAATGAAATTGATTGATTTCCACCTACATTATTTAAAATAATATAATTCATTTATTGTGTGCAGAAATTCGTAATTTGAATATTTATACAATGGGCTGTAAAAATTTCAACAATCGTCTCTCTGAACAGCAGAATTTTTAACCAACAGACCTCATATAAAAGAGAGAGAGAGTTAACAGAGCAATTGACCTGAATCCTGTCCTTAATATTGCTGGTTATACAGGGTGTTCAAGATCGACAAGTCAGTGACCGCATAGCGGTATTCTTAGATATATTTTAAGTAAAAGAATACTATTGCAAAGATGCTAAAAAAAGATACTTTTTATACTAATGACAATAAAAGTGGAACCAATTGCAATCTAGTTCGCGTTTATAAACGCTTTTCGTAGTCATTTCAAAGTCTGTCTTCAAAATTTTCTGTCGTATCCTTCATTATGAGCTTTTTCGTTTTGTGCTTTCCGTTTTGTTCTTATCTGTAGTAGTTTTTGTATGGTCAAGTTGTCAATCATTGTTACATTATTAAATTTGCTATAGTGTAGTCTTAATAAATGATATAACGACTGTACAAAAGAAGAATAAATAAAAGTATTATTGTTATACATTATACTGGGTATATATTAAACTGGAACCTTAAGTGGTAAAATTAAACTGGAAACTTAAAGCAGTACTGGCTTAAAGCATACTGCATTGCTATAAATAATGGATATATATTAGACGAAAACAATACTCAATACTAATCATTAAAAACAATAAAATGTAGTGTTTATGAAATCAGTCATTTATAGAAATGAAAATTAGTTAAAAATTGCGAAATAAATAAACATTAGTAACACTTTTGCCAGACTTTTTCCCATACCTCAAATGAAAACAATTTAAATTTTTCGTTGACATCCAAGCAGTAGCTAGTGAATTTAAAAAAACATCAATGAAAAACTGCAAACTGCGAATTCTGGAAAATGTCCATAAGGGTATGCTTGTAAATATTCAATATTTTTTAAAAACTTGGAAACTCTTCTTTAAAAAAATATCAAAGGAACGGAGTGTGTGTGTGGGAACTAAAAAAAGCCACCCACTTTACACATTTCCGGCCAAATCCAATACGTTTTTTTGGCCGCGCCATTTACTCGAGACATAAGAAAATATTATTCAAATTTTTCGTTCAATAAGTCAATATCTTGACGGCAGCACCCTGTGGTACTTGGCAGAATAAACTTTAATTGAAAAATCATTTTTATAAGAACCGCCACATTGATTAACTACGCGGCGAATTTTTTGATTAACTACTCGAAATGACGTGAGGAAAACATTTTGCACCATTTATTAAATACTTGAAGTTGGAAATAAGAGAAAAAGTCAATTATTTTTATTTTTTCTATATAGCGCATTGATAAATGAAAGTTGCAGATATCGAAGTAGAAAAGGAATATCTACCAATGGCAATAACCTTTATTTCAATGAAATTCATCATTTCTTAAAGAATTTCTTAAAGAAAGACGGAAAAGGATTCATAATGATAAATTTAAAATAAACTCTTTCAATAAAAATAGGATCTAAACATTCGTGTTCAGTTCTTCTTTTTTATTTTAGAACTATTTAAAATCTCATGGTTTTATTTTGATTGCCTTATATCTGACGAGACCGACTATAGCATTTGAAAAAAAATTCAGTTTTGAAAAAAAAAAAAGCATCTTGTCGGCTTAATCCTGAATATTTTGCGTATGTTGTGGAAGGAGATTAAAAAAGGCTTCAATTTAAAGCTATGTGCATGATGCGTGGACACGTTATTTAGAATGAAATATGTTTTTTTTATTTTAGGCATTAAATTTGGAAGAGGTAAGTTGGCATCTGGAAAACTCTCACAGTAAAGGGGTTTTCATGCGAGTCGATAAGGAAAGATCCAAATTTGAGAGCTCTTTAATCTTATTTTTTAAGGACAGTCGATCAAAAAAGATTCAAAAACAAAAAGCGAGACCTTGTGGATCTGACTGCTAGATAATTCAAAAGTATAGCTAAGGAATGAACTTTCAAATTTCATTTGATAGATGATGGTGCAGTTAGATTCAGCGCAACTTTTAAAGCATATTCCTGGACTCGATTTTTTCGATAGGAAAGAAATAGTTGTTCTATTCTAAGACTACAGGCCCGGCACGACCATATAGCCGAACTAGATGGCCGACTAGGGCGGCACCACGACAGAGTTTAAGATACTTAGTATTATACACATAAATCCACACTAGAGCTTTTTTTATATTTGGAGAAAAATGGCGTTCTTCCTGATTCGAACTAATCTCAAAGTATCTTGATTCAGACGAACGGACTGAACAAACGCGTTTCAGCGATGGTAAGAAGTTTTTCAACTCATAAAATCTCGCGCCAGACTTTTGTGTTGTTTCAATTATCTGAAGGTAATAATATCTTACATCCTAATAAATGGAAAAAATGTGTTTGATTTAGCTCGTTCGTCTCGTTTCAAATAAATAAAAACTGTTGAATATAGGATTAGGATGATGCTCCAAATATTGAAAAAAACCCTTTGGTCTGAGCTACTAAACGTCTGCAACATTTATAATAAATTCCGCCATCAACTGCAAAAAAGGCTTTTCTGTGTTGACCATTATTTGGCAATTGTGTTATCCCTGTGAAGGGTAATAATATCTTACATCCTAATATACGTAGAAAATGCGTTTGTTCTTGTCCTCGTTTGTCTAGTTAGTCAAGACACCGCGGGCTAAACGCGGGGACCCTGGTTCGAATCCAGGATGAGGACGGCGCCTCTTTTTCTCCAAATATACATAAGCTCTAGTTTGAGCTAATTAATACGTGGGTGGCAAAAATTATTGTATAATAAATTCCCCCACGAAAACTCACAAAAATCTCGCCCCGGAGGCTTTTCTGTGTTGACCATATTTGGCAATTGTGTTATCCCTGTGAAGGGTAATAATATCTTACATCCTTATATACTGTAGGATGATTGAAAAAACTTGACAATAAATAAATGGAACTGAATGGATTATTTTCGATTGAATGCCTTCACCAATATTTACTCTTCTTTATACATATCTTTTCCATACCCTGAACTTCTTTCTTTTTTACATTAACAAATTTTCCTTTAAGCAATTTACGTATCTGTGAATAACATTTTACTGTTACCGCTAAATCTTTCAGTGGCTAGTACCGCTGCCGCACTAGAAGCTTGAAGGATTCGCTCTTTTTTTTTTTGATATCTTTGTGCATTATTACAAGGCACCGAGAGTTACAATTTTCTCCTTCAACAAAAATATATAAATTCCTCAGCTTTTTGCTTTGATCATTTATTTGTGCATCAAAAGATAAACTGTGATTATTATACTCTGTTTTAACCTTAACTATAGTGAGAGGGCCGAATGTGCCCTATTTTTTTATTGTTGCAATTTTTTGTTGCAATTGTTGTAAATTTTTTTACCCGTGGAGTCGCACACTTCGTTCTCATAGGGCGACAAATTTGCTTTTGCCAGCCCTGTATTTGAAGTTAATATTTTGCATATAAATTCGCGTAGTAAGTTCACATTAGTTTGCATATAATTATGCATTTCAAGTTAATATTTTGCCAATAGATGCTAGAAGTCCCCCGAGCCTTCCTTTTTCTATGCCCTCATGTATCTACTGCTACCAACACCTTCACCTGAAGTCAGAAAGGTCCACATGGCTGGCTGGCAATTTCACGTGCTGACTATCTTGCTTTTGCAACCAACAATTCGGCCTCCCTTAAGTTTGACAGTCATTTATAGTGTCATGTAGTGCGTCGTCTGAACATACTTTTTACTCCTCGATCACCACCTAACACTAGGACATGCAGTGACTGTCTGGGAAGCTTTGTTATACGCAACAGTGATTGGGATTGCAGCACTTTTGTATGTTTGCCTTCGTGAGCAGCCACACCAAACTGTAAGCGCTTTGCGTATTTGCCTTGTAACTAGTTGTGTACGAACTTTCGCGATTATCGGATAGTTCTGTCTGATTGTACGGACTTTATTCGCAGAGTGCCTATATACGTATATGCTACTCAACATGGAAATATGTAGAATAATATTGAAATGTCGAGCAATGTACTCTGTAAGTAGCTTATTTTAAGAAACTGTTCCGCGAAATATGCATCCGTATCAAAAACTGCAAATTTTTTTTCAAAAAAAGCGTAAATTAGAAATCCTTTGTTTTTTTAACGATTGTAAGATTTTGCAATAAACAAGAGCATTTCAATTATTTATTTTATTATCAAAATCCATTAAGCGATTTTTTCTTTTTTTTGAATTCTTACATTGTCGATATTATTGTACAGTTGAAAGAATATTACCAAAACCTACGAAACGTAAATACAAAGAATGAAGGAGAGCGAGGATGTGTCAAAAATTTCACCAAAGACGGATCCAGGGAGGGGCGGAGGGGGCGATTGCCCCCCCCTAGGGTTAAATAGGAAAAATAAAGACGATGAAGAATATTTTATGTGTTGTTTGTTAAGACTGTAATAAACAAAAATCTAACACTAAAGTCTCCAAATCTTGGAGAAATGTAATTCAGATGTTTTTCCGCATAACTACAAGCTTCTTGTCCTTCAAACTATGTTTCCTAGGTGTTGTTTCAGCAAAACATATTTGTTCGCCGTTGAAGCCCATTTAAACTTGGCTTCGAAAGCGGATGACAGAAGAGAGACTTTTAATACACATCCACAGAGACATACAGATTGATGTAAATAAAGTGATTGACAAATTTTCAAAGAAACCAAGCTGGCTTGACTTTGCACTATAAACTTCAAGTTTTTTAAAAAGTTGCTTATTATGAAAAAAAGTAAAATAATTACGATGTTTTTGTAGTTTAAATTTAAACTTGTTCTATTAATTACATTGTAAATTATGATTTTGGTTATTGTATATGTCTCCTTTACTAGGTTATCCTTCTGTCATACTTGACTATAATCTACCCTAAACCATATAGTTTAATTAAAGAAAAGACCATCTTTAATTCATTGTCTTAAATTAAATATTTTGGTGAAGATAAAGGAAGGCTTGTAATATAACAACATTTACCTAAACTATTTAATAGTCCAAAACTAAAAATTTTCCCGGGAGAGGCCCCCCCGGAACCGCCCCTCCTTAAAAACATCCTAGATCCGCCCTTGAATTTCATGTTGGGAGGAGGAGGAGGAGGATTGTTCTCCGATATCTCAACATGTCTGCTTAATACTCAATTAATGACGAAGCTAAATTAATCGAGCACCTAAGGGGATAAAGCTGCAGCTTTAGCGAACAGAAGTGCATGGACCCATTAAATGCCCTGGGGAAGAAATCGGGGACAGTAGTTTCGATATTGCATCATGAATAACTTCCTTGGTTAGAAGTCACAATACTTTACTGATCTTTAAAACTTAGCTTGGTAAGTGTTCATGATTAATCCTTGAATTCATTCAAATCCAAATTAATCCTTCAATCACGAAGAAAAGGGCAATTCCTAAATTATGATCTGCAAGGAAATGCGTTAATTTTGCAAACTTGTTTTTTTGGAGAGTATTTTTTATTTTTATCTTAAATAATTGAGATAGCGATGAGATTTAAAACCATTGGGAGTTTTATCTTACAGCTGAAGTTCCTCCATCTTATTAGTGAAGTTCCTTTTAGTCGAAAATAATGTACTGTGCATTCGCGCTCAGTTGGCGCGTGATACCGTTAGCAGACGGGTTAGTCCATTGCAGTTTAGGGAAGGCCGTCTTGGAGGAACTGGTTTTTCCCGCGCGAAAAACCAGTTTCGGCAAGACGCCCTTCCCTAAACTGCAATGGACTAACCCGTCTGCTAACGGTATCAGGCGTCAGGTCTGCGCGAACGCACAATAGGGGTAATGGTAACGATAAACTTTTTAAGATAACACAGGCAACGTATTGCCTGTCAAAATAAGTACGCCCTATACCTCGTAAAACACTTACGTCTATTATAAATGCTATGTTCAGCTTTACACTACAAAAAACGTTTCTATCGAATTTTATTTTCCCATTGTATAACACAAACGTTGATTTGTTATATTATTGAAAAAAGACACATATACGTAATGGTTTCACATATGACTAGGCCAACGCCAAATAGAACTACAAGTTAAAGAACAAGGGAATGTATTTTACAAAAATCTAAGTGCCTGGGTTACGTAAAGAGGCTCCGGAAGTTAAAGAACAAATAGGAATATGTTTATAAAACTTAGTCTGCGATATGCGAAAAGGCGACAAAATAATCTTTGTGCCTCGAAGCAAGAATGTCTTCGTCCGTGACACATGTTGATTCTATACTTTTTCATCGCGTGATTCTGGTTTCGTAATTCGTAATTCAATTCTCTTGACGCTAGTCCCTACACGCGCGCCCGACAGTCGAAATATAGAAATTAACGCTCCGAGCCGAGACGCGGTAATTTCTATATTTCGAGACGCCAATCTATAAAATTCAAGGTCCAATTGATGCTCATTGGCATTGAGAGCATCAATTGGACATTCATTTTTATCCCTCACGATTAACACTGAAAGATACCTCTGTATCTAGAATTCGAGTTCACATTTTAGATTTACTTATTACTATCAATGAAAATAATAGATTTGTCTTTCAAATATGCGATAAAAGAAAACAATTTTCATTTGCTTTTGTTCAGTACTTGCAATATGACACATGTCTCAGAAAACATGTTATAAAAAATTTGATTTTAGGTGAACTCTTCAGACAGAAAGTGCTTTCAAATAGAGTTGAAGCCATTTCTGAAGGCTTAAGATCTTTTAAAAAATGTTTGGTTTTAAATGGTTTTCCAATGAACTATATAAATAGAACATTTGCAAATTTCATCTCTAGAAAGAAATCTTAAATGTTTCTTATAAAGAATAATCATTGCAATTAAATACATCTAATCGCAGTTCTCAAATATAGATGGAAGCACCTGTTCTTATTTCTTTTGGATAACTGGTATTGCTTAGTTTATAAGATGTGGCAATACTTTCAAAACTGCCTTTGACTGATC
>QLNU02015360.1:56846217-56859133 GCA_006491805.2 Dysdera silvatica
ACTATTTTGTAAGGGCGGAAGGTTACAAGGCATAGCCTTCCCTCCACTGTCAGGTTAAGTTGAACAGGAGTATAGTTAATAACGTAATAGGCATCTGAACCACCCGACATCATATTAATTGGAATTCCGGCATGTCATTTGGTGGCGTGAATAAAAGGGAAGCGTACAGTTTGTAGAAACTTAACAAATTTAATATTGACTTGGTTATGTAATAGCAACAGAATTTCAAAATGCTTCGTAATTAAAGTAGACATGCTAACAGTAGTCGTCTAAATGGAACATCATTTCAACATCGTGCCTAGTAATAACGAGAATTGTCGATAGCATTTTAATCGAATACAGGCGATGCGTAAACGAAAAAAGAAAAAGTTCACAACAGTGCATAACAATTTAAACTTCGCTTAAGAGTCACTGCCCATGCGCAGAAATTAAAAGCTCAAGGTACGTTTAAGAACGCGATTGCAGCGCTAAAAGTCGCTACACAATATTGACTCTCAGATAAAAATTTTGAAGTGCTTATTATTCATAAACGAATCCGTCAATCAAAAATCGTCCCTATTGACTTTCGTCTTAGAATTGACCATAGAATTGTTTGCCAGGGAGTTTATGCAGTAGTTACCAAACGCCCTGTATATAGATATACCACCAGGAACAACATAATCAACATTGCAATAAGGTACTCATCAGGGTCCATTTCTTATTTGCTTTGTTAAGGAACCTGTTTTTTTTTTGTTTTTTTTTGTCTTATCCAGGATACTGGCAATTTCTCCTACTTTATCATGGTCTGCCTCCTCGACAGTACGGTCCTAAAAACAAGCTTTTATATTCAGCATTATAATTTATAGATCCATCTCTTTCTTGTCTTTTTTTTTATTCTTTTCATCGTCTACACCAAATATCCAACATCAAATTACTGTTTAACCCACATTTTCCATTAGAGCATCAAAAAATTTAGGAATCAATGAAGGTACGATTGTAAGCATACTTAAAATTGACTGTACAAGTTATAGCTAAGATTTTCAGCATGGTTAAAATTCTGACAACTAAACATTTAATGACGTTTATTTAATTTTCCTGGTGGAAAAATTTCTCTTGTCTGTGATGACCGAAAAATTTTTTTGAACAAATATAAGCTAAACAATGAAGCTCACTAACATATTAGATTATCGCCATTCTTCTTGTGACAAAAGAAGTCATGTCTTCATATTTAATATTGTTTTTAATTTGCTGTCTTGTTTATTTCAGTCTTCATAATAACTCCGTATTCAAAAACCAACTAGCAAACTGTAAAAATTATTTTTAGAATTATTAGCGTCCTTACTATTTTACTTATTGTACCAGATGAAATATAATTATCATCCATGTGAGTTTTTGTTACAACCTATAGTTAAGTTTTCCTCCTAAACAAAAAATAGCTCTAGTTTGAGCGTATTTATACGTGGGTGTTGAAAATTATTGTATAATAAATTCCCCCACGAAAACTCACAAAAAACTTTCCTTGGTGGCTTTGTGTGTTAACCATTATTTGGCAATTGTACTATCCCTGTAAAGGGTAATAATATCTTATATCCTTATATATGGAGAAAGACAACGCGTTTCCTGTCCTCGTTCGTCTAGCGGTCAAGGCACTCCGGGCTAAACGGAGGGACCCTGGTTCGAATCCAGGATGGAGACGGCATCTCTTTCCAATAAGAAAAATAGCTCTAGTTTGAGTGTACTTATACGTCGATATTGAAAATTATTGTAAAAAATAAACCTATGGTTAGTAAAATTTAAACAACTAAATTGGGTAAAATCGTTTGGACTTTACAATATTTTCAAATCTGTAATAACATCGAGAGATTTTATAATTGTCTACGGCGGTATTATTCTGTGGTTCTGAACATTAAAACAACTCTAATTTTTGCCGATTTTCCAATCTTAGATTGCTAAGCCCCAATGAGTTATTTTATTATCGACATATATTGGTATATCTAAATTTATTTTTAATTATGAAAATACCGAAATTTATTAGTAATTATATATATAAAAATATTTTGTTTCTGATTATATCACTGTCTAAGTTTATATTCGTTATATATGACTTTAATCTACGCAAGATCCATTTACTCTAGTTAAAACTTTTCACATTATACTATTTACACAAGTCGTTAACATACGCGATACCCCAAATAAAACATTAGTATACAGAATATATAAAATTAACGATTTAGGTTCGGAAACAAGTGGTGGAATGTAAAATTAAAGGAAATTAGAGATGTCCATCGACAAATGAAATAAATTGGTGCGGAAATCTAATTCAATTTCCAAACAATAATTTTGAGTTATTCCTAATGATTGCTAAGCTACATTGTTCAAATACAGATTCTGGGTATGTAATCTTATTAATCTTAAGATGGTAGAGATAGGGAAAATTTTGAGTTTAGTATATATATGTATATATAACACACAGAATTACGTTCACCGAGCTCAAAATGCGAACTTCCAGTGGGTTATTTAGCATAGGCCTAGCATCGATCTGAACGAAACAGTTTTTCATCTAAATATAGTATACGCAAAAAGGCGAACAACGAATCTGACGCACACAATAGCAATATCATTCTTCAAAAATACAATATGAAAGACAGTATGGTTGTAAAAGAATAATGTAAAAATTTAACGCAAAACAAATGAAGAAAATTTTTAAAATTAAGGCAAATGGGAAAAAATGTACGGTATACAAATATGCGTATACCTAAATAAACTATTATATATACATTGTACATATATTTTAAGACATGGTGTCATGTCATATCTTCGGTTTTCTATAAAAGTACATAAAGAAATGAGGGAAAGTTAATTTAAGGGAATTCAGCAAGGAGATAAGAGCCGTAAAACTGAGTAAAGATAAACGTCTGACAAGAGTAAGGGAAATGGCGAAGGAAGTGTAAGAAATAGAGAGAGATAAGAGGTATTGAATATAGAGAAATAAGACTGCTCTAGCAAAATATCTTTGGCAAAGCAGAATGTTTCAGAAGGATAGGGATAAAATTGCCTTTTGCCTTTTAAACGAACATGTAAGAAAGCATACGTATATAGATAAATATAACTTTATATAAAGTTTATTGCTTAGATTTTTAAAAGTATAATATATATTGCTAATTGGCAATGATATAAGATTATCCTCATATGCAATTCATAATATTTATGAATTAGAACAGCAACGTAATATTAATTTTCACTAAAGCGTAAGATTTTGGGGCCTTACTGTTTAGAAATTTGTTGGTTGAAAAGGCAACAGCGAAATCAAGAACTTCTCAATTACAGTAAAAAGGATTTAAAGTGCTAATTCACATAATAGGATGGAACAAAAGTTTCAGTGCGAAATTTACTAAGTCCCCAATAACTTACAGAAACAGCTCATTTGTGTAGGAATTTACAAATATTTACTTAACTATAGAAAACAGGAGCACATTAAAAGATTAATGCTTTTGAGTTACATGGTATTTCGTTGTCTTCATCCCAGATTTTGTAATTTTATTTGAATTCAATGTTACCCTAATTTGTACTTGTTTTAATTAGCTCGTTATGTACTAATTAAGGACATCATTTAATAAAATGAACATGGAGTTTACTCGCAAGTTAATGAAATAAAAGAAAGACATTTCAATTAACTGCAACAAAGAGACTGTTAGCTTTGCTTCAACTTGGTCTAAAACTTAATCATGATGTTGATTGTCAGTTGTCTAAAGTTGAAAGTCCAATATATACTATATATGCAATGTTGCTTGTACTCACATTTTTAAGTAAAATAATTTATTTCCTTATATTCAATATATATCGATTATGATATTTAAACAATATGTTGCTTTTTTCCCTGAAGTGTAGGAAAAGCTATCATATTTGTTTACCCAGTTTTGTTCAACTGATAACTACGTTGTTTTTAAGGGATTCGCATGACAAAATCGTATATATATATATAAATTCATGGGAGAAAAGGGCTCGATACGCGAACTCGGAACCTTTCCATTACATGCAGAATGCTCTACCAAATACCCAATACTCAGTCTGGGCGGTCCCGCATATTCTTTTCTCTTATAGCTGTATATTATTTTCGAATTGATATATATTTACATGGGCGAATTTCAGCTGAAATTGGCGCGATTTCCATGACTTAATATATGCATTTGTTTGTTTTCCTCAACAAATAAATTACTTTATATATATATATATATATATATAGACATCGGTTGGTAAATACGGATATGGGGAAAGGAATGAACGTGGCGATCAACTCATCGAATTTGCAGAAGCTGAAAACCTTAGCATCATGAATTCATTTTTTAAGAAGAAACCGCAAAGAAAATGGACATGGAAACACCCAAATGGGGGAACTAGTGAAATTGACTATATCCTGGCAAACAAGAAATCAATTATTGAAGATTGCAGTGTACTGAACAGATTTAATACTGGAAGTGATCATCGAATGGTGAGATGTAAAGTGCACTTAAATACTAAATTAGAACGACAGAAGCTCATTAGGAAACAAGTAAGTAAGAGGGTGGATCTAATGAAACTGAAAGTAAATACCGAGGCATTCAAGTTGGAATTAAAAAATCGCTTTTCTGCACTGGAAGGACTTATTGATGAAAGTGATATCTCAGAAGCAAATGAAAACATTGTTAAGACAATAGTTGAAACTGCTGGGGAAATTGGTGGTGTAACCTGTAAAAAGCACAATAGCAAATTATCTGAGAAGACGAAACAGCTCATGAAAAGGCGAAGAGATATGAAGGTGGACAATCGAAATACCAGTTCCAGGATTGAGTACATAGAACTTTGTAAAACTCTGCGCAAAAGCATGAAAGAAGACATAAGAAAATTCAACTGTGAGCTAGTAAGGAAAGCCATTGAAAATAACAAGAGCCTTAGGGTTGTTAAAGGAAGTTTATCTGTTGGGAAGAAACACATCATTGCATTAAAAGGAGAGGATGGCACCGTAACAAGAAATAGGGAAGAAATACTTAGAAGAGTTGAAGAATTCTACAAAAATCTATACGAAAGTAACAGTGAATTAAACGAAGACATTGAAATAGTCGAAGGAACAGCTCCTAAAATCTTAAAAGAAGAAGTTTCATTTGCAATAAAAAATATGAAGAAAGGAAGAGCCCCTGGTGATGATGGTATTACATTAGATATCCTAAAAGAAGCTGGAGAATATGTAGAAGACATACTTGCAAAATTCTTTACCAAATGTCTTAACAGCGGTAACATACCAAACCAATGGGATTCTGCAACAGTAATTCTTTTGCATAAAAAAGGTGATAAAGAGGATTTGAAAAATTACCGACCAATTAGCTTGTTACCTGCTATTTATAAAATCTTCACAAAAGTGCTAACACATCGCCTGCAGAAAAAATTAGATGCAGCTCAACCAAGAGAACAAGCTGGATTTCGAAGTGGATTCAGTACAGTGGACCATATTCAAGTATTAAGAGAATTAATTGAAAGAACACATGAATATGAACTTCCATTGTGTGTGGCATTTATTGACTATGAGAAGGCCTTTGACTCTATTAAAACATCAGCAGTCATCAACTCTTTAAGATCAGCAGACATCGAGGATGTGTACATTGACATGGTGAAACGTGTGTATAAAAATGCAAGTGCAAAATTTCGGTTACATAAAGATACCAAAACTATCAAAATTGGTAAAGGTGTGAGGCAGGGAGATACCATTTCTCCAAAACTTTTTACTTCAGCTTTACAGATGATTTTTCAGCAGATAAATTGGAATAACAAGGGAATAAAAATAAATGGTGAATATTTAAATCATTTGCGGTTTGCTGATGACATTGTTATTTTTTCAACGAACCCATCAGAACTCCAAGACATGGTACAGGAGCTCTCAACTAGAAGTAAAGAAGTTGGACTCAAGATGAACCTACAAAAAACTAAGATCATGTTCAATAATTTCGTAGAGGAAACAAAAATACAAGTTGACAACATTGAGCTAGAAATTGCTGATTCATATATTTACCTTGGCCAGCTGATTTCAATGGATGGCAACATTATGAAAGAACTCAACAGACGTATTAAACTTGGCTGGAGTGCATTTGGAAGAAACAGTTTTATCCTGAAGGGGAAATTGCCTTTGTGTCTGTGCTGAAGGTCTTCAACCAGTGCATTGCCAGTCCTCTCTTATGGATCATCAGAGACATGGAGTCTAACTGTTGGAGCATATCACGAAAGTTACAGACAATGCCAAAGGAGCATGGAGAGGTGCATGCTTGGAATAACTAGGAGAGATCGGAAAAGGAACACTTGGGTGAGAGAGCAAACTAGAGTGGAGGACATCATTGTTAAAGTAAAAGGGCTGAAATGGCGATGGGCTGGGCATATTGCAAGAAGAACTGATCAACGATGGACAACAGAAATTCTGAACTGGATTCCAAGAGACCACCGAAGACCTAGAAAACGTCCTCAAACTAGATGGGTGGATGAAATAAGAAAACAGGTTGGGGTGACTTGGAAGCGAATTGCTCAGGATAGACTTGTGTGGAAAGCATTTGGAGAGACCTTCATCCAGCAGTGGATAGATAATGGTTGAATATGATGATGATGATGATACCGATAATTAATTATTAATATATAATGTACTGATAATCAACAATTAATATATAATATACCGGTATGTGCATGTTTGCGTGTGTGTGTGGAAAAGATACTGCCGAATTAGTGAAAATAAATAAATGGTAAACACATGCAATTAATTTTAAATAAAAATTAATGATTTGAAGCAATATACTTTCAACATACATTATTATATAAAAATATATTTATGTATTTCAGATATAGCATTTTTCGCAAAAAATTCCTACAGCTTCTTTTCTGCTGTAAATGAAGGTCTTTTATAACATATTAATGCAAATGTCAGATTAGTGTGACGATCCGCCCCTGCGGACATCTTAATAGATAATAGTTGTATATATCGTGGTCGTTAGAGCGGCACCTGTTCGACCGAAACAAACCCATTAGCTTAGGCTAAATGACCTATCCTTTATAACGAATCCTTGTCGATGTCAGATGGGTCGTTACTGATCGTTTTTTTTTAAGGTATGTCGTTCAACAATTGGGTAGTTTACACTTAAGTTTTCATTGGTAAAAGGAAATGATTCACTTTTGCGGAGATCGCTTATCGTATAACTATTGTAATCTTCCGTTTCGTTAAGTACAGCTATAAGGCAAAAGTTGTTTTTATAGTTGTCACAGACGCAGCGGCCTTTCACCCATGTGTAAGATTAGTTACCCCTCCCCCCCGCCAACGACGTCGTTAACGTGTCTAATTCTTAGAAGTAGCGTGGTGGGAAATAAGTTCCTTTTTCCCGCCATTTCGTTGATTGGCTTTTAGTTCCTACGTACTACCTTAATTTAGCCAATCAGAGGCGTAGTTTAAAAAAGAAGAGAAGGAGAGAGTATGAAAGGTTTTTTGGTCTTTCTGGTTGGAGCTCGAGGAGAATTTGGGTTATTCTTTTAACCTGAAAAAAGGAAGTTCTAATTCAAATTGCGAAAGGCTGTAGGAAAAGGCCCTATGGGGCCCACCGAGGGCCCGTTTCTTGTGAGAGATGTTCTGCATAGGTCCCGCGTATGAGGAGATAAAAATGAATTAAGTCCCTACCATACGTTTACGTGACGGAAGATGTCATAGAAGATGATATTACGGATAGACCCGTATTCTATCCACGCACGCGATGATCGAGAAGAAAGTTCCTGACGCCCATGTAAGTCCTATTACGTTTACAACTACTCTCAGAGTCTAGTAGGAAGTTAAAGGTTGTGATTTTAGATAACTGACAATTAATTATATAAGTTATAAGTTATTGATAAGCCGCTGATATAAGAGTAATAAAAATCGTACAATGGGTTAACATATATACAGTAGGAAATTAACATATTTTAAAGGAAGTAGTCCTATCATTATTTCTTGTAGGTGTATTTAATGTAAATAGTTTTAATAAACATTTTATGTTATTATTATATTTATGAATTCCAATCTCATTGAATTCCAATCTTATTCGAATTTAGCATATGGGTTTAATTGTGAAGGAGCCACGAACCGGGCATTTCAATTTCACAATGTACAAAGTGTTACACTATACGGTTTTTAATGCGGCCACAACAATCTTCCACCATTATTATATGTGACTTTAAAATATTGTTACCGGCCACTCAAAATTTCTCCGTTACATACGGGTAAAATTCTTTCACCACATACGTAGTGCCGTTGTAAAGGCACCAAACCAAACACATACCACATTAGCACACAGCCAAGATTAGCGATTATATTACATAAGAAGATAGTGTATATTCACCGCAATTTTTCTTACCTACTGAAAACGAAAAGAGCTTCGGAATATCCCTTCCGTTTTTGTCCGTTAACAGAAATCTTTCTGGCTGAAATTTCTCAGGATTCGGAAAAACATTTTCGTCATTATGAATGGCCCACGTGTTAGCTGTCAGCATAGTCCCTTTGGGTATGGTGTAGCCCCTTAGTTCAAAGTCATAAGCTGCTCTAAAGTGAAAACCCACAAACTTAAATGTATGTAAGCATAAAAAATAATCACTCTAATAAAAGTAATTACGTACAATTCCGTTCTTATTACTGTACTTGGCCAAAACGATGAATGTTTTTAAGGTTAGATTAATTTCTACTGAAATTGCATACTTTTAAACAATTTTACCCCAATAAAGTATATTTACGGCATCATCACCATCATAATTAAATATTATCTATCGATTGTTGGATGAAGATTTCACAAAGTAATTTTCCTTCCTTATATGTCTGGTCTAAATATATTTTCTTATATTTTCAAATGAAGATCCTTCATGGCGTTAAAGTGCATGTTGCTTTCTTGTGTATAATAGTACAGTAAAACCCTTCATCAGCGGTCTCTTGCCAGACAAAAAAATTCTCCATAAAAGAGGGGTGACCGTAAAAGAAAGATTCATTCTGAAGTAGTCGAAATATTACATTTCCAACATTTAAATATTTCATTTCGAAACTTGTGTACTTTGGATCACATAAAATAAGTTTAAGGTAATTATTATAAACGTAGGCATTTGTTGAATATAACAAGCAAATTTACAACAAAACGTTCAATATTAAAATTTATTTGCAATAATAAAAATTTTCAGTGACTGTTTGGTTTGTTTTACACACTAATCCTTCTTCTGGGGAATATATTTTTAATTGGAAGATTAAATCCGTCGCTTTTCCGACGTTACGCTTTCAGAAATATACCTTCGGTTTTACGCTAGTTGTACGACCTGTGTCGTGCTCGAGTAAACGATAATAAAAAAATTTGAACTGCAATAGTTTTGTGGTGATGGTTGTTTATTAATTTCGCTCAATGTAACCTATCACTATATGATTTATTTATTATCAAAGTCCTTGTTAAGCATTAGTCAATTGAATTGGCGACTCCGAGTCAATTGCCACTTTTGTTAATGAGTGGAGGAATTCCCCTTAGATCTTGTCCCGTTTATCCATAGTTTCCGGTTGGGAAAAATGCCTCTAGTGAAAGTTAAAGTTCAAACGTATTTTGCCCCGTCTGTGCAGGGGTTCTAGTCTAATGAAATAAATCATGAAAATAGTGTCCGCATCCATATCTAAGAGTTACAGCTATGCAGGGGTTTGACATATATTACTATAAACCAGTTTCTGCCGGGGAATTGTTATCTGATCGTAAAAACGGGATAACCGCAATTCAGCGCGGTCCGTTAAGGCGGGTTCCACTGTATAAGAAAATTTTTTATAAATGAGTGAGTGAACTACGCAAGAAGGGCAATGGGAAAGGTGGCCGCCGAATGGGGCAGCGCTGTATTCCCAGACTGGCTTTTGTCACATAAAATGACGACCAGTGGACCGAGAAGGGACACTGGGGGGGAGGGGGCATTGCAGGGGATTGTCGATCGAAACAGGCGTACAGAGACGCACAGCTCACATGATTGTCGTCATTCAACGTCGACCGGAGGCCATCCACGATCAGTCCGCCCCGAAGAGCGGCCGAAATAGATGGATGGCGCGGAAGAACACCCCGGGCCGGCCGGTACTCCTACAGGAGACCACCGGACACCGTTGAGTGGGTGAGGTGCCGCGAGCGGCAGCGAACAGGCGTAAAACATTCCCCGCAACCAGGGCGCGCGAGACCAGCATAGTCCGGACAGGCATTACATACCAAATTATCATCCACTGTTTGCGAAAGCTGGCCCCCAAGCGATCGCAGCGGACGAAGACAATGACGAACGCCCGTCATGGACAGAAGGCCAAGCACGGCCCTAGCGACGAAGTCCGAATTACGAGGGAGGGCGGAGTCCGGTCCCAGAATAGCAGAAGCAGGCATCCATCCACCGCCACCCGGCGGCCAAAGTGAATATCCCAAGCACTCCGTCTTAAGCGAGCTGGAACCAACACCCGCCAGCCCGGAAACAGACATCCGCACGCCACCAGAGCTGAGACCGAACTCTTTTATAAATAACACTTCATTATGTCATTATATAGCCTATACACTTCTTTATAACTCCGTGACAAACAGTATACTTATTTTTCGCATTTGCACAGTCCATCTTAAATTTAACTACTGCATATATTTTTTAATATCGGGCCCTTCCCAAGGACTTGAGAATCTTGAGATAACAAAAATAATTTCTTAGGTTGTGGGCAGTTCCAAGCAAAGCGGCTTTCTGCAGTTGGTGCACTACCATTTTGCCAATTCCTCTTGTATTAAGTTGATTTTCCAGATTTGGTGGGATTGCTTTCAATGCTCCTATTACTAGTGGGATGGCAACTGTTTTTTTCCATGACCTTTCGACTTTGATTTGTAAATCTGTGTGTTTGGAAATTTTGTGAAATTCTTTCTCTTGAATTCTTGAGTCACCAGGAACAGCCACATCTACCATCTAAACTTGCTTTTTTCCCCACCCTTGTTAGATTAGGTGTATTATGTGTGAGGTTTTAGTCAATTTGTATACGGAAGTTCCTTAGGATCTTGACTTGGTTATTTTCAGTAATCTTCTTTTATTATTTAGTATTTACTTAGGAAGAATAAGCAAACTTGAGTCCTTATAGATCTTTCCAAATCATTTATGGTAATCATTAAATATATTTTTGTAATATTGCATTTTTTAATCTTGCTTTGAATTGTTCAAGTGTTACGCTGCTCCTGATGTCTTCTATATTGTTCCATATCTTTATTCCTGCATAACTGATCTTCTCTTGTGGTTTATTCTTTTCATTGCTCTTTGGTGTATATATAGGTCTTCATTTCTTGTATCATGTATATTAGTTTTTTTTTTCCAATATTATAGTATCTGAAAACTAATGTTTGTTTATTTTCTTATATATATATATATGGCTATTTCCGGTTTACAAAAATCTCGTACTTTCAGTATTTTAAATTTCTTCCTTATATCTGAATTCATTTGAGATGTATTACTACTTCATAATTTTTCAATTGTTTTATTGTGCATTTTATTTATTTTGATCTCATTGACTTTGCCGATTTTTCCCCACATCGAATTTCTATAAATTAAATGGCTGTTAATTAAAGAATAGCATGCCCTTTTTTATTTCTGTTGTTAGTAGTGTGTTTAATCTATGTATAATACCCTATATATGTGCCAGTTAATTATTGAAGCTATTTTATTGTGTCTTTCCAAATTGTATGAGCGATTTCTTTTGCATCCACATGTAAAGTGATGCACTGTTTCATTTGCTTCTTTACAAAGACGACATTTGCTTTTACGGTTTGATTTTTCAATTTTTGTTTTATTTACGCTCATCATTAAGGCCTATTCCTGTGCACCCATTAACAACCCTTTAGTTTGTTTCTTCAGTGTACTCTTCCGAAACCACTTCCAAGTTTGCTCCCCATTGATTTTTTTTCCATGGTGGTCCTAAAATGTTGTCCGTGGAAGGCTTCATTGTACTATTTCTGCTTTTCGTCTCAAGAAAGTGTCTTTTTTAAATTCTTCCTTAGATTCTTCGAATTTCAATAATTTTGCTTTGGATACCTCTATCAACATTCTTTCAGAACTTCGGTTGACATTTTTAGCCGGTCCTCTTTTTTATTCTTCTACTTCCTGTTTGACGTGTCAGACCTTGGCCACTGATATTTCATGGCAGATAAAGTCTATTATTAAGTATTGCCCATGGAGGGATTTGTTTTTCCAATTTCTACGACTTTTTTGTTCTTTTAATTTAAAGAACTTTTGTGATCCTGATATTTTTATTAGCTTCCTTGAGGCCAGTATTGTCAATGTTCTCCAAATTTAATCAAGTTTCAATTTGTATAGTCAAATAGATGTTGCAACAGATGTAGCAATGGCCACTGTATATCGATTGAATAAGTAAATTTCTTCTCATCTGTTCTCTTCTCATTTCTATTAGGATATTTTCATTACCTCTATTTTAATATTCATTAAAGTCACTTTTCCCCATTGACAGTTTAATTTGTAAGAGGCCTCGCTCTCCTCCTCCTTTCCTTAGAAGGTATAATCTATATGGGTCACTCCGTAGATGTAAAGTATGATTTGTAGTCATCTGCTTGCGTGTTTTTCGGTAAAATTATCATTATCGTTATTATTGTAATGAGATAATTTCTTCATAAAAGACAATTATACTAACCATGGTCATAGGGTTTCCACTCTTTTTCCAAAGTAGAAATAGGAAGACTCTAAGGAGTTGCTAAGGACGCAAATTATATTTCCTAAGAACCAGTTTAGTTATGCCAAAATCCATATTGCACTTTCACCTCTTCACTACCGACTGCATCAGTGGATCTCAAACTGCACGCTTCTTTACACATTAATCCTGCACTCCCTTTACACCTTAATCCTGCACCCCTTTATGCTTTAATCCTGCACCCCCTTTACACCT
>QLNU02015360.1:56870989-56924221 GCA_006491805.2 Dysdera silvatica
AAAAGAGCGTTATTTGCTGATGGTTTAAGTTGGGAATATATAAATAACTTCTTTTAACTTCGATGTGACACTGGATATGATGAATGCGTAAGCAGATGTAGCCAAAGAAGAGTTGTTACATGCATTCCCTACAATATTTCCACCTTTGAAGTCCAAATATGATTGAATGTGAAATTCATCCATAAGTAGTATGACATTTTTTTCATACTCTTCTAAAAATCTGAAAATAGAACGTGCGCACACGAGAAACAATTTTCTATCTTCATCGGTTGGATCGGTTAAAAATTTATTGCAAACAGTTTTTATTTTTGACGGATGAGGTATAAAATCAGTGAACTGTAGTGCCGTAAATATTTATATACATGTGAGTTTATTGAGTACATAATCGGTGAAAAAATCTTTGTATTTGCAGAATAACGATATCTCTCTTTTGAATTAACATGAAGTTTTAACTGTTCTGAAAAAAAGTTGAAAGAAGAACATGCTTATCAAAGTCATCACACTCTACTCCAATCAAGACATCTGTTAAATGATCTATAATTTGCTTAAAGCGATTATTATCATAGTTGGCTGAAGAATTTTTCATTGATATTTCATTTATAAAATTCAAACAATTTTCAATAACTTCCAACTTATTAACATGACAGGGTGTTTTGATTTGGTTGTTATCAACAAAAATTTCTTGGCCATATAAATATGTTTCCATCTTCAGATTTGAATATATTACAACAGCGTAATTTGTAGTAGGTCCTGGATTAAAACCAATTTTGAAAAAAGTAACCTTTGACTCCTCAATTAGTTTAAACCAATTTTGTTTATGGGGTAATGAATCCAGAATTTCTAGCAGCCTATTAAAATTTTGAAAAGAAATAGATTCCTGATGAGCAATGAATTCAGCTTTGCTTTCGTTGATAGCTCTCAATAAACTGGATTCCTCAGTTTCACGAATTTTATCTTCCCTTTTTTTTTCAGGGATATTAAGGGCAATTTGGAAATATACTTGGTGTAACCCCAACTTTTAAACGGAGACGTCTCGTAGAAAAGGGAGAACACTCACCAGTTTTCTTGTTGAATTTCGATAGATTCCGGATGATATCGTCGTTTTGAAAATGAAGTTCGCAGACTTTGCTGCCTTTTGACGGTGTAAAGTCCGCTCGTGGAATCGCCCTGAGCCATATTTTTCTTGTATTTTCATCCTTTAGAAAGGAGAAAACCGCCACTTTTGGTGCATCACCATATCCATAATTTCCAGAGCAAGAAGGTACACAGCATCTAAACGGCATTTTGGATTACCTCGTGGTTCTAAACGAATCGTTCTGGACACATGTTAAACGTGTTGTTTGACGAAAGCTTTTAACACCTGAACACTGTAATGTTCTACAAATGTTACATAATAATAGCCAACTGCAACTACACTTACTTTCCGCTAAGACAGGATAAAAAAACTTAAATCTAGGCTACGTTAAAGGTAATCCACTAGTAGCCGGCCATACTGCGATGTTCGGTTTGACTACTACAGTGAATGCCATAAGTATTCGTACACCTGCAGTGTGTTCTATTTAAGAAGCTGCTGTATAATAACTATTAGATGTACGTAGAGACAGGACAAACACCATCATGATTGCCATGAAAATATAATTTATTTTCAACTAAAAAACTTAAAACTATGTATATAATACTGCAAATTACAATAAATTAGCATCAAAATTATTCACAGTTCACGTGTCAAAAGTATTCGTACATGCAAAAGTCTGTCCTAAAATGATAGAACTGAGACGCTGTTTGAGCACCCGAAGCGGTCTGCGGGACTGCACCAATTTCATTTAAAAGCCAATGAATAATAAACTTGTTTACTATCATTTCTGAAGAAAGTATGCAAAAATGAATCGTAGAAATAAAGAAACAAGTGTAGCGGAACAAAAGCCCATAATGAGGCTCCTTAACCAGTATAAATCTTTACGAGAGATTGCACAGCTCGTCGGCAGACCTCGTTCTGCAGTCCAATCCATAATTGACCGTCATTGTCAAAGAAATACGATTCAAAATATGCCGCGAAGTGGACGTCCACAAAAACTGACTGAAAAGCACAAACGTTTAATTGTGAGAGTAATTAAGAAAAATCCCAAATTAAGTGCTCCAAAGATAAGAAAAGAGCTGCTGAATCAAGGTGTGTCACTGTCAGAAAGCACGGTGCGCCGCGTTTTCAAAAATGCAGGGTAAAATGGACGTGTAGCTCGTAAGAAGTTTTTCGTGTCAAAAGTAAACAGAAAGAAGCGTTTGCAATTCGCAAAAAAACATGTTGATAAAGGTCCTGACTTTTGGAAGAGTTACATTCTCGGATGAGAGCAAATTTAATATATTTGGATCAGCTAGCAGGCAAATGGTATGGCGTAAAAATAACACCGAGCTTCAACCGACGAACCTGTGTCCAACAATCAAACACGGAGGTGGAAGTATGCAAGTTTGGGGCGGTATGGGTGCAGAGGCAGTGGGAAAATTGCACATTATCGACGGAATCATGGACCACAGAATGTATATTAACATTCTGAAGGAAAATTTGGGTCCTAGTGCTGCTCAAATGGGTCTTCAAAATAACTTTATCTTTCAGCAAAATAACGACCCGAAACATACTGCGTATAATACAAAGCTGTGGCTCCTTTACACTACTCCAAAACAGCTAAATACCCTTCCACAATCACCTGACATTAACGCTGTAGAACATCTATGGAGCATTCTGGACTCGCGGATGAGAAAACGATGCATATCAAATAAAAATGATTTGAAAATTGCGCTTCTCGAGGAATGGGCATCCATTTCAACGGATGTCACCAAAAACTTAGTGGATTCGTTGCCAAAACGCATGAAAGCTGTGATTAAAGCCAAAGGGAACCCAACGAAATATTAAGAATGAATTATTATTTTATTAATGGATTTTCTGACCAAAAAACAATTAGTGTACGAATATTTTTGACACATGAGCTATGTGTAAGTTTGTTCATTTTTTGTTGTTATTTGCAGTGCATGTATATTTTTTTTACTTTTTTTATGAAGTAAATACAAAAATTTATATTAATTGTGGTGACATTTGTCCCATATCCCTACATCTAATAATTATTATACAGCAGTTTCTTAAATAGAACACACTGCAGATGTACGAATACTTATGGCATTCACTGTAGTTAGCGAGTCATGTGATTGAAATGTCAGAGCTATCTGGCCTTGTTATCCCGGTGGTAACGGTCCATCTCAGGTACCTTACCTTAGGTTGTTAATAAGGGGTTTTTTTTAGTAGAAGAGACAGAGGATAGAGTGTTAGTGGTTAATTTGTGTTAGTGGAAATTAAGGTAGAGGGTGAGAGAAAGAGTTTCATTAGTGTTCGTAAGGGACAAGAAGAGAGAAAAAATACGCTATATTCTCCAATCAGCTAATAGGAGAATTCTTCCTTTCCATTTTGTCGTGGATTGTCCACAGACTTGTTTATTGGCTGTGCTTTCTTCTGCATGCAGCTTTCTACTGGATGGCTCGGGGACTTGCGGTTTTGGCTCTCTCTATTTAAGTATTCCTTCAGATTTGGCCAGTGGGAGGCATTCGAAGTCTAAGTTGCATATAAGGGGGTTTGAGAACTTCGTAGAACTTTGTTTGATCTGCCAGGCCTTTGGGGGAGTATTCTCAAGGTCTGAGGAACAATAATTTTGCAGTGGGGAGGATATCCGATACAAGAGTGGTGTTAGAATGGGCATCAATTCTCTTAAATGCTTTTTCTCTGAAGCCTTGAATATAAGGTCTTAAGAGGAGTAATTTGGCTGTCGAAATAATTTTGGTCGTTGGTGACGAACCAGTGGGAGTTAGTGGCATTTCTTATGAACTTTCTCTCTATAACGGCCAGTTTTTCGTAGTTTTGGTTTGAGGTGTTCCCCCATGAGGAGCAAGCGTACGTCATTATAGGGCGTATGCACGTTTTATAGATTAGAAGTTTGTTTTAGATGCTCAATTTGCTGCATCTGTTTAAGAGAGGTAGAGTTTGAATACGGTGCTGCTGAATGTTTTGGCGATATTGTCGATGTGAAGGTTCCATTTTAGTTTATTATCTAGCGTAACTCATAACCCCATAGCCAGTAAAGACAGCGGAAAAGCCACCAGTGACCCCACTGCCAAGAAGAAAAAAATAATAAGAAGAACGGATAACGGACCTTTTAACTTGGGACTGACTTCTGAACGATAAATGGACTTTGAAAAACGGATTCGTGCCTTGGAAAATAGATGCCCTGAAAATGATGACTAGAAAAGATTTCAACAGAAGACACCCGACTGACCAATCGTTCACGACTAGCGTGCTTCAACGCTAAAACTTCTTTTTCTTAATTCATGACATTTTCAAGACGTAGGGGGATAAAGCATTTCCGCTGGTGCGTATTCCAATGGTCACGTATTCCATCCATCCATCCGGGCATTTTTATTTTTAAAGTTTTTGAGAAGTTTTTGAATTTTAAGGACTGAAATTTCCATGTCAGAGGAGGGGCCATGTCCACTAAGGAAGTTTTCCACTTTCGTGTTAACTTCTTGAAAAAAGGAATCGCCAACAATACGGTTGTGTTCAAATTGTTCTTGAAGGGAGTTTGCTAGGATTTCGGCTTTACAAGCATCACCGTATTCTAGCCCTGAGTTGATTTCAGTGGGGCAATATGATTCTTATAGTTACTGAAATCTTTTTTGATTTTCCAGATACTGTTATCTGTGGTGTTCGCGTTTTTGAGAGATTCCCCCCATTTTTTATTTCTGTGATTTTTGATATGGCGTAAGATTTCACCTTGCAGCAGGTCATATTCTGCTTTGTCAAAAATGTCTTTATGCCTCTGGTAGTTCCTCCTAAGGAACCACTTTGCTTTAATTTTAGTGATAATATTGGAGGATATTTTGAAAAAAAAATTATGGGGGGAAGGATTTTGTGGAGCTAGCAACTGAGTTTTGAATACAATTTGCTATGATGTCAATCTGCGTGTTAAATTCGACTATTGAGCTGGCTGGTTCAGGAGGCGGGGAAGGAAGGGTGCGGTCAATGTGATTTGTGTATTGATCCCAGTCAGTGGTTTTGACTAAGTTGGAGGCGTTTTTACGGCAGCTGATGTCAAGTTTGTATCCAAAGAGGACGTGATCAGAGTCCAAGGTGTTTGGACACGAGTTTATTTCAATCCCACCGTAAAATTTAAACGTGACAACAAAGTCTATGATGGTGGGATTGAAGCCTATTCTGTATTGGGTGGGGATGGGGGCTTCTATGGTGAGGTTATTTTTTGTGCGTAGTCGTAAACGCGCTTTCCGGATGTGCAGGTGAAGTTGGATAATTCATTAGTCCAACTACGGTGGCGGGCGTTCAAATCTCCATCTGCAATTACCGTGGCTGGGCATTTGAAAATTTTGTCGAGATCAGTGATGATTTGATTTCTCGTCGGTCTGTAAATTGATACCAGCTTAATATTGCCGTAAGTGTTGTTTTTTATGGTGATTGCGTGAGCCTCAAGATTTGAGATAGGTGTGAGAGTGTGCGGAATGGTGGATTCAATTATACCGCAAGACCTCCTGAGGTGACTCTAGAAGTCGGGGTCTTTTCCCTGCTCAGTTGGTGGCATGAATAATTGCGAAAGGTTAGTTTGGAGATTGAGTTTAGCATGGTTTCACATAGGAAGACAAAGTCTGGGTTTTTTTTCCTCGAGAAACAGCCTTCTTCTTTGCCCTTTATGCCGTTCGCATTGAACACGACCAGCTGTAGCGAATTTAGGGATTGGATGGGCCAGGACCGAAAATAACCTCTTGCATTTTTTGAATTGCGCTGGTTATAATATCAGCGCAATCTGCGGGGTCGGGTAGGGCAACTACTTTAATCGTGGTGTTCATATAAATGTTTAGCAGATTAATTTTGATGGCTGCTGCTTCCTGTAGGTTAAGTTGGGGGGCTTCAGAAGTTTTCGTGCCATCTTTTTGAGTGAAATTACTTGCGGGCGCAGTAACCCCGAAAGGGACCTCTCATTGGCCGCAAGCCAAAGAGCTATTCGGGGCCCTCGATTAACCGCGAGCTAAAGAGCTATTCGGGTCCTTCGATTAACCGCGAACCAAAGAGCTATTCGAGTCCTCTGATTCAGCAGTTTACACATTTTCGGTTCTGGTCACCGGTTTTGCAGTTTGAATGTTTGAGGGGGAGTACTTTTCATTAGAACTTGCCTCGGTATAAAGGTGGGCGGGGGCGCTGGATTTTCCCTTGAAGGATCGAAGATCCGTTCTCGTAGGTAGAAAGTTTGTCCTAGCATGGTTCTCTGAATGACGTTCACTTTCAATGGGATTTTGGTTTGTCAAGGGACGCGTCCGGTGTCGATTAATGGGGTTTTCTGGGCAGCCTCCGAAGTTGGCCGTGTGCGGGCCAAAGCAGTTTGCACATTTAAGAGTTTGGTTTCTGTTGAGAGTGCACTCCTTACCAAAGTGCTGTTTTGCACACTTCACACATTTAGATTTGGCGTTGCAACAGGTCGCCGAATGGTAAAAATCCTGGCAACGTCGACATTGTAGGGGCATGTTTGATTTCCTGAACGGAGAAATCGTTACTATGATGTGGTTTATTACGGTTACTTTGTGTGACCGTGTTTGAGTATGGGATTCTCGGGAGGCCAATTTGAAAGAAAGGGATTTTTTTCTGACTTTCAGAAATCCCTTCGTGAGCTGGCAAGCCGTGCAGTTGGCAAAACCAAGCTTATTTAGTTCGCGTATTAGACTGTCAGTACCAAAATTGTTGGGCAGGCCGGAGACTGCGAAGAGAGCCCTTTTTTCGTCGTTGAGGCGGAATCTGTGGTGCTCGACCTTATGCCCTACAATGCTTTCATCGCAGCCCGTAATGCTCAACTTTCGCCACCTGAACTTTTATATCATCTGCTCTTATTTCGAGGGTGAAATTAATGGTTATTTTTGAAAGATATTTTTCGTTTCCGTAGATTTTTCTGTACCTCTTACGTTGAAGGGGTGTACGTTTTCTTTCCCGTTTCGTTAATTTCGAAGGGTGATATACGCCTGCTTGGGAAACTTAAATCTTGCAATTCTACTGGCTCGTTGACCACTTCGTTGGAAGACCCTGATTGGTTGTCGAGTGGATTCGGCAGATTTTTTTTGGAAGTGCCTGGTTGGCTGATATTCGGTACCGTTCCCTAAGTATTGGAGTCGCCGTGCTCTAATTCTCTGGATTTGCGTTTATTACGCTTTTTAGATTTTTTCTTACTTTTTTGCGCTCTGGTGCTGTTTTAGATTTTTTTTAAAAAATGGTCGGGTCTGGGGCCTGATCACCGAAAAGGCTGTTTAGTGGTGGTGGGTCGTCCACATCAGATAGATAGAGTGCGCTCACGTAGATTCCATCTCTTGATGGAATTGGTCGGGGACCCTCATCATTTTCTGCAACTGGCTCTAAAAAGGCGCAGTACAGAATTTTTAGCGATTCCGCAATTTCATCTTTGGGGATGCTAACGTTCCCGTCATCGTCTACTACGAAACGTGCCAGTCGACAGGCTATAAGTAATACTTCCCTGGTGAAGTCCTCAGCAACATTCGACCAAAGGGAGGTAGTCAGATTGTTTGAGAGCACAAAGTCGCTCTTATTACGGGTGTTGATGCTGCCATCAAATGCCTTGATCTCGTTGTATATCCGGCCAAAGCAATCATCAAGCTGCCCTGCAGTATGGTCAGGCAGGTTTAGTCTTTTGTACATTAGGCAGATTTGAAGAAGAGATTAGGGTAGTAAGGCGAGGGGGACATCTTGAAAGGTAAGGTACCGTTGGAACTTATTGATATTGGACTACTTATTTTTGAGTATGTGTTGGTTACTTATTTTTGAGTATGTGTTGGTTACTTATTTTTGAGTATGTGTTGGTTACTTATTTTTGAGTATGTGTTGGTTATTTGTATTTGAGTATGTCATTCTCTCGTTTACGATGCAATTGTACTTAAAGAAAAAACGAGTACGTTCATTTTCTCATTCTTGAAAACATTTTTTTACAGTGTATATATATACTTATTTAAAATTTTTAAATTTAACATCCTTGTTTCTTTATCAAATAAGCCTGAAGCATTATAATTATTATTTATTGCTTTAGGCTAATATATTATCGGTTATTGAAAAAATCTCGCTTTAATAGAAAAATTGAAAAATAATGAAGTAGTTTTTTTTAACTTTTTGTTGCTTATTGTCCAATCTCAAGCATCTTTAATAAGATTAACTGAATGAACCGATAGCCCTGTTTATTTAATTATAAAAAAGGTGTGGCCATAAAAAGCGCAATTAAATGTCTTACATAATCATGTTTAGAACAACCTATACGGGACAAGGCAAAGTTAGCCGCAAAAAGAAGTTAACAAATAAATCATCGTGAAAGCGCGGATATTTTCATGCTTAAGCTCATGACTAAGTTAAGGAATTCTTTATATTATCACTGATTGTTTTCGACTATTTAATAAATAACGCGTTTTAATATTTTCTCCCCAACATTTCCACGTGCTTTTGATATAACATTTATTATATTAATTAGTCTTTGTTGTTTGAGAAAGCTTTCTTTTATTTATTCGAAGAGGCACAATCTGGTGAAGAAAGAACTGCGGTAAAACTTACTTACTGGGCTACGTTTTTGCCACTAAGAAATAAACTTAGTTCCGAAATGGAATAGTATGGAGCCAGGAGAGAGATCTGAATTCTTATCAGATGAAATTTCCGTACATATTAGACTTTTTGTCCGGAAATCCTATCTGACAGGTGGCTTTCCGGAAATCCGGAAAAGGTGGCGAGTGCAAGGGTTAATATAGATAAGTTAGGTGAGACTAAATGATGCCAAATAAAAGTTTGGCGATTGATTACCGACGTCTAATCTATCAGTTGAATCATCTGTCGCCGTATGAAAGTTTTCTGTATCACCTTCACATTAAAGAGAACTCGCATTTCGTCGTTTGCGTTCAATATTCGTTGGAGAGCGCAGAAATTATTGCTCTCTTATCTTGCTTTCCACTAGATAAAGGAATTCCTTCAATGCAGGCAGTTTTCCTGATTTATACTCTTAACTGTAACCACACTTCTTTCGATGTCCTTTGATTTCGAAAACACTTTATCGACGATTTTGGAGAGAACCTATTTCAAACAAGGAATATATAAATCTCAGCAAAGTTCAAAATAAGCTTGCCTAGGATTCTGTAGGAGGTGGAAAATGCTCTCTGTAAAACTCGATAGTTTATCGAAGCTCAACTGAAATTAAATGAGGTAATTAGATATACGAGTTTGCAGAAAAGTGTCCTTAAGTGCATTATATTTGAAGATGGTAGCGTCATAACGTAACAAAAGGTACTTTAATTATAATTAAGCAGGTGACTATCTCTTTGGAGGACTATCTCATTTCAAAAATAATTTAGAAAAGTAGACGTCGCTTTTTTCTTCAAGAAATTTTTGAACTTGACTCGGATATCTTGACTTTGAAAGTATTACGCATATTGAGAAATATCACCACAGAAATGTGAAGACGCCTAAAATTATTTTTTTCTAACTTTAATATTATCTAATTATATCAGTTACAATGAAAACATATTCTGTAGCATTTTTCCCATTTTTATTTTAAAAAAATTGAAAAGAGAAAGGCTTTTTTAAAAAAAAATATCGAATTAATATAATTGATTGAATTACTAGCGGATTAGAAAAATACACACTTTTTGAAAATTTTATGCAAATTTTGCAGAAATATGCCAAAATATGTGCATAAAAGCGAAATATGCAGAAATATCCAAATGCATAGAAATCCGGGCCCTAGATATAAGTAACCACGTAACTCAATAATATGTCACCATCATTTCACATTGTTTGTGAATTCACACTTAAAATTGTAAAAATATTTGATAAGAAATGAAGTCGATTTCTTTCGTTCTTGCCGCCATAAACACCAACTATATACGCTATATAACTTATAACTAGTCGTATGACAAGGGCCGTTTCTACCATTAGGCCAGGGTAGGCGACTGCCTAGGGCGGCAAAATGGCGTAAAAATTTTAATTTTAAATCAAACAAAGAAAAAACTGAGCAAATGAGGAGAAAAAATGAAAAAGAAGAAAAATTAAAACATATAATTGTTTTCAAAAGCATACGGGACAATTACCTAATAAGTCTTTACTTTGACAAATGTAAAATTTTTTTATGTTTTATTGTTTAATTTTGCACACAAGTTTTTTTTCTATCTCTAATACATTTAAGTCTTCTAGCTCTGATAATAAACGTTGTGTTTTGAAATATTACTCCGTCAATATTACAATTTTCAAAAATATAAAATGTTGAAATTAAACAATTATAACATGTAGCAATTGTTTTACTATTCACAATATTCTAATATTACAAAATAACTAATATAAGTTTAAAATATAAATATAATTAACGGGTTTAATGATTAAAAGTATAATAGAACATTTACGTTGTTGAACCGCTGGATGTTGGTTGTAGTTAAGAAGAATATATATGCGAAAGAGTGATTGCTCCTTGCAAATACATCCCGTGGTTGTTTTGTCTCTAGCTCAATCTAGTCCCAAAAGCTTGACTGGAGAAGGGAAGAACAGATTCTTGAGAAAAAACACCACCCACTAAACCCTCTCCCCTTCTCTATTTTACTACGAAGACTCCCCCCTCCCACACACCTCACAGAGTAATGAGTGATTGACAATATCGTATTGTTGAATTCTCAGAACTTAAAGTGTCTTTATACACGGGTTTCCATCTAGAGCCTGGCCATATAAGCAGTAGAATGTAACACAGAATTCCTATTCAGTTAACCGGCGCTTTTGAATTGTAACCGAATACCTTAATCCGACTTTAAATAAAATATATAGAGATTTCCATTTGAAATTTTATCCCCTTCTCCTTTGAAAAGGGAGGCTTGGTTGACATAGAATTAAAAAAAATTGAAATACTAAACTTTTATTCTGAGCAATTTTTGAATTGGATGCATATTTTCTGAGATATTTATATTTTTCGTTATAAATAGATCGTCCTATGTGGCGACCCCCACTTTGCCAGAAAAGGCCTTGTCTTTTTCACATTCTTATGGCAAATGAATTTATAGGCGTGAAGATATTCCACTTCATCCTTGACTTTCACTCTTATAATAAAATTAAATAAATATGTAGAACTTGCCGTTAAGTAGTTTTGAAGTTTGTTGTTGCCACAACGGTTGTGCAAATTATTGAAATTTTCTTCCTTTCTTTGCATCATTGGCACTATGCTTTTCCACTGTACCAGCACTTGAAGAAATTGTAAAGTACTTGTCATCTAAAATGGCATATCTATTTGTGTATTCATCAAATTTCCCTAAGCTACTAGTATTAGCACTGTTGCCATTGTTATCATGATTCATCACAAAAATGAAGAATTAAAGTAATAAAAAACGAAGAATTAAAGTAGAGCAAGTTCAAAGCAAACAGTTGAAATTTATGAAACAGATTAATTTGCAATATTAAAAATTGCCTAAATGGTTGTAAAGTAAGTCGTTGATAGAAGTTAGGTAGTAAAGCATGTGTGACCACAGTCTCATATACGCGTGTAATGCGCTATTACCAGGATTAAAAGCAGTATTTCATTGGTTTTCGGTTTTCGTGGGAAATTTTTCAAGTTAAAGAACGTTTCGGTCACCCGGGATATTTTTCACATAGCGATAGCGACACAGCCGACAGTTATACAAACTCATATATCTGGTCAAGATGGCAAATGTACTTTGGCGAGGGAGAGCCAGGGTCATCAAGTTCTATTGCCCTCTAAGCGGGTTCCTTTGCATATATAGATGGGATGTATTTGTGAACAATTACGGTACGAGGAAAAGTACAATTTAGGAATGGCAAACGTTTAAGTATTATCTACTTGTACAGGTGATGAAGTCAACTTTCGGTCATCATCTGTTTAGCCAAGTGGCTAGAATTGGAAGTTAAAAATTCCAAACTAAATGCATTTTCAATACAAATCACCTAGAAATTTGTATTTTCGATACAAAATATAAATGTATCGAAAATACTTTTCCAAACACATGTATTTTCGATACTGCGTAGTACGGTCGAAAGAATTTTCGATATAAAATACAAATGTACGGAAAATACGTATTTCAAATATATGTATTTTCGATACTGCGTAGTACAGCTTGAAAGAATCGATCTTAGATCATTTTGCGGTAGTGCGGAAAAGTTGTGAACTCTCATGATTAAAAAGTGTGCAAAATCTTATAACTCTAAATTTGCATCTTCTGTCGCCTCAATGGGCGAAATTTGTGAAAATTGGACTAAAAATGTTTAAAATTAAAAAATTAAAAGATAATCACAGATTTCGTTGATCGGTTTACTGTAGTGCTTAAAAGTTACTACTTTTAAACAACAACACCTGTACAAAATTTTAGAATTATAGGTTCATATCTTCTGCCGCCTCAACAGCACTGAATTTTGGAAATTGAAGGCAAATTTTTCAAAAAATACACGTTACGCTTACCTCATTTTAATGCGAACAGAGACTTTAATCCACCTTTCAAACATACAAATTACAAAAGCATTATTGTTTCGTCATTTAGAATTATAGGTTAATATCTTCTGCCGCCTCCTCGACTTTTTGGCGCCGTCCTGTCTACTTGCCCTACAAGAATAGGTTTCTGGGTGTCGTAATCTGTTTTAAAACGTTTAGTTGATAAAACAGTATTTTTTCAGTTAGCGGGCGATCTTTACACGTGCAACTGCAGTCGTGCATGTTGTATGTCATGTTTTGTCTTATCGTTTTTTAAGGGGTTTGTCTAATAGTTTTGTGTATCTCATCAGTATTTTTAGTACGAGATATTGGTCAATATTAGAAATGGCAAAATCATCGCAGTCAAAGTTTTCATGTCGGCAAATGTTGCAATGCCCTATTTTTGGAGCACCGAAGGGTTTTTACGTATGCTTCCAACGCATGAGGACATTATAAGATATTGCGCTCACAAGAGAAGGCGTATCGGCTGCGAAACTGATAGAAACAAAGAACCATGATTTTCAGTTATTGCAGAAACTGTTGCTTTGAAGATTGAAAATTTATACCTCCATGCATCCGTTCCTTCAATTTCATATAAATGTGTTTGTGATATGATACTCTCATACCATGGAAAATATCGATCGATCATGAAAAATATAAAACGTGTGAAAAAAGCAAGACTACTCGAGAAAATGTTGAGAACTTTAAAATGGAAGCAAAAAAAAAAACTAAAACTATTTGACATATCTGCTTGAAAATGAGCGATTTTTTCGGAGTATATATGTCCGAAACAAAGCAAAGTTCCTGCAAACGAGCAGGCGTTCTTTATTGACCAAAGAACTAAAAGAAAAATGTTCATCGGAAGTGTTGATGTTCCAAAAACAAAACGGTCAAGAAACGCCAAGTGAGGAAGGAACAGGATACTTACTACTCGTTCTGTAAAACAGGCGTTTTCTGATTCAAGCTATTATTCAGTGGAGAATGAAGGAAAAACTAATATAGAGGATATGATAGAGATGGAAACGGAGGAATAATAGAAGGGCACCAAAGGCGCGTTTTACGCAACATTTGCAAGCAAATCTCTTCAGCAGCCCACTTCGAGTATGCAAATGCGTTTAAAACTGGATAAAATAGCTCTTGTCAGTCACAGATATGGTGTGTCCAACAGAGCCACGGCTGCTATTGCATCGAGTGTTATGCAAGATTTGGGTTTAATATCTGAATCAGACACCAGCCTCGTCACAGACAAAAGTAAAATATCGGCCTTTATTTTGATGGACGGCATGACAAAACTTTAACAACCGAAATACTCAAGAACAATTGTCGAAGAGCATTACTGTATTGTATCGGAACCTGCTCCCACGTACATGGGGGATGTTACATCTGAAAGTGGATCTAGTCTCGATATATCCAACAGCATTTACGGATACGTAACCAATGGGTTATTGGACGATTTTAGCAACCTTATTGTTCTCGGGTGTGACGGTACGGTCGTGAACATTGGAGCGTTTAATGGTGTAATTCGCAGGCTTGAATTGAAACTTCAGAGATCAATCCAATGGATTGTCTGCTTACTTCATTTCAACGAGTTGTCATTACGACACCTATTTTAGTACATATGCGGAAAGTCTTCTGGTCCCACGTCTTATACCGGAGACATTGGATGGAACCTGAAAGGATGCGAAAAGCTTCCAATTGTTCCTTTTAATAGTATTGATTGAGACTTGTCAGGCATTGATCCCACCGCCCTAAGTTCTAATCAGAAATACTTCTTAAACATTTGAACCGCGATGAGTTCTGGCGTTTGTTCTTCAGATCTAGCTAAGCGTCAACCATCAACGTTGAATTCGGCCCGCTGCCTAACAACTGCCAATCGAATACTGAGGTTTTATATATCTACATCAGACCCATCAAATGAGTGGCTAGCTTTGGTTGTGTTCATTCTAAGAGTCTATGCTCCCCCATGGTTTCGAATTAAAATCCATCATTCCCTAAAGGACGGTGTTAGACATCTGTGGCATTTCATCAGCTCATCTCGGTACTTGACTAAGAAGTATCCTGACATAATCGAACCAGTAACTTCTCGCAGCGCTTACTTTGCGACTCCAGAAAACATGCTTTTGGCCATGTTAACTGATGAGAGATGCCATACAGTGAATGCCATAAGTATTCGTACACCTGCAGTGTGTTCTATTTAAGAAGCTGCTGCATAATAACTATTAGATGTATGTAGACAGGACAAACGCCATCATGATTGCCATGAAAATATAATTTATTTTCAACTCAAAAAACTTAAAACTATGTATATAATACTGCAAATTACAATAAATTATCATCAAAATTATTCACAGTTCACGTGTCAAAAGCATTCGTACATGCAAAAGTCTGTCCTAAAATGATAGAACTGCAATGTTGTTTGTGCACCCGAAGCAATCTGCGGGAAATGCACCGATTTCATTCAAAAGCCAATGAACAATAAACCCGTTTACTATCATTTCTGCAGAAAGTATGCGAAAATGAGTCGTAGAAATAAACAAGTGTGGCGGAATGAAAGCTTGTAATGAGGCTCCATAACCAGTGTAAATCTTTACGAGAGATTGCATAGCTCGTCGGCAGACCTCGTTCTACAGTCCAGTCCATAACTGACCGGCATTGTCAAAGAAATACGATTCAAAATATGCCGGGAAGCGGACGTCCACAAAAACTGACTGAAAAGCACAAACGTTTAATTGTTAGATTAATTAAGAAAAATCCAAAATTAAGTGCTCCAAAGATAAGAAAAGAGCTGCTGAATCAAGGTGTATCACTCTAAGAAAGCACGGTGCGCCGCGTTTTCAAAAATGCAGGGTACAATGGACGTGTAGCTCGTAAGAAGTTTTTCGTGCGAAAGGTAAACAGAAAGAAGCGTTTGCAATTCGCAAAAAAACATGTTGATAAAGGTCCTGACTTTTGGAATAGAGTTATATTCTCTGACGAGAGCAAATTTAATATATTTGGATCAGCTAGCAGGCAAATGGTATGGCGTAAAAAGAACACCGAGCTTCAACAGACGAACCTGTGTCCAACAGTCAAACATGGAGGTGGAAGTGTGCAAGTTTGGGGCTGTATGAGTGCAGAGGGAGTGGGAAAATTGCACATTATCGACGGAATCATGGACCACAGAATGTATATTAACATTCTGAAGGAAAATTTGGGTCCTAGTGCTGCTCAAATGGGTCTTCAAAATAACTTTATCTTTCAGCAAGATAACGACCCGAGACATATTGCGTATAATACAAAGCTGTGGCTCCTTTACAATACTCCCAAACAGCTAAATACCCCTCCACAATCAATTGACATTAACGCTATAGAACATTTATGGAGCATTCTGGACTCGCGGATGAGAAAACGACGCATATCAAATAAAAATGATTTGAAAATTGCGCTTCTCGAGGAATGGGCATCCATTTCAACGGATGTCACCAAAAACTTAGTGGATTCGTTGCCAAAACGCATGAAAGCTGTGATTAAAGCCAAAGGGAACCCAACGAAATATTAAGAATGAATTATTATTTTATTAATGAATTTTCTGACCAAAAAACAATTAGTGTACGAATATTTTTGACACATGAGCTATGCGTAAGTTTGTTCATTTTTTATTGTTATTTGCAGTGCATGTGTATTTTTTTCTTTTTTATGAAGTAAATACAAAAATTTATATTAATTGTGGTGACATTTGTCCCATATCTCTACATCTAATAATTATTATACAGCAGTTTCTTAAATAGAACACACTGCAGGTGTACGAATACTTATGGCATTCACTGTATTAGGACCCTTGCAACTAGGCGGATTACCAAGGCAGGGGAAAATGGCTCAGATGGAAATTGTCTTCGCAGATTCGTTATTCCTGCTGTTAACCTTGGAGCTAAAGACTACGTAGATCTCATTGACTGGCAAACTTGTTATGTGACATTGCCTCCAGTTCTCAAGGAAATCAGTTCTCGTGAACTTCTGAAGATGACATAGGACGGTGTGCCAATGGACAACTGGGACTTTATTAAATATCCTTCACACACACAAGTAGTTGAGCGAATTGTAAAACTAATCACTGAAGCCTCTGAAAAAACAGTTGGACCACAGAATAGGGATGGATTTATTAGAGCAACACTAGAATCCAGAAAACACATGCCAAAATTTGAGTCCAAAAAAGATTACAAGCAATAATGCGTTTTTAATTTGTATATCTAGAAGATAGAATAAATTTTCTTTTCGCATTAAAATGAGGTAAGTATAATGTGTGTTTATTTAAAAATTTGCCTTTAATTTCCAAAATTCGGTGGCGTTGATGCTGCAGAAGATATTAACGTATAATTCTAAAATTTTGTACAGATGTTGTTGTTAAAAAATAGTAACTTTTAAACATTACCGCAAACGGATCAACAAAATCTGTGATTATTTATTCATTTTGAATTTTAAGCATTTTTAGTCCAATTTTCACAACTTTCGGCCCATTGGGGCGACAGAAGATATCAATTCAGAGTTACAAGATTTTGCATACCTTTTAATGATGAGAGTTCACAACTTTTCTGCACTACCGCAAAAAGATCTAAGACACTTCGATTTTTTCGCGCCGCCCTACTGCCCAACTCTCTGCTTATCATATAGAATATAATACACAGAAATTTTAATGGTAAAAAAACTGTCAAAATAAAACAACCGCTACCTTCATTTTGCCTTAAAAATACCCGAAAATGATTAAAAAACGACACTAAAATGTAATTTTTTACCATTGATAAGTGCATTTGATTTTTATTTTCAATTGTATGCAATATCCTCCATTAAAATTAACCTACCATCAACACAAAGAACCCTTTTGTAGGTGAGGAAATTTCATTGGATTGTAATGTATATATATATACACTGTGTGACCAAAACATTAGAAACACTCCCACTCAAATTCAGATTTGTCCATGCAGCATGTGCTTTGGCGTAATAAACTTGATTCTCTTATAAAAAGCTTTCCCCTTGTCAGAAGCATCAGTGAAAGTTACAATTGCCTGAGAATTGGAAGAGATGAGATTTGAGCGAGTTTGATCATAGAATGATCATGGCCGCGGGAGGGCAGGTTCCAATATCTCCGAAACCACTAATCTTCTGTTCTTGTCTCGTACAATCCTGTCTCGATTGTTCAACGAATGGTATCTAAGACAAAAAGCCTAGAACGAAAAGCGGAATAGTGTACGGAAATCGCTTGTAAATGGAAAAGGTGCTGGGCCACAGACACGCATTGTGCACAGCAACAGAAGCGCTACAACGCAACAAATTGCAGCGCAATACAACGCAGGATGATCACAAAGCATATCCGTACGCTCTACAAATGTCTACTAACTACAACTATTAAAATTAATGGGTTTTAATAGCCGGCGATCAACAAGAGTTCCCTTGATTTCGCCGCAAAACCGAAAAAATCGACTTCCGTATGCTAAAGAACGCCAATATTGGATACTGTATCTCGGGGCTACTTAAGCCACTGGGGTAACTTAAGCCACTATGCTGGGTAAATTTCGGACACTGATTCTGGCAACACTGTTTTGAGTTTGATTGTTAACTTTCATGCCATCAATTCCATATTTTGACGAAGCTTTGGGCCACATATTTTAATAGTGTGTATGTTCTAAAATTAAGTTTATAAACCTTTATTTGTATTTAGGATAATTTCGTCATAAATTTATACAGTCCATAACTTTCATCGCCAAAATCACATTTTTAAGTTAAATTCACTAAAATCATTTTTAAACATAACCTCAAACAATACTCTTACGGTTGTTATACTTCTTAGATTATATTTCCATTTTGTTTTGTTTTTTTCAATATTTTTAAATTCATTGTTGCTCCCTGTACGGAGTAACAAAGGCCACCAAACAGGAGTGGCTTTTGCCGTCCTCATCCAGGATAAGGACGGCGTTTCTTTTTCTACTGAAAAAAAAAACAATTCTTTTTTGAGCTTGTTTCTACGTGGGTGTCGAAAATTATTGAGTAAAAATAAATTCCCCCACGAAAACTCACAAAAACTCGCCCCGGAGGCTTTCTTGTGTTGACAATTATTTGGCAATTGTGTTATCCCTGCGGAGGGTAATAATACCTTAACATCTTTACATACGGAGAAAGAGAGCGTTGTTTCCTGTCCTCATTCGTCTAGCGGTCCAAGACACTCCGGGCTAAACGGAGGGACCCTGGTTCGAATCCAGGATGGGGAAAGCGTCTCTTTTTCTCCAAAATCAATAAAAAAGCTTTAGCTTGAGCTATTTATACATGGGTGGCGAAAATTATTGTATAAAGCCATTATACTGGGTAAATTTCGGACTTGATTTTGGCAACACATGTTAAATTAAACATCTTGAACCCTTTTAGTGTAAATTAAACATCCAAAACACTAAAATGTAAAAAAATTTACTTTTTACTTTCATTTTTACTAATAAATATCTTGAGCAGTATATGTACATTTATTTTAGCTCTTTATATGGATTTTGATACCCCATCATCAACTAACCTAAGTCAAACATTGAATTCTTCTGCTGGCTTTAGTTACCCCATATTGAGAGGTAACTTAAGCCACCATGTTTTGTTATTTCTTTAACATACATGTTGTAGAAGACTTTCATACATCTGAACATAGAGTGTAACTGTAGACCCAAGTTTTACAATAACTAATTAATCTCTAAAGTAAATGATGTTGAATTCGCAGATGTTTTAAATTGAAAAGTGGCTTAAGTAACCCCGAGATACGGTACTTGAGGAGTGGGAGAAGTTTGTGTGATCCGACGAATCCAGATTTTTTCTCCATGCTGTTGATGGCAGGGTTCGTGTGTGGCACAAGCAGCACGGAGCAATATATCTGGCATGCCACATGAAATTGTTCAAGCGGGTGGCGGCGGAATCACGAGCTGGGGAACATTTTCCTGGTAGACACTTGGTTCCTTAGTTTCATTGTAAACATCCGTCGACAGATTCGCCTACCACGACATCATTGCTTACCAGGTGTACCTGTTTATGGCCATAATGTTTCCTTATAGTGATGGCCATTTCCAGTAGAGCAATTCACCCAGCCACCGGGCTAGAATTATCTCAGACTGGTTTGCGGAACGTGATTCCGAGTTTCAATTGCTTACATGGACCGCTTAATCACTAGATTTTAACCCGATTGTGGATTTGTGGGATGGGGTGGAAAGATCTGTTCATAGTTCCAGAACACCAACATACAGTTTCAGAAAATTAAGAGCTTTCATTTTGTTAGTATGGACTATTATTCTTCCTCAATGCTTTCAGCAATTTATAGAGGCTATATCTTGAAGAATTTCTGCTGTTATCGAAGCCAGATTAGGTTCAACACTATATTAGTACTGCCTGGCAATGTGTTCCTAATTTTTTGGCCATTCAGTGTACATTGGCCACAAAAGGTTAGAAATATTGCGGGTTCCAAAGGAAAAACGTGGTGTTGTTTGAGAGACCTTCATCCAGCAGTGAATTATAAATATGTATTGATTGATTGATTGATTCATTCATAGATAGAGTCAAATCTTATAGCGGATGGTTTGTGAATTGAATCCGTTATTCGGGATTGTTAGGGGATGACAAGCATTAGAACTGGGAATTGTAAAAAGTGTTCGTTAAATAGAGGCGTTCACTACTTGGGAGTGTACGTTAAGGATGTTTTACAGAATATATATATAATGAATAATTTCATATCTTTAAAGAGCTTATATCATTTAATATTTTATAATAATCTGAAAGTTTCGGCCCTATTCTGACAAAATCAGATTTATTCACTTGGGACCTGTAAAAATTTGTCCGTGCATTTACTGTAATGAATTAATATTTCCGCATTTTAAATCAATTTTTAACGTTACCTTACTTTCTTTGTACATGTATTAGTAATAAAAATGTTTGGTTAAACTTACATGTAACATCTTCTTAATAAATGCATCTATCAGTTATGAACAATTCACAATTCTTATCAATTTTTATGTCCTTTCGTCAAAGTATTAAAAATTCATCCGATTCATTCTAGTAGATTTATTACAATTTACGAAAGGAGCTTTAGTTCCCAAATACTATAATTAAAGTTGAAAAGATTGCCAATTTCCACTGATCAGTTAACAACTTTGAATCGTTGCATTTTATTTCCCTACTTAATTTATGATATATATCTTTATATTTATCGACAGATTAAATTTTTTATGCGATTTTGATTGTATGCGTTCAATTCCGATTATTTGTCACATTTTTAAGTGATAGGACAAGTCCGTTTTGTTCTGAGATAAGAAAAAGATCACAAAATTATTTGTCACACGCGTTTCACCCATCTTTTCTCATCAATGTTTAATGACATTTCTTATACTACAATGCATACAGAAGTTGAAAAGTCAGTCTATTATTTAAAAATGTACTTGCGCTTTGCAAATGACATCCAAAATATTTATCCAGATCTTCGTATTTAAATTTCCCATTAATATTCATGTATTCTATAATCGTTTTATTATTTTCAGATAAACTAAAATATGTATAGCGTCAAATATAATAGGAAAAAATGGGAAACTTAACTTTCTTTAAACTCAAGTTCTCGCATGAGTCTTTCTTTTGCAGTAAATATAAGACTGCATAGATTTTTAATATGTTAATTAATTTCAACCTTTCCTAGGGTTAGTTCTACGACACGCGAATAATTTTTCATACATACTGAATTTTTAACCGTTAGTATTATTCTAAAAAAATGTCAATATTCTATAATTTAATCATGTATTGAAATTCTTTTCTTTTCGTCTATTTGGCTATTATTTTATATTATAACTTTGGCGATAAAATTTATTCTTAACCTGCTTAGTAAAAAATTGCCATAATTTAATTTGAAATACACTAGCGGAAAATAAAATCCCAACACCAAGAAGGAGTTGTGCTAGATAAACGAAATTTGGGAGGCGTGTTTGTACATCTGAATGATGACGCCTATTCAAATTTAGATATAGATGAATAAGAGTGGCGCTAGTAGCGCCACTATGATCATGATTATCACGTTTGCTTTAAATACGCGACGTAAACTTCGTGAGTGTTATTTACCGCCCGGATTGGACGTTGTAAGCTAGGTTTGAGTCAAGAATGCCTTTAAGGAGACGAAGAAGGCTGCATCCGCAGCTTACTGAGTTTGAACGAGGCAGTGTAGTAGGGCTATGAGAAGGTGAGTTTTCTTCCCACGATATTGCAGAAAGACTTGGCAATGATGTATCCACTGTGTATGAGTGTTGGCACGGGAAGGCACTGTCTCAAGAAGACCGGGATCCGGCCGCACACGGGACACTACTGAGAGAGAAGACCGCCGTATGGCTGTGGCGCATCGTACTGCATCTGCAGCAGAAATTAGAGCTTCTGTTGGCTCCAGAGTGACACACAGCGAACTGTAACAAATCGATTACTTAACGGACAGCTCTGAGCCAGACGGCCTATAGCATTCATGTCACTAACTCCGAATCACTGCCATATGTGACGTCAGTGGTGTCAAGCTAGAGCTCATTGGAGGGCGGAGTGGAGATCTGTTGTGTTTTCAGATGAGAGCCGTTTCTGTCTTGGTGTCATTGATGGTCGTATATTGGTAAAAAGGAGGCCAGGTGAGCGTTTGGAACCAAGCTGTCTGCGGCGTAGACACACTGGACCTACACCAGGAGTTACGGTCTAGGGAGCGATTTCCTATGACAGCAGGATCACTCTCATCGTTATCCCAAGCACCTTGACAGCAAATTTGTACGTCAGACTGGTAATTGAACCGGTTGCACTGCCATTCATGAGCAGTATCAAGGGGGCTTTTTCCAACAGGATAACGCTCGTCCTCATACCGCTGCTGTCGCCCAACGTGCTCTACGGAGTGTCGACATATCACCTTGGCTTACCAGATCACCAGATCTTTCTCCCATCAAGCACATATGGGACATTATTGGAAGACAAATCCAGAGTCATCCACAACCAGCATTAAGCGTTGCTGATTTGTCTGGCCAAGTGCAACAGGCAAGGAACTTCATACCACAAAATGACATACGGCACCTGTACGACACAATGCATGCACGTTTGCGTGCTTGCATTCAAAATCGTGGCGACTACAGCGGTTATTAATGTACCACCATTTCGCATTTGAAATGGATCTTCTTGCGCATACTTTTACCGGTAACCTTGAAACTTTAATCAAATAAATATGTTACCTAGACAACTGCTTTGCCTAAATTTCATTCCTCTAAACTCGTTTCTTTTTGATGTTGGGATTTTATTTTCCGCCAGTGTATTATGGGCTGACAAAACAAGCTCGTACATTTTTTGCTGTTCTCTTAATTATTAGCGTTAAAGAAACAACAAGTTTTAATGATAATAATTTGTATGAATTTTCAGAAACATATACAAATCAGTATTGGATAACCATCTGAAGAGCATGTCAACTACAAGAATAAATATAGACAAAATGGTGGTGCTTGGAATACTTTCGAGAGGATATCTTTGTAGTACGAATATAAACCTTTTACAAAAGCAAAAGAAGTGGCCAGTAAAAATAAGTGTCATTTGGTGAAAATGGAGTTAGTGACCTCATTGCCCTAAGGTTGTTTAAGAGAGTTTAAACTAGGCGTGAGTCAGTCAAAGATGCTACTAGTAGATGAGACTGGAAATCATTAATGATGATGTTCCAAGGCCTGTGTCGAATGAATCGCATTCAGAATACATCAGATGCTTGCATGAAAGCTTAATATAAGCGATTAACTTACATTTCCATCGCATTGAAAAAAGTTAATTACTAGGAATATTATCTTTTAGAATAATGTACGCCAGCATGTCATTTTTGCGATGCATGATTAGCTGCTATTAGCCTGTGTGGGAAACTTTTAGCCCAGCCAACATTTCTACGGAAATTTCATCTATTTGCCATCACCTCTCATATCTGCAGTATCATATGCAGGGCCGTTTCCACCATTAGGCCAGAGTAGGCGACCGCCCAGGGCGGAAAATTTTTAGGGGCGGCAAAATGGCGTAAAAAATTAATTTTAAATCAAACAAAGAAAAAATTGAGCAAATGAGGAGAAAAAATGAAAAAGAGGAAAAATTAAAACATCGTTTTGATTTCAAAAGCATACTAAGCAATTACTTAGTAAGTCTTTACTTTGACGAATGTAAAAATGTTTGATGTGTTTCATTGTTTAATTTTACACACAAGTTCTTTTATATCTAATACATTTAAGCCTTCTAGCTCTGATAATACAACGTTGTGTTTTGAAATATTACTCCCTTAATATCTCAGTTTTCAAAAATATAAAATGTTGAAATTAAACAATAACATGTAGCAATTGTTTTACTATTCACAGTACCCTAATGTTACAAAATAACTAACGTAAATATAAAATATAAATATAATTATCGGGTTTAATGATTAAAAATATAATAAAAGATTTATATTGTTGTAAAGCTGGATGTTATTGGTGGTAGAAAGGGAAATGTAGCCGAAAAAGTGATAGCAGTAAAACGCTAGGGGCGGCATTTTCCAATCTCACCTAGGGCGGAACAGCAGCAAGAAACGGCCCTGATGGTATGTATAATAAAAGACACCATAAAAACCACAACAAAGAGACATATTAACAGAACAGGAACTTAAATTCTATTTACTCCATTAAACCTGAGGAGATTTTAAGAGATCTATCTAAGCTCGTATTTGGCTTGATAAACATTTCTGAAACCCGAAGAATCTATTTACCAATTATTCACCTGTTGCAGATTTTACTGACTTTTCTTGTAAAAACCGCATGGCTTTTTTTAGTTATTTGATACTTTTAATTATGACTTCCATTTTGTGAATTGCCGCAAACAAGTTATGGAAGAACATCATTAAAAGGGCATGGTAGCCTACTTTTTGTTATTTTTTTTTTAAATCTATTTATACGCCGATTTGAAACGTTAGAGAGGAACAATAGGGTAAATTTCAAACGAATTGTACTTTTAAACTGGATTTTCGGACCCAAATAGACTAAATTCATATATATCCACAAGTGATAATATTTGACATCCTTTTCAGTTTCGTACTGTCAGTGATTTGCATGACTAGAAAATTCCCGTTAATTATTTCCCGAGTGCTACCTGATAATGTAAGCAAGTTTCAACCTTTGAACAAACGTCAAATAATTATAATCTAATACGATACTCAAGCCTTATGCGCAAGTTGGATTTCCCTACAGATAATGATTTTATGTCAGTTTCAATACGAAATTTTAGCATGACATAATTCAAATTACGATACAATATGTCTCGTTTATAAATCGCGGACACTGCTATATCACCTTTCTTGCCGTCCTTCATCTTCTCTCGGACACTAACTAGGGAACTCTACCAACTGTCACTCACCAAATGCCACGATTTTTCGTATCTAGTAGGATGTGGTACAACAATCACTTAAAACGTTAAAATTTTTCTCTATCTCGGAATAGAACAGAAGATATGGTCATATGAATATAGAGTTTTTAACGTGCCAAGCTAAAGATATCTCCCCAAGTTAAAACAAATCTCACCAAGTTGTTTAAATTAAACGCTTTGGGCGAACGTCCGAACGCCTGAGATCACGATAAAGAACAGAGATATTGACACTAGAATTTTCGTTTCGCAGTTATCGTGAATTATGCTTAATTTACTAAATGTTGACATACATTTTTTGAACTTAGTTAAAGCTAAATTTGGAGATCCAATTACAGCAAACAATTCAAAGTGAAATGAATGTAGGGATGGAACTTTTTGCAATTGCTAAAACAAGGTTACAGTCATCGGAATTTTATGTGGAGTTTGAGTCTACGCTGGATTTTGATTTTGACGAAAGGGTTGCAAATAACGATTTTACAGAAAATTCATCAGAAAATAAGGAGCCCATCAGCTCAATTGCCAATAGTTATACTTTAGAATATGCGGAAAAAAGTTGTCAAGTTTGCTTGGACAACGAAAGGACGATGTCACAAAATAGCAACAATATGTCGATACTTTTATAATTTAGATTTAAATTACAGACAAATATATAGAATGCGCAACTATATAGTAAATAATGGCAATAGATCGCAAAAGTAAAAAAGAAATAAGAAACGCAGTTTTTAATCGTTTTAAATCAGCACGATACAATGGCTTTTGTGTACATGATAAAGACACCCAAAAATGGTTTATTGCATGCACAAAAGAAAAAAGCATAAATGACTTTAAAGTTTCAAATGGATTTATAAATTCATTTAAAAGAGAATTTAATATTTCTGGGCGAAAAATTACCAAACTCGTAACAAAAACTGATATCCAAAGTAAAGATTTTTTGAAAACCGAGCGGTTGAATTTGTCCTTCAAATAATGGATGATATTGAAAGAACGCCAAATGGACGGGTTACAGCCAAATGCTGCTGATTTTACTAATATTCAAGATGTCATATCTTTTGATCTCTTCCGAGATAGAGAAAATTTTTAATGTTTTAGGCAATAGATTTACCATACCTTACTACATGCAAAAAATCGTGACATTTGGTGAGTGACAGTTGGTGGAGTTCCCTAGTAAGTGTAAATTCGCCAAACATATAATTTTGGCGATATTTCAATTAGTGCCAAAATTTTCTTTTTTTTAATGTGTATCTTTATGCAAAATAGCTTTTCGCGTCATAGGAATAAAAATAAGAATTTCAGTCGTTTTGTACGATTCATTGTAATTAATTAATTTCTCACAAACGTAAGTCTCACAGACGTAAGTCGCCATGCTGCTTAGCAATAAAGAACACTTGCATTTCAGCACGTGTCTTTCAGTCAAAGGTGCCTTTTGTTGTTTGAAGGAATTATTACGAAAAGCACAAAATTATATGCTCATGATATGCATGAAACCTTAAAGTCAACTAAAGCATCCGAACTGAGTTTTATTAAGGCAGTTAATCATTATATGTTAACTAGCTACTCAAGTATTCTACTCTAAATTTCTTCATAAATCCGTATGTACTTTTAGTAAAATATTCTCAAAAATATAGGATAATAAAAATGACTTTGCGCAGTTAGAGATGAATCCGCGTGAATATTAAAGTTGTATTTTATATTGGGGTAGCGGAGCAAAAATTTTGCCCCGGAGATACTTCAAATCCATAAAACCAAATTCACGTAACCAACCTCGATGTTTAAGGAGCAATAACCTTCACCCTAATGCTCTGTATGTAAAATTTATTTGCAATATTCACCTTTTAAAGAGGAGATATTTCTTTTTCTTGGGGATAAGACCTCCCTAACTAAGCTAATGCTTAAGACTAGGTCGCTATGCATACCTAAGATTCTAACGCTTTTGTACCCAAGCGGAGAAACTTTTAACAACCCACCTAGCACGATAAAAATGACAACATCTTTTCACTACAGCGACATAATAATAATAATGATGTTTAATGTATTATATTCCATTTATTTTTATAATACAATATATGATTATTTCATATCAGTATTATATGAATGTTTCATTCTCCACAACACACTACGTGGAAATTATACACAAACAAATAATAAAAAATATTAATTAAAAAGTTTTAATACGTTAATTGCTGTTTCGTCAGTTGCTTGTAACCTCCTTCATACAGGTTTGTTCTTTGTTTTTGTTTTATGGTGCAAGGACAGAAATTGTCATGCTACGCCGAAACCTGTAGTTTTTTCTGAGTAGAAAATTCTGAACCGCTTAAAGTCCAGGGAATCCACCCCCAGTCTACAGTGATCAATTAGTAGGTAAGCGATCTTTGTTTTTACTTTATACGGCTGCTAGTCAAACCCAGGTCAACTGCACCCAAAGAAAACTCGTTTCCATTACATGACCGCTGGGCAATTCTTCAAAATGAAACTAACTTGTTCTGAAGAAGCTATCACGTGGCTGCAGAAACAGATTTGTTAAAGTTTAAAGATTTTTAAAAATGCGATAATTTTTCGCTATTATTTTTATGTATCACCAAAAATGTCATTGTTAAAAATATATAAATTTTGCGAGTTACTTAAAACGTAAATATATGTTTTAAACGGTTTGTATTAATTTGAATAATTAAAAAAACTAAAATAAAATCATAATGATCTCTCAATTTATTATTAATTTTTGTTGCGCTGTTATTAATCTTAGCTCTCTCTCTCTTATTTATTTGATTAATACGGGTCGTTGTTAATTCAGCCAAAATTAATATGCACACATAAATAACTCCCTCGACACAAAGGAGACAGATGAGTTTTTAAATATTGGGATATTGGGAAATTAATTTTTCGCTATTTCTTCCATCCACAAATGAAATAACAAACGCGAAATCATGCTTCACCGAACCAATATCCAATGGATTAAACTCATTCGATTTCACGAAGGAGATTTTCTAAAAACGTAGCATTTTCGGGCCATCCTTTTCTCAACCAGACGTGAAACGTAATTTCACAGTTCTCAAATCGAGACAATTCCGTCGATTTTGCTGCGGGTTTCTTTATTTTCTTCTAGATTTCCTTATTAAGTATTGCTGAATGGCATAACCAAAGCATAATTAAGAAACCTTCTCTCGCGGCAGCCTTTAATTAAGTTGTCTCGAATAAATTGGCTGTCTGCCGCTTGTTTCGCTCCGTGTGAGGTTTTTCACAAACTGTATCCACTAATCAATAATCAACGTGATAATTAAAATTGCTTTCATAGCAGCCATAAAGAAATCATTTATTTAAATTGCCGCTGGTTATGCTAATAAAATTTAAAGAATAAAATTGTGCTTAGAATAAAAACTACCTTTAACGATTAAAAAGTACAATGGCTCGTTCGTTGGGTACGATTTTTTGGCGTTAGCTCTCGTAGATTTTTAACTGCACTTCACCAGAAAATTGGAAAATCGACATCTCCATGCGTTGGCTTGTTAATCAGTGAAGGAGTTAGAAGAGATACTTACCCCACACAACAGGCGTCACAAAGACTGATACTATAGTCTAAATGTCATTTTTTTCACAAAGAACAAACTTTCGTACCGTGTTTTGATATCATTATCACCAGGGGTTCCGAGAGCCAACGCGGACCCCCATGACCCCTTCCCTGGGCAGTGGCATATAAATTTTTTCTTTTTGTGGGAGTAGGGGGGGGGTTGAATCCTCCAAATGAACAAAAAGTATGAAATAAGAACGCATTTTTTTTTACTTACTTACTTATTACTTAATTATTTTACAAAATCACTGCTGAAAAAAGGAACTAGCCCAAGCTACTATTATTTATTTTTTTAATAATCGAGACAGGCTAATGAAGAATAATTAAAAAACTGTACATTAAAAATGTACAAAATCTTATTAATCTGGATTTAGAGAACAATTTTTCTGGCCTTCCGATTAGCAAAACTAGTCTGGCCTCATAGGACCTTGCCAGCGCTGGCCCCTAGATTTCATCCAAGCCCCCGGGATGCGGCCCCAACTGTCCCCCCTTTCGTCGGCTGTGACTCTTACTACAACCTTTCTAAACCATTCCGCTTCAATTTGAAATTCAAAACAATTATAAAAAAATAATGTTCACAATCATTTGGTATTTTCCTATCGAGGAAAAAGTTTGAACAAAATTTCAAAAATGCATCCATATTTCAAGTACTTTCGGTATATATAAGCTACATCCGAGAGCTTCCTGTACGGGTTTTGAAACGCAGGCGTCTTTGCGACGCGACGTTCCTATTAAAAATGCAACGAGTTTTCCTCTTACATATTTCTCAATGACAAAATCTGTAAAATATTGTTAAACTAGAACATGGAAATATTTTTTCTTTTCTGTATATACATATTCTACATTATTTTTCTGTATAGAGAACGTTGGAAAAAATATAATTCCTCATATACAGACACGAGCAAATATATGTTATGTATGTATATGTATTATTAATGAGATAACCCGAGAAAATATTACATGATACAAATACTGGTATTCAAAAGTTTATATCGGATGTGGAGGATATAATGTTTTGATTATATATATATATATTGACGTTTTGGTCGGATGTCTCAGACCACGTTCCAAGACTGCTTATTTTAACAAATTCGGCTCGTAAGCACATTAAAATTAAAGCCAACTTACAGTATTAGAGGGTATCTCGCCAGGGCAGCACCAAAAAAAACAAACAAACCAAAAAACGTGTATTTGACAAGGCCTGTGTCGTCCCCGTGAGATGATATTGTTGCTTTCTTGAATTACATAAAACTACAGTGCATGAACAAAATATACAACTATAAGTATAGCCAATCCAAATTCTTTATACATAAACTTACCACCGCAGAAAAAAAAATTAAAAGACATGATATTAATGGCTTATGTTTTAATTTCAGACCCACATAAGACAACACAAACACGACACACAAAGAAACATGCCCAGCATAACGAAGTTGAATAGAATACTAATTTTAATCTGAACAGTGTGTAGTGCTAGATACCCCAGTCGATACAAATATTAAAGAACGAGATTTAACCTTTGGTCCAACCAGGCTTTTGAATCGTGGCCAGCTTTAATATTGGGAATCGACCATTTATTCCAATAGGATATCGAAATGGCAAATAAAAGGTGCAAAGAACTAACAAAAGAATGTGATTTTTTTTTTATCATTTCAATCTTTGTATTTTCCATTACGTCCATTTCAATAGTTTCCGTTGAACTCTAATTGACGTATAGTTAAAACTAGATTAAAATGTATCTTTTAAAAAATGAGGTTAAAATATAATAGGACCTATTTATAATATATACGACGAGTCAACACTTAGCGAGGCAAATATGTACTTTGTTTGGTATAATGATTAAGTGAAAAAATACAATTTACTTGTTTTTAGTGAATACGGCTTTTTGCAGTCCCCTGATTTAACGAGAAATGACGAGCATTTTTCTCAACCAAAATATAGAAAATTATAAATTGAATTTAGAAAAAAAATAGATCCAAGATGTTTTTTAATTAAATCAAATATAATGAAACAAACCTTCCATCACTCGAAACCGGATAATTTCTTTAGCGCTTCCATCTATTTCATAATTCATGATAAACGTTTTTCTCTGGAGGGGGGGCAATATATGATATTGATGACGACGCATTTAATGCCTTAGGCATTTTACGTGAAAACTGAATGAACATACTGTAAAATAAAGTAAACCACAAGAATTTCTGATCAGCTCGAAATGGAGTTTATTTTGGAAATATTTATTGATGTAATTTATATGGTAATTTTTTTTTGTTCAGCATATTGTGCCGAAATTCAAGTCGTATTATGATAGATCTTTCGTAAAATTTTAACCGAATTCAAGGCAGAATATTATTGTATGCATGTTACATGCACATATGCTACTAATACGAACTTCTTTTAAATTTTGAAACTTTACTCACAAAAAGTCGAATTTTGAAATTTCAAGATGGATTTAGTGAACGTACGGATTAAGAGAATACTTTCATTGGTTCCAAGTTTCTCGTTGTACATGGGTTCTACTGTATATGATATGGATTTCTAAATATTATATAAAATTAATTTTAAGCAATTGATTACATTATGTGAAAATTATTCATTCTTTGTGCAGTTTCGAAAAATGTGAATGAAATTTCTGTTTTGTACGTAAAGTAAATGTAATGTTAAGTTTGAAAAATTTATTTCTATGGAAGTAATTTTAATGTTTACTGATCTAAATAACTCTAAAATAATTAAACACCTCTAAGGAGTTCAATGGTTAACCCCGTGGATTTTCAACAACTGGAACGGGGTTAAATTGTGTGAACGTGAGAGATTTTAAATATATCAGAGTTCAAATGCGCGGGTAAAAAAATTATATCGGGTCTTAGCGAATATTACAAACAATTTAAAATACTAATCATTACTTTTAAGGAAAAAAATCTTTAGTTGTGAAACCCAACTACCTGCATTGCAGTTCAACATACAATACATTATAATGCAAAATATTTTTGGTGAAATACTTGCCAATGCAGTCCTGTGGGGAAAAAGGAATTTCACCAATATAACGTCGCCAGTTTTAAACACGGTAACGTTTTCTTCTCCCGTATTCGTAAGTTTCCCACTTTTAACTGCGATTTTTCTTTCATCTTCTGTCCGTACCTTTCATAAGCGTTGTTATGAGTGATCTTCAGTGGCCGTATTTGCCCATAGCTAGCAATTTTCCGCTATGGTGGCTTTCTGCAATTATTCAGTTGAAAGGGAGGGTTAATTGGACGATTATCTAAAATATAAAGATTTAGAGTAATAAATAAAAATATATAGTATTTTTATGTATACTATCATATTTTATATATTTATTATTATCATTATTATATATAAGCAGGGGGAAAGTGTCTGTTCTGCGGCACTGGCTAATCTAGGTCCGGGTGAGGGTGGAGGCCGCAGTCTCCGTGCACCCCCCCCCCTTGGCCCGTTTTTTATTTGGCGCGTTTTTGTTTTTTTAAAGAGCTAATTAGGTAATTGTGATACAGAATGAGAACCAGAAGCATGAACGGGGTCTACCCGAGTGGGAGAGGGGACGCGCTGGCGCCGCGTTATATGGTGTTAAGAAACATGTCTCTAACATGTTCGGGACCGTCCAGAATTGAAATCGATGATAATAAACGGAGTATAAATTGAAATACGGATTTGAATATGATTGAAATTATCTCATTAGACTACTAATTACGAACTTAATACAAAATTGTAATAAACGCGTGGTTTTCATAAACTTTAAGGAAAAGAATAAACTTCTGTGTAAAACTTATTTTAAAAGACCGCATACAATTCAAACTAGGGGATTAAAATTATCTAATTACAATTATTTAAAACAATTTAGACATAAATTTTAGCTTTTCACTAACCTTAAGGAACAATTTAAATATTAAACATTTGTATAATACTTATTTTAAAAGGGGAAATCATTCTTCTTCACCTCAAAAATAGAAATAGACGTTTTATAAAAAGTGAATAACAATTTGTTTGATAAGAAAAAATACAAAAGATTAAAAAAAAATGCTTAAAATTTAGAAAAAACTGCATCAAATAAAAAACGCACCAACGAGGGGTGAACAGAGATTGCAGCCCCGCCCTCACACGGACCTGGCTTAGCCAGCTTAGACAGTGCCGCCGAACAGATACTTTCCCCCTACTTATATAAATTGCTATACTAAATAGAATAATTTGGGTTTCAAAACATATGGTTATTCTTTTAAATACTTCCCTCTAAATCTCTAGGTAACATTTAGTCGCTTAGGTTTAATACAGTGATTGATAAAATTATTCCGTTGAGGGGAAAGAGAGGATACATTTTCAACTATAGTACAGAATTAGCAAAGCAATGAAAAATATCACATCAACGGAAATCAGAAGAGTGCAGGCGGTTGTGTAAAATCTAGAGAGTATATAGAATCTAACAACTATTTTCCGGTGAAGTTACAGTTCAGGGGATTATAAAAATTGCGAAACATATCGTAAAAATAACATGAATGAAAATTAGCACATTTTCCGTGTATTTTCCAGCAAAGTATCCGTAATGACTAAAAACTTGTTAAGTACGGTAATAATTACGAACAATCCGTAACTGTTGACAAGTTATGTTTACCGAGTGCAACATCAACTTTTTCAACTTCAGCAACTAATAGGAACTTCGGACGTCGGTTTTCTTGTTTAAGAAGCCCAGTCGTGGGTGTGGACGGTTTCTTGCAATAATACTCGAAACGTAATATATTTGGGAATATTGTCAGAATATTCTAGACCCGACTTGATGTTTCTATTAATAAATTTCGCCAAATTTTTGGTCTTTTCTTCGAGAATTTGCAGCTTACCTTTCCAACAGTATATGTCAAATTTTAGAAGCTGACTTCCACAGATGAGCGGCTAAACATTTTCCTTTCAGGGATTCTCCAGGAATGCCCACTAGGGGGAAATGAGATATGGCACACTCAGCATTACCAAGGTGTGGAACAGTTTGTGCAACATGGCACAAACGTCATGTAACAAGAGTAATAAGTTCTATGTGGACGAGTCTTGGTATTAGTACTGTATATGCATTAGTCATGGTATTCATTGCACAGAGCACAACAGTAAGAACGATTTGTAGGTTCCCGAAGTATTTATAATACATTTAAAATTACTCATATGAACTTCTCACTAAATTCTAAATCACTTTTTTTCAAATTAGCGAGTATTTTACGTTAAATAGCTTGCAATGGTATCTTACTCTGCAACCGTGGTGTAGCATATAATGCAGAAACTTATTCTTCAAAAGATGACTTAATACTGTATTGTATGAGTTTAAACACGTTATTTTATATGTGTATATGATTCAATTATCATATAAAAGATCAAATAATAGATATATGGGATCATCTCTATCGGTGTAACTCATCTTTGTTTCCATGATCGTTTTGTTTCAATCAGCATTTTAGTATTGGTCGACAGATAGCAAGTTTAGGTTCACTCACAAGAAATTCAAAATTCGTTGAAATCAAAATTCAAAGATGTTGAAAGAAATGATCTTTTTTAAGCATTTCCAATCATTTGCAGTACCATTAAACTACGCATACAAAACGCAATCCCTTGTAAAAGAGATCGCACGCACATGTTATAGAAAGTAATCCTTATTTGCCATAATTATTATAAGGATTAGAATACAAGTTTGGGAATTAAATTGCTAAGCCGAGGGCAGATGATTAGTGCGAACAAACAACAATACGAACGATTGTTTTCTTTTTTGCAGTACCAATGCAGGGAAGTTTTGTTTTCACAGTAATTATCTTTACGTAAAAACAAAGAATATTCCAAATTTGCAGGAAGTATTTACAAATGGTGTTTGTTTTTGTTTTCAGTTTAGTATCTTCGTTTATTTAATTTCCAATTTCTTTATTTTTTACATCTTCTAAATTTTATTATCTTCATATCTTATTTTCCATTTCAGTTATTTGTTGTATTTCTTTCATTTCGCGCATTTCTTTTTCTTTCCTTTAACCGTGTCTCGTTCACCCACCAGTAACGAATCTTGTTGCATGGCACATTGAGAGGCAAACCTCAAATATATCTATCAAAATCCAAAGCAAATAAATTATCATCCCTAACATAAAATATATCTCATTATCCACGTCAAAAGAATACTACGATTGGTTTACTATAAGGAGTAAAATTTTGTCACAGCGACAAAATTTTACTCGTATACTCATCCAATAACCTCGGTTTGATTGGGCGGAAAGTTTTCGTAATTATTGATGTATTATGTAAACGGACGTCTTGTTTTAATGTTTATCGATTCAGTTTACCAGAGCGGTATATTTATTTTATATTTAATCACATTTACCTTTTGGAAAGTTTTGACATGATCTTGATGTTTGACATTTTTTACATTATGTAGCAGGATTGTCGCAGCCCCAAAGAATATTACAGCTACTATATACACATTTCAAAATTTGAAATAATAATTTACAAATAAAATGTTGTGCCTTAGCATTACCCTTGCCCTCCTTGCTCCATTAAACAAACAAAAAATCTTGCGCCCTACGTGAATAATCATGAATATTGAGGGCACAGAAATAAGAAAACTGTATGGGGCACAGGGATTTTAAAACCGGATTTTTACGCAAATGCTTACTATGGTAGCTCGCAGTAGCTAACTATCACTTATTTACAAAGCCCTGTGATATAGTGCAGTGGTAAGGCCTTCATATACTATGCGGCTTCAATTTCTAACAGGTGCCCTTGCGCCACAAAAATACAACCAATCAACCAACCTAACAGGTGGTAAACGCTTATCGACTAAACTGTTCGCTGTGGTTAGGGGTTGGTTTTATATGTTTTAAAAGATCAATAGTTTTCGAAAAACCGTAGGTCCCAATGCAGCATGACATTCGCAATCCTTGCGTCGTAAAACAACTAAACAGTGCCTAACAATTTGTTAGTAATAAACAGATGGCTGATTGTTGCAACAACTTATGAATTCAAAGGATCTATCATTTCTTTTAACCTGAAATATTTTTCGTAAGTTCCCATAATTTAGCCAATTTTGTGTGAACGCACTGGCTTTTTCCATATATCAATAACGCGTACTACAAAAAAATGCTTGCTATAATAAACATTCCATATAAAAAAGATGTGCAGAAAGACATCAATTTCCAAAATTCTAGTCTAGATAAAATGTATTAATCAGATGTGGAGAGTAGAAGGGAAAATTACAATAAATCCTCTTCATATCGACTTCCTTCTGGTAAATTTATTCATGTCATTTAGCGACTGCAATATGAGGCGGCTAAACGGAGGTGAATTTGCAATCCTGTAGCAGGAATACAAAACAATAACGAAAAGTTTCAAACAGTTTCACATTAGCGTCAGCAAGTGGTTGCCAATCAATGGCTTCTGACTACGTAATTAGTTTTCTGAGTGAAACCGAACTGGATAAAGACGAATTCACGATGAGTGAAATTTTAATGTTCTCGCTTGTTTGTTGCATAATGTTTAGGTTACATGCGAAATTGACGGGAGAAAACTACACTGCAATTTTATAGAATGACCCTGTGTAAAATAGATTATGCTTAGATGTTACTCCCTGAAGATTTTGTTCCTTGTGGCGGAAAAATATTGATTATACATTGTAAGCAGTTATACCTTAAATCAGAAAATGATAAAGATATATATATTGGTTACCAATGACCATTTATATGAAACTTTCCGTTTCATTTGCCTTGGGCGCCTCCTCATCCAATAGTTCTGCAAGCATGACCGAATTTTTGCTATATAATAAATGGAAGTTTTGCATACACGAGATGGATTATTGTACAGCATATAACCGATATTATTTTGAATTAAACTGAATAATATTCGTAGAAATCAAATACAAGCTATGAATATACTAAGAAATTTAATAACTATATTATATATTTCAGTAAGATTTAAACAATATCCATTACTTTCATTTCATTTAGGTGGAAACAATATATATACGTTTCGTTAAAGTTCATAGCTTCTTATTTGCGATTGCTGATATTTCATACGCATACGTACAAGCAGTTGCGTATAGAGTTCTTCTGGTATTGATTTTATTTCAGTTTTGTTTCTTGAATATTCATTATCTCAAAACGCGAATTGAATAATCTTAGTCACAGCTTTCAAAAGAAGCATGCTGTCTATATGTTATTTCCTGTTATGGAATTTGTAAGGCACCTGGCGCCTTCGCTGTGATGTAAGTTATTAGTAACTAACAAAAAGAAGGGAACTACGACTTTTCTCTCCCCAAGTTTTTGATTCTCCAGTTCAGAATGACCCTTGTTTTCCTTGCGCCGTTAACATAAACATGCATTGATTTTCCATTGTTTAAATAATTTGCATAATTCTATAGATATAATGAAATTCGCTTTCTTAATTCACATACATGTCTATTTTAATATATTTTTATATATGTCTCTCCTTTTTTTAAAAAAGCAGAATAATGTACGACCAGCCTTAAATGAGTTTAAAAGATAGCGCACAATTATATCCTGTTTTTAGATGATAAATTACTCTCGCGAAGAAAAGCACGATTTCTCGGCGCTTTGTGGGAGCTAAACCCACAACCTCTTGAAAACCAGCTAAGCGCTCTTACCTATTGAGCTATAGGCGACGATCAAGCCCTCCTCTGCTAGCGAATATAAAGCTTCATCATAGACAAGTTCGCTATGGATAGGGCAGTGGATTGCTTGGACTGCATTTTAAATCAAAGCAACTAGTCAAAGAAGTCAAACGTTCCATAGGCGAGATTGGCATTGATATTTATTAAAATGACAGTTATCATCATAGCCTATGGTGTGGTAATATTAGATGATAAATTACTTGCAAAGAAAACAATGATTCCTCGGCGCCTTGTGCGCGCTAAACCCACAACCTCTTGATAATCAGTTAAGTGCTCTTACCTATTGAGGTATAGGCGACGATCAAACGCTCCTCTGCGAGCGAATATCAAATCAAATAAAATTTTATTCAGACGGATTCAAAATTATTTTTTACATAAAGTGATAATTATTTATAATTTATTAGCTGCGTTAATCCGTCTTGACAGCAAAGGGTAAAGACTTTAGGGTCTGACAAAGCCCCCGCTGCCCAGGATTGGATATAATAAGCGGAAGTCATAAATACAATATACAAACTAAACATACAATAAATAAACTAAATACAATAAGATAAAAGACTTGGTTGTTTAGTAAAAGTATGGAAGGTATAAATAGAGAAAGATGTAGTGATATTATAATTCTCTATCCAATAGATGTCTGCGGATGAGTTTTTTATATTGAGCAAAGGAATGAACAGATTTAAGTGAGTTAGGAAGAAGATCCCACACCCTAGGGCCAAAGCAACAGATGAGCGAGAGTCCAAGTTTCGTTCGTGAATACTCTGGTATTAGATCATTAAGATTTCTTGTGAAGTGGGCATGATCAGGAGAGCGCAGTGAAATGAGATCAGAATGAGTGCCATTTCGTACAGTGTTAAACATGAAGATGGAACTTTTGTACGTAAATAATTTTTTGATTAATAATATCTGATGATCGTAAGCTAGTTCAATAGTTCTAGAAGTATGAGATTGATAATATAGTAGGCAGGGGAATTTTTTATGCAGTCTGGTAAGTCTATTGAGATTTGACGTGGAAATGTTTCCTCATATTTGAAGGCAATAATAAAGAAAAGAAAAAAAATGTAGAATAGTAAAGTTCAAGAAGAATCAAGACGGGTAAGTAATAGCTGACGTTTCGAATCACTCCAATATTTCTACTAATATAAAGCTTCACCATAGACAAGTTAGCAATCGATGGGGCAATGGGCTGCTTACACTGCTCGCTATACTAAAGCAACAAGTCAAACGTTCCATCGGCGAAATTGGCATTGATATTTATTAAAATCAACAGTTATCATCATAGCCGATGGTGTGGTAATATTAGATGATAAATTGTTCGCAAAGAAAATAATGATTCCTCGGAGCCTAGTGGGAGCCGAACCCAGAATGTCTTGATAACCAATCAAGTGCTCTTACCATTGAGCTACAGACGGCTGTAAAACTCCTCTCTATGAGCGAATATAAATATTTACTACGGCTAGATTTATATTCACTCGGAGAGGGGAGGGGGAGTACAATCGTCGCCTGTAGCTGAATTGGTAAGAGCATTTGACTGGTCGTCAAGAAGTTTTGGGTTCAGCTCCTACTAGGAGCCGAATAATCACTCTTATTCTTTGCAAATAATATATCATCTAATATTACAACATCATCGGCTAGGAAAAGCATTGTTGATTTTAACAAAGTATGTACTGTTGCACTTTTTATTGCATTTGTGTTATAATATTTGCCGATAAAATAAGTCATATTATATCGTAGAGGTTGGAGAAAGGATTGCAGAAATGGATAAATACAAAGGGCAGAACACATTTCCTTTTATGTTAACTGCCTTTTTGGCTTGATATATCATACACTTAATGTTTACCAGGTTGCTTTCCTTTGGAATTTTCTCATGACGCTGGAAATAGACCATAGGAAGTAGCGAGTGTGTTTTAAATTGTGTTTAATACCGCCATAGAAAGCGTATCTTTCTATAGCTGTGTGGTCAAAATGTTACATCTAGCCTATATTGTTATGCATTTTTATTCAGCATGGCATTGAAAAATTGTTTCTCATTTTCAACTATTTTCCCAAATCAGCATAATTATGTTTAGTTTATGATTTAAAATATATCTGTTCCAACTTTTTGAACATTATTATTCCTTGTATCTATTTATACACTGTTTTCTTTCACCAGTTTTTAATTGAAACTAAAAACGTACAGCATCTGTCTATTGTAAAATATATTTTGAAATTTAGAGCGAGTAAATATGTAGACGCATGGCGTTCTACAGGTGAAGTCTTTCTGTGCGATCTTAAGATTTCGTATGATTCCTCAACTTTCAGCTTTACGAGCGTAAATCCAGGTATTTATATGTTCCCGTTCTCGTTTAGCTTCTGCTTGTAGTTGATAATTGGTAGGCTGAAATTTAGATGCAGCGTCGCAACAATTCTTTGCCTTAAGGACAACATTCTCATTTGCACCATAGTTTCAGAAGCCAACTAAATTTTGATGCGAGCAGGAATAAATTCCACATCTTTGCATAATAAAAACGCAAAGAAATTACATTACAATTATACGAAAACCATATCACAGATGTAGCGAGGAAAGGGCGTTGGTGTATAAGGGTGAAATTGGATTTTGAAAAGTGTGAAGTTGCTGTCCTTTTCATGTAGGTGCGTATCATAACTTGCTTCCAGATATAATTTCAAAGAACGATTATTGTGTATTTTACCCCTAGGCGCTAATAATAACGAATGAATATCATGCAGTTTGCGCTTACTTTTCTCCACTATGTCTTTACATGTAGAGAATTCCTCTGTCCCAGCTTATTTGAGGAAAGTCTGAAATAAACCCGTTTAAATTTTGTGTGTATACATATGCAACAGAGAGTTGCATATATTTTCTGAGATAAAGAAATGTCCCAGAAGTAAGAAATTCGCTTTATACATTGGTTGTGCCAAAACAACTGTCTTTAGCGCTAGTTTTTCCGAAGAACGCTGTCTGGAGACCTGTTGGCGATGTAGGTGGGTAGTTCAGCTCATCAGCTAACGATAAAGCCAGCTGCAAGGAGGTTTATAAAATGAAATTTCAGTGCTAGTGGGTTTTAAAAAGTACAGAAATTTTAACTGTACAGATTTATTTCACGAGTAATTAGACAACAATTACTCTCTACTTGTCAGTATCATTACATTTCGGTTCCTTCTCGTAGTACCACCCTGCAGTTTTGACACATAAACGCATTCTTTTTGGCCGTTTAGTAAGCACAGCCTCCCTGAATTCTTCTTCGCGTATGCTTTTAAAGAAAGGCTGTACCCTAACCTGGATCTCAACGTTAGTTTAAAATTTTTGATCATGTAATTCTTGCTTCAAACGTCGGGAAGAGCCAGAAGTCGCATGGGGGCAAGGTCTGGGCTGTAGGTTGGTTGTGGAAGTACCTCCCTTATTTCCGGTCCAAAAGTTTTTTGTAAAATTCGAAGTGTGACGTCGCGTATTATTGTGACACCCACGACGTCTTCAACTCGAGTCGTTTTCTAGCAAAAGACACTGCTTTCCAAATGCACGGGTGCCGTGAGCGGGAGGACAGGGGGACCCATCCCCTTCAGTGTTGGTATTTTCTTTCTCTTTTTTTTTTAATCTAAGGAGTGCGTTTATGATTTTCAGCATAATGTATTTAGTGTAAAATAAAAAAATGCACTTTGTCATTTATTTGATGTAATTATCTTTTATTAAATTGTATTATGTATCTCTCCTTTTTGCGTGGCAGCGTTTTCATTGATGTGTTTGAATTTCAACTTTCAAATTTTAATTATTTTTTTCCAAAATTTCAATTTTCGAATTTCGGAACTTTTTAATAACATTACAACTACAACTATAGTGTCCATATTTTAATTTCACAAGCTCAGGGACCTTTTTGACCCATTAAGCTCATTATAAAGACATATATTAAAGGGACTGTCTACACCATCACTATTAGCATAATAAATACGAAATTTATTAAGGAGCATTGCATGCGAAAATGAAACTAGTAATGCAACTACAATATTAATTTTATGGTAAAGTGAACGTCATCAAGCAGAAGCACATTTAAATTAAACACTGCTTTGTGGGTGTCTGTTATCTCTGTAAAGAGTTGTTAACAACAAGGCCTTAACCAGAAATTTTTTCGGGGAGGCAAGAATTTTTTACAGCCTCGCTAATGAATAAGTATTGGTAGTAAAAACGTTTTGAAAGGGGGCGGGCACTTGGGGCCACCCGCTGGCTACGGCCCTCATTAACAACAAGCTGCCTTTCACTGGTATACTGTCCCCCCAATATTTTTATGCTATCGGCGCCCATGTGCAAATGGCCAAAGAAGGTGCGTTTGTGTGTCAAAACTGCAAGCCGGTACTTCGGGAAAGAACAAAAATGTAATGATACTGACAACGAAAGCGAATAAGTTTTGTCAATTTTCTCGTAAAATAAATCTGTGTTGTTAAAATTTATGTACTTTTTAAAACAACGTAGCGCCGAAACTTCCCTAACTAAGCTACCTCGCAGCCTGCTCTATCCTTAGCTGATGAGTGATCCACCTACATAGCCAATAGGTCGCCAGATAGAGTTGTCCGGAAAAACTAGCATTACTGACAGTTATTTTGTGACGACTAATGTATTTGCTAGTTTTAAATTCGTTTAAAAAGAACCATTTAAAAATTAGAATTTTCATATAATGTAAACAACAAATAAAGTTCTGTTATTTATTTATGCGTTTTAAATTTAATACTAAATTTCACTGCAAAATATTTATTCGAAACGATTCCGATAATAAAGAAATTGACGTAGATGTAAACAGATATTCAAAATCTTAAACTTTGTGATATTTGAGATAAAAAGAAATATATTTCATTTCATTTAAGAAATTAAATCAATAATGTTAAAATATATTATTTTATTTTTAGTTCAAAACATTCTTTCCATTTTCATAAAAATATTTTCTCCAACAATTGTTGAAAACGAGAGGAGGCTAATTTGAATATTCAGTATGACCAGAGAAATTTCTAAGAATTAAGATCATGTTCTCCAAGCCGAAATGCATTTAATCTGTTTCACGGAAATTTTGAATACGTGAACTTTCTGCAGCATAAAGCGTAATAAATGATTGAAGCTTAATATATTATTAATTGTTGAATTTGTTTAATTAGCCAGAGAATATTAATAGATTAAAATTAACTACAAAAATGACGTTTTTAGCTCTCTTTCGCATTCGGAAAACTACAATAAAGAGAATAATTTTTATTATGATGAGTAAAATCAAATTCTCGGATATTACCAGTTTCTGGTAATTGCAGGAACAATTTTGTTTGGTTTTACACTGATTTTCCATTTGTAAACACTGTTATTTCCTATGTACAACTAGTTTTATTCGTTTGCACCGCACAACAGATGACATTTTATTTAAATGCGTTCCAAGAACTTCTTTTAAAAGAAATTGTAATATTAAATGATCCACAATTTTTTTGTCGATGATATTCTTCTTTTCGTTAAGAATTCTGTTCATAGATATTTCTATTACAAAATCAAAAATTGTGTGCGTGAAGAAAGACTGGGTATTCAGTTTCTGGGTTAAGTAAAAAAAAATATCCCCTGAATTATTTTTATATCAGATAATTCATTTTTCCAAATATGGGTTTTATCTGTTTTTTTCGAATATCAGAGATTCTTAAATCAAGCAAATTCTTATTCGATTTATAGCTTTTGAAGTTTTCCTTCGTCTCAAAGAAAATATAATTTGCTTAAAGCAGTACCTCACAAAAGGACAGCATTTGCGCACTAACGATTACGTTCGTAGCGCCAAATTTTGGTTACTTTTATCTGTATTTTAAAAATTAAATTGGAAGCTCATTTTTTTTTTCTTGAAACATTCGTTCGGGGAAATTCATCAAATATAAGAAAAGTTTGTTGGATATTGGATGCCCCTACCATTAAATTCAAAAACCGCAAAGAATTTTATAGTTCTCTCAACTCAAAATCAATCTATTGCAATGAAAAATTTCACATCAATTTCGTTCCCCGTTAGTTTTGGCATGCCACAGGGATCTTCTCTTGGCCCGACTCTTTTCTTAATCTTTATCAACGATAAGTTGTATTTGACTGGGATTCCACCTATAATTCTCTATGCTGATGATACTTCTGCGTTTTTTTCCCGTAAGAACTTGGCTGAGTTGATTCATACAGTGAATGAAACCCTGATTGAGTTTAGTGACTGGTTTTTGGCTAACAGACTTACCATTAACACATCAAAATCGTCGGCCATTTCCTTCACGAGAAGTAATAAATAATTTTTTTCCTGTAAGGCCCATCAGTTTGAGTAGTGCGCATATTGGTTTTGAGGAAGAGGTCAGATTTCTGGGGGTTATATTTTCAAGGAATTTTAGATGGAATCGACATTTCGACTCTGTTCGTACGAGAGTAAATATTGGCATTCTCTCTAAATTTAAACCAGTGTTATCGAACAAAGTTGCCATTATTTTCTGTCACTTATTTGTAGCGTCGATTATACACTTTTGCTTCATAATTTAAGGTAATGCAATCAGATTCAACATTGACAGAGTTTCCCGATTACTGTCGAAGTTCTTTAGGATGATTTTTCCGCAATCTTTCGATCCCGAACTCAGGATCGCCTCTTTTCCCGCTTTGGCATTATCCCTATCAGAAGACTTTACTCGTATCTTATGAGCATTTTAATGTTTAAAAGAATAAACTTTGATTATTTATCCGATTCGATTATTCTCATTCCTTAAAATCTTGAGCTCTATCTGCGCAATAGAAACTCTTTCAGGTTGCCATATTTTCGTACTCACATCGGTGACAACAATTTTAGTTATCCTGAAACCAAAGTTTAGAATTCGATTCCAGATGACATTACTTCTTTGTCCTCTTTTGCCATATTTAGGAATCGGATTCGTGAATTTATTCTATCGGCTGATTATATTCCTGTTCTATCATTATGCTTGTCCTATCTTTCATATAATTGTATGGTCAGTAAATTCTTAGGTGCATTAGACTCTTCAGACCAGTTTTGCTCTTTTCTAATGTTTCCTGTATCGGCAGATGATTGTTAGTATCTGTTATGTCCAAATTGTGTTTAATTTTAATTCTTATTGCTCGATTTGCATATTTCATGATATTTTACAGTGTAATATCGTGTCGTTGTAAAATAAAATATTGTATTGCGTTGTATTGCATTATTAGCTTTGGATGTTCTCTCTGTACTAGTAAGTTCAATCAATGATATCCGTTATACATACGTACTTTTTATACTCTGATTTCTGACATGGAAAACCTCTACTGCAATAATAAACAAATATTTTGTTCTAATGGTAAACATGCAATACACTTTATTTTTAAACATTTGTGAGAAGTAAAACAATCTGTTAGTATGTAAGAGTGTTTGACTTCAATAATTTTACTATTAAATAGATACAATGTAGGTGGGTAATATATTTGGTATATAAGCTAAGAGACACATACCAAAAGCAATTAATGAATAGAGAGGTTGATTATAGCTTCTATTTCTATACAGTATGATTAACACCGAGATTTTCTGATTAATAATGTTTATCTTAAATCTCCTTATATACTAAGTCTTTAACTTGTTAATGGTGTGTTGCGAAAATAAACTGAGATGAGGGTTACTGGGGAAACGAATGCATCCTCATCAAATCTGTGAGTAATATTGGTACGAACTGATTCTTAGAATTTAGCGTTTCAGTTACGTAATGAGATGTTTGAAAGCCCGCCCGAAAGCCTTTTGAACATACACATATCACTAAAGAACCATGGATATTAGAAGTAACTCATACCTCGTCTTAATTACGTAATGTCCTTAGAGGATTACGTTGCATTCGCTTCGAGTTTCAGAGCTGTCTCAAGAGTAAAATCTCTCACGCAAAGTTACATCATACAAAATGCAAAGGAAAAGGCAGTAAGAGTGACCTCACCTTACTCGCGTGTCCCCAGAGTCATCTATATAGTAAATATTAAGTTTCGAGGAATTGTTTAGAACGCGTGTTATAGTATGGAACTTATAACACCTGTACGATGTATTGTTACTCACTAATATATTAGAATTCATTCTACTTTTGGCCCATCCTTATACGAGCAAAATGTAAGATGGAGTGAACCTAAACCATCCTCAAGGTTACTGAGATCTCTAAATCTACGGTTGATTAAGATTATCTTGGAAAACATATTTCAGTTCAGTAATAGAATTACGAACTTCGCAGGTATTCTACCATTTGAAACTCGCTCTTCTATTCATTAGCTAAGATGATACCCACGTGTTCTAAATTTATGCATAAACTCTTCGCTATGTATATATATATTGACATCCTTGCAGTACGCATGTATTTGCGTGTATGGGCTTGAGCTCTCCGCTATATATTCAGGTTTAATTAACCAAAATTCGTTTTGAACAATCGAAAAATTGCAAACGGATTTGGAAGACTGGTTCTTCAGCAATCTATTATTAAACTAAATGAGAGATGAAGGTTTTAAATACCTTATGGACATTTTCTGTTATTTTGCAAATTTATTTAAACATGCTTTAAAAATTATATCAGAAAATTGACCCTCCCATAAATGCAATGTATTTGAAATACATTTAACATGGTTGTTTTGATGGGAAAGAAATATATATTTCAAAAAGTTTATAATATCATTATTAGAGAGCTGAGTTGATACTATCGATTTATGCCTTCAAAGCTTAGTAAAGTGCGTTGCATAAATCCTTGAAATAAATAGTATATCTGAAAAATTGATTAGTGCTTATATACCTCGCGTTTATCAGTTGAATTTAATTCGTCTGACGAAAAGCCCAACGAACACTTTTGACGTTTCAAAGATAACCCATATCAACTAAATCCACATTGTTTTAATATCATGTTGCAGGTCCGTTCAAAGAATTAATAATTCTAATATGATTAACACGGATCAATAGTTTTCAAATGCATAGAGGTTTTCGGTCAAGAGTGCTATGAACGTCTGAAAAGATGTTATTATATTTACGAAATAAACGTCACCTTAACGAACATTTTCATACAGAAATTTTCTTGTGTTCTGTGCAGAATAAAATTCGGGCATTGTCATGTAGGAGGATCACAACGCCCGTCAACACATCAGAACTTCTCATTCTGTTCGTCACTCAGAATTCATTTTGGGTTGTACAGTACATATTGCGTTAACTATTAGACGAGTTCACTAAGCGGCTATGTATTTCGTGCAGCTAGGGTGCTCTACCAAAGACACAAAGGAGAAATACCATGCAGCACTGAACAACATAGCCCTCTATGAGATATCTCAGAAACATGTTGACCTACAAAAACTAATAAAGTTCATTTCACGGGCATTTTTTCTTATCACTCCTCCTATATTTGGATTACACATTTCTTTATATAGAAAGTACCTCTACCTAGATTGAAAGTGTTTTTCTACCTGAAGCAATTACGCAGTCCAGCAGTGCATTATAGAAATTATTGTAATATTGTAAAAATTAAGTATATATAATAAAGGATATTAAATTTAATCACAAGTTGTTTGGAATTATTATAATTTAAATTTACAGTAGTAAATAATATATATCATCATCATCATCATATTCAACCATTATCTATCCACTGCTGGATGAAGGTCTCTCCAAATGCTTTCCACACAAGTCTATCCTGGGCCATTCGTTTCCACGTCACCCCAACCTGTTTTCTTATTTCATCCACCCATCTAGTTTGAGGACGTTTTCTAGGTCTTCGGTGGTCTCTTGGAATCCAGTTCAGAATTTCTGTTGTCCATCGTTGATCAGTTCTTCTTGCAATATGCCCAGCCCATCGCCATTTCAGCCCTTTTACTTTAACAATGATGTCCTCTACTCTAGTTTGCTCTCTCACCCAAGTGTTTCTTTTTCGATCTCTCCTAGTTATTCCAAGCATGCACCTCTCCATGCTCCTTTGCGTTGTCTGTAACTTTCGTATTGCTCCAACTGTTAGACTCCATGTCTCTGATCCATAAGAGAGGACTGGCAATACACACTGGTTGAAGACCTTTCTTTTTAGACACAAAGGCAATTTCCCCTTCAGGATAAAACTGTTTCTTCCAAATGCACTCCAGCCAAGTTTAATACGTCTGTTGAGTTCTTTCATAATGTTGCCATCCATTGAAATCAGCTGGCCAAGGTAAATATATGAATCAGCAATTTCTAGCTCAGTGTTGTCAACTTGTATTTTTGTTTCCTCTACAAAATTATTGAACATGATCTTAGTTTTTTGTAGGTTCATCTTGAGTCCAACTTCTTCACTTCTAGTTGAGAGCTCTTGTACCATGTCTTGGAGTTCTAATGGGTCCGTTGAAAAAATAACAATGTCATCAGCAAACCGCAGATGATTTAAATATTCACCATTTATTTTTATTCCCTTGTTATTCCAATTTATCAGCTGAAAAATCATCTGTAAAGCAGAAGTAAAAAGTTTTGGAGAAATGGTATCTCCCTGCCTCACCCCTTTGCCAAGTTTGATAGTTTTGGTATCTTTATGTAACCGAAATTTTGCACTTGCATTTTTATACACACGTTTCACCATGTCAATGTACACATCCTCAATGTCTGTTGATCTTAAAGAGTTGATGACTGCTGATGTTTTTATAGAGTCAAAGGCCTTCTCATAGTCAATAAATGCAACACACAATGGAAGTTCATATTCATGTGTTCTTTCAATTAATTCTCTTAATACTTGAATATGGTCCACTGTACTGAATCCACTTCGAAATCCAGCTTGTTCTCTTGGTTGAGCTGCATCTAATTTTTTCTGCAGGCGATGTGTTAGCACTTTTGTGAAGATTTTATAAATAGCAGGTAACAAGCTAATTGGTCGGTAATTTTTTAAATCCTCTTTATCACCTTTTTTATGCAAAAGAATTACTGTTGCAGAATCCCATTGGTTTGGTATGTTACCACTGTTGAGGCATTTGGTAAAGAATTTTGCGAGTATGTCTTCTACATGTTCTCCAGCTTCTTTTAAGATATCTAATGTAATGCCATCATCGCCAGGGGATCTTCCTTTCTTCATACTTTTTATTGCAAATGCTACTTCTTCTTTTAAGATTTTAGGAGCTGTTCCTTCGACTATCTCAGAGTCTTCGTTTAATCCACTGTTTCCCTCATACAGCTTTCTGTAGAATTCTTCAACTCTTCTAAGTATTTCTTCCCTATTTCTTGTTACAGTGCCATCCTCTCCTTTTAATGCAATGATGTGTTTCTTCCCAATAGACAAACTCCCTTTAACAACCCTAAGGCTCTTGTTGCTTTCAATGGCCTTCCTTACTAACTCACAATTGAATTTTCTTATATCTTCTTTCATGTTTTTGCGCAAAGTTTTGCAAAGTTCTACATACTCGATCTTGCGACTGGTATTTTGATTGTCCACCTTCATAAGTCTTCGCCTTTTCATGAGTTGTTTCGTCTTCTCAGATAATTTGCTATTCTGCTTTTTACATATTACACCACCAATTTCCCCAGCAGTTTCAATTATTGTCTTAACAATGTTTTCATTTGCTTCTGAGATGTCAACTTCTTCAATAAGTCCTTCCAGTGCAGAAAAGCGATTTTTTAATTCCAACTTGAATGCCTCGGTATTTTCTTTTAATTTCTTTAAATCCACCCTCTTACATACTTGTTTCCTAATGAGCTTCTGCCTTTCTAGTTTAGTATTTAAGTGCATTTTACATCTCACCATTCGATGATCACTTCCAGTATTAAATCTGTTCAGTACGCTGCAATCTTCAATAATTGATTTCTTGTTTGCCAGTATATAGTCAATTTCGCTGGTTCCTCCATTGGGGTGTTTCCATGTCCATTTTCTTTGCGGTTTCTTCTTAAAAAATGAATTCATGATGCTAAGATTTTCAGCTTCTGCAAATTCGATGAGTTGATCGCCACGTTCATTCCTTTCCCCATATCCGTATTTACCAACCGATGTCTCTCCTTGTTCCTGTTGTCCAATTCTTGCATTGAAATCCCCCATGATGAGCTTGATATGTTGTTTCCCTTTGGTGTGTAACTCTTTGATTTCTTCATAAAATTCTTCAACCTCTTCGTCGGTATGGCTTGATGTTGGTGCATATACCTGTACTATTTGAAGTTGGTATCGCTGGGTTAGTTGAACAACGAGCCTCGCTGCTCGATCTGATGTACTTTCAACTTCCAGAAGACAGTCTTTAATTCTTTTGTTGATTAAGAAGCCAACACCACTTGTTCTTCCAGTTTCCGTTCCTCTATAATAAAACAAATGTCCACTTTTAAGTTCCACCAACTCTTCACCTTTTCTTCTAACTTCACTGAGTCCTACAATGTCCCATTTGATCTTGTCTAGTTCCTCTTCCAATTCCTGAAGTTTTGCTTCAGAAGCAAGGGATCGTCCATTAAACGTAGCCAAGGTCAATAACAAACGGCAGCCTGGGCCATTCCAGTGATTCTTAGCACCCCCTGCTTTCATGCCACACTGACCGCTGCCTTGATCAGGAGCACTCCAGCACCTGGAGACTAGGGGCCATGGTTTCTGGTGTGTCAACATAATGGAGGAATTAGCCATAATTTCACCACGCTGGCTAGACGGGTTGGTGAATTAGCCCTCCCCTTCCGCCTTTCTATCCGTGCAGCAAATATTAATTTGCCACATAAATAGAAAGCTCAGCCTGCACCACTTGAAGGCGGGGTAGGACACTAGGTTACTGGCCTGGCCGGTTCCACACATCGTCACATACGTTCAGCGTGTGGGTCTCCTTCCAGTTAGATACCAGCAACCCTTTTGCAGGCCATATATATATATATAAATATTTAAATTACAGAAACTGGAAGACACAATAATTTTCATTTGTTTATTATAATAAAATTAATAATAAACCTTCTTCCGTAAAATAATTTTATAAATTTATGTCAATTTCATTGTATTAAAATTGTATATAATGTCGTGGTTATTCATAAAAATTATATTTAAATAATTTATTTGGATTTTGGGGATTTGTGCGCTTTATTGCTTTTTAACGGCGTATTCGTCTTTTGAACTTGTAGCTTGACTACACACGTTAATGATACCCTGAGATTCGTAGTTTGAACAAAGCGACAAGAAATAAGCTTTTTTTAAAATTTGTGTAGCTCAGAAATGCGCATTTGATATCCTTGTTATATTTTATCATAAAAGCGGAAAAGATGGTTTTTAGATTAAAGCATTTATTCCAGAAATGGCTCTGTCAGCGGTTGACAGAAATCGCGGTTGTCGATTGATTCAGAAAAAGACAACTTAGGCTTAAATGTCCTTACTTAAAAAATTATGTTAAATGAAAAGGAGATTTCTACTTAGTAAGACCGCTGACCAAGTTTACAATATACTATTGGAACATTTTGACAAAAAGAAGGTACGGTGAAAAATATTAGAAGATGATGACCTTTCAAAGTTTGTTGTTTTTAAGGAAACAAAATCTAATTTTCTCCTAAATCGTACGCAATTTATTCTTTATAGCATGGACAGGGTTTAAGCTGCAGTCGCATTTTTCGCAAAATGCGAAGAAAAAATTATTGCCCATCGCGAAAAGGCGACAGGCATTTTTAACCACAGTTTATTCTCTGAAAACAGGATTCCTCGATTCCAGAAGATCCGTTATGCACTTCAGCGATCTTTTCTTGTTCCTTTTTGTTTCCTCTTCAAAATTCTTAACAGCACCTGTTAAGCATCGTTGATATAAATAATTTCATTGATAAGATTCTTCGAGCAACGAAAGCAGCTAATATTTTTTAGCAATCTGCAACAACTTTTTTTCCCATTTTAGCAACAGCATGTTTTGAGCAAGCTTAAACCCTGAGCATGGTATTTTTTAAACTAATAGTATTTCGTTCATTTAATAAATACGGGTAGTTAAAAAAATACAAAATGAACTACTTTATGTCAAAGATATGCATTTTCATAAACGTTTTAATTCAATTCAAACTAATTCTTGAATTTTCTATTTATAAATCTAAGAATGTTAAACTTTTAAGAAATGGAGTTGAACGCAAGTCCGTGTATTTATCCTAGGGTAGGCGGCGTTCTCCATCGCACTGTATGTATATATTTCAAAAATAGGTTCTCGTTGAAAAAGTTTTATTTTGTGTGTTTGTATACATACACACTGTGTTCATCCCAGTCACATTTAAAACAAGTTGCGTCCACTAACTTTCAAAGTTCAGCTCGCCACCTAAGAAAAAATCTTAGAAAAATCTTACCCCAATTAACCCAATTAACTCTAAATGAACGCTTTTACAGAAGTGCCTTTTAATAAGATTAAAGTTATTTCACACATAATATTGATCTGCCTCTGCGTCCCCACAAATGTTACGAAAAGTCGTGTAATAAATGTGGGGATGGGATGTTTATGATTACCTATGCATTAGTACCATAAAATAAAGTACTAATATTTCTATGCATAAATTTATTTTGTTTGACGAAAAGACAAAAATCCAATATTTAGGAAGATCTGTTTCACGGAATTTTTCAGAATTTTCTGAACCCGATAGCCGCCCCGACCGCCCCAATACACTGAACTCGATAAGCGCCCGAGAATAGGGTATATCTGTATTTCCAGGGATGGACAGTTGATCACTAGTAGCTTCCTGTCAGGACTATTCCTCCCACCCAACCTCCTTTTGCCACAGGAGGTCAAATCCGAAGCACGCCTGTCATTCAAAACATCAGTGGTTAACAATATGCGAATAGATACCCCTTCTGTACGCGTTGCCTACGAGTACTTAATAAGTTATCGCAGAAGGGCAAGGAATTTCCCCTTTATATGGATCACAACTGAATTTATTCTAGCAGTTTTAGATTTATGCGGGTTCACAATTTTCTTTTGAATTATTTTAGAAAGATGGCATTCAAAAAGCATATGCAGGCTTTGAGGAGGGAAGTGGAAAAATAAGCACTTTTTGGGAATTAATTCTTACAGATTTTCAAAACTAAATATCAGTATAGCAAGTGCATTATTTTTCCATGCGCAGCGCAGTTATAATTTTTATAAAACAATTTTTTATAGCTCTTCCAAATACATATTGAAATATTGCTTTCGAGCTGATTATTTGAAATTGTTTTTTTTTTTGGTTATGGCAAGAAATATAGAAAAAGGCGTGGGGTGTGTAAACGTTATAATTTTTGTCATTTCATTATCCCTCTTGTCGATGTGGCATATACCCTGAAAAGCCAAAACATTATGACCACCTACCTAAATTGTGTGTTGTTACACCTTTGATACGCAAAACAGTTGCAACCCGCCTTTCTATCGATGCCACAAGTATTTGGTAGGTGGCCGGAGAGAGAGAGAGCACCAAATGTGAAAAAATGGTCACGCAATTCCGGGATATTCTGAGGTGGTGGATCTTGAGCTTTGAGCATCTGTTACATAACATCCCAAATGTGATCTATGGGATCAAGATCCGGCGAGTTAGGCGGCTAAGACTTCAGCTAAAATTTATTCCCATGCTCCTCGAAACATTGTAGCACAGTTCTGGCATTGTGACAGGGAAGGTTGTTCTGCTAGAAGACTCCATTCCCGGTGAGGGAGATGGCCGCCATGTTAAGGGTGTAACTGGTTCGCAATGATGTTTAGATAGTTAACAGCTTGCATGGTGTGTACTACTGCGCGCAACCGTCCCAGTGAGGCCCATGAAAACGACCCCCTAATCATAATACCGCCACTACATGACTGTTTATTACTCATGGTACAGGTGTCGAGGAACTGTTCGCCTAGAAGACGGCGTACTCAGACGCGGCCATCGACGTAATGAATATGAACATAAAACGTGATTAATCCTACCAGGCAACTCTGTTCCATCGTTCCATAGTCTAGTTCCATGGTCTAGATGTTCCCAGGCCCACTGTAAGCGTAAATGGCGATGCCGATTGATTAACACAGGCAGATAATAGGACCGTCTGTTGCGAAGTCCCACATGAAAGAAAGTCCGCTGAAATGTGTCCTCCGAAACATTTCTACTTGAACCTGCATTATAATCGGCCTGCACTTGTGCCACTAGCCCTCGCTGATTTTGCTTCACTAAACGGGATAGCCTCCGACGTCCAGTTTC
>QLNU02015360.1:56932706-56949060 GCA_006491805.2 Dysdera silvatica
CTTAGCGAACAGATTTTCATTTTTTTTTTTAATATAATACGAACACCATTTTATCGGATCGATTCTGCTTTAAAAAAGTGCGAGTTATATTCGAGTAAATACTGTACTATAGATATCTTCACAAAGTAATATGCATTAAATTTTTAGTACAATAAAACGTCGATACCGGGAGTGAAAATCGGAAAGTGTACATTTGTCCGTATGGGAGAATTGGGTCATCATCATCATCATGTTACAAATTACAAAATTGAATGGGAATTTCGCGTTAGAGAGTTGATTATGATGGACGTTCCTATGTGTCATTGTCATATTTTCAATATTATCATCATTGATAATGATCATTACTTTATACTAGTCGAACACTACGCAGATTAAATTAAGAAACAATTTTTATCAACGTCTTTTAGGCTTAGTAATATTAACTCTGATGCTATAGCATGGATAGATGGCGAAACGTTCACAAAGAAAAGCGATGTTTTCTGCGTCTGATGGGGCACGAGAAGGTCGTGGGATCGTGCCCCGCCGGACGCAAAAAACATTTCTTTTCTTTGCGAACGTTTCACCATCTAACTATGCCATAACATCGGCATTAATAGTAATACGACTAAAAAGCATTGATAACCATTTTTTCTTAATGATCATTACGTTGATGATTGTGACATGTCAATGGCATTGTCATCTATCGCAATTTTTTTCTGCAAGCGTTTGAAACCCACCATTTTCATGTGAATAAAACTATTTGTTTGTATAAATTATATGATATTAATGAAAATTTAAAAACACGAAACGAATATATAATCAATGTAGACTATTATCTCCAATTACAGAAAATTATTTCAATTAATCAGGAAAAATCTTTAAAGAGGGAATCTACAAATGTAGAATTGAAGGGTTCCCCATTTCATTTCTCAAGGATGTCCCAATTGTAACAGATCAATAAGAAGCTGGATAGACAGAAAAGACCTTGAAATAATCTGTGACAGTTACACAATTGAATTGGGGTGCCTTTTCGTCTTTTATTTCGTTATTTATTGTTTATTTTATCTAAGTGCCTCTCACAAATTTGAGAGAAGGAAACTCGAACCGGAAAATGAAGAAAGGCCTTTTCCATCTAATGCTGTATCATCGAGCCGAATCTAGTATCGCGTGATTTTCACCTTTGATTAGCCTTGTGTGTTAAGCAAACAAAATCGGTCTTCTATCTCTTCGTCGTAAATTCCGGAACAGTTGGTATAATGTGATCCAACAAAACAGGAATTTTCCACAATTTGGGGAATTCGTGTGTGAGCTTCGCCGTGATCTTCGACTTTAAATTACCCTGCTGCTGTGAACAGATTATTGCTGTTGTTTCCTTGGAGATTCTAGAGAAGTGAAATGTGCACATGTCAAATATACGAGTCTGAAATCTGGAGAACAAATGAACAAACAGTTCTCTTTTTGGATAAGTATAAGCTATAGCCAGAAGCGTAGGATGCCAAGTCTTTCGAAGCAGAGAAGCAATGATAACAAAGGACACACCATGTAAAAATGTCTATTGTGAAGAATTTTTGTACATTTTCATAGACTCTGTTTAGGTCACAAAGGTTTCGGGGGAGTAATCGCCTCCTAGTGTCCGTCTGTGTACACTGCTGATATGAATGAGAAATTTCATTGTTACAGAGGTAGTTGAAAATATATGTTTTTGGTCAGATTTACTTATAAAATATTAAGATATAGGTACTATATATATATAATAGTCACTTTTATACTTCAATTTACCGCTTTTACTATACTCAATAGTCACTTTTACTATACTCAAATGCCACTTCTGCTATACTTGATAGTCCCTTTTACTTATATAAAATACATTAATTTTATCATTAAAATGTAGTTTTTGCGTGGCGAAACGTTTTGTGCAATGACATGTGGGTGAAAGTGTATTTGGCACGAAATTGTACTTATGTAGTTTATAACTACAGAAATTGCAAGTTATGAAAAATCACCTATATTGTAATGTCCCTAGAAATGGCCTGTGTGCAAAATAATTAAAACATCTTCAAGTAAAAATCTAACTATTCAAAAGAAAGTACTGCACATACAAAAATATTCTATAATTCTATACATACCGGCGTTACTTTCATCATACAATGAAATTACATGCAAATTTAATGACATATATAGTGTGTCCTAAAAATTACTGCGTATTTTGTCCAAATAGGGTTAATTAAAAAAAAATCTTAATGGCATAATTTCATATTCGTATTTTCATTAAAAATACAGTATTAAATGGAAAAAAGTAGTGCATATTATCCGACTCGTCAATTGGCATGTCCCAAATGTGCTCCAACAGCCTGACTGTACACATATCGGGATGGTTTAACTTTATTCGCCAATATAAATATTTAGTATTCTGTGGAACTAGTTATATAAAATCTTAAATTTTTCCCAATGTCACGAAATACCATTCTTTTCATGTAACACGTTATTCAAAATGTATATTTGTGTACCTTCATCGTGAATCAGGCGTATAAAAATGGGAAAAAGCAAAGAATTTTAAAAAGCTTGGAACACATTGAAAATAAGTTGGGACGTTTTGATACTACGACTTGCAGCTCAAACTATAACTCTTTTGACCCACCACCAGTTTCTGCCACCACAGTTTTGGGGACTCGTAAAGAAAAATAAATGCATTGTCCAGGGTTGAAGTCGAACAAGCGAACTTTTCTTCTGAACCGAAGCGTAATACAGACTGTATCAGCGATGCCCACTAACCGATGTGTTCGATTCATGTCTTTTGATTTGATATGGTATTTCCCTTCACAGAATGGTACAAAATTATTTACATTGAAAGTCTTCGAGCGTTATATTAAATATAAGTATAATAATATTTGTAAGAGAGTAATATATTTGAAATTCATTGTACTCAGCTAAACACACAGGAATTTCTGGGACACTCTATAAATGCAAAAACAATACATTATTAAATGTTATATAAAATGTCAGTATAAAGTATCAGTATAAAGCGTTAGTATAAAGGTATTTTCGTATTTTATTTAGGCCCGTCTTCATAACTTCCACAACATTTTTTCGTAATAATTGATTTTAGAAATTACCGTGTATGCAATCAAGGCTATATTGTCGAACCGAATGGGCAAAATTCATATAAAAATCACTTTATGTATTATAATGATTAAAGGAGTGAGTAAGTTCTAAGTCCTAATCTAGGGATAAAGAAATCAGGACTGAATTTTAATCTATCTTTTGCAGGATTGAAGTCATTCATTTTCATTTTTTAAAGTCATTGTACTTCTTGGAAAATTTCCATTCACTTTAATCGGTCATTTTAAGTCAATCACTCATTCACTGGGATTGGGAATGAGAATAGAAATGGTCATCCTTCTATTGGGACGAGTCATCATTACCATTTATTTTAGGGAATATATATTTTTTTAATTATCCCTATTTCTTCAGCATATTCTTAATTTACGCATATGATCCGTGCATACCGAACTCACCACGAATGCATGCAGAATGAAACAATTTGTTGTATGATGTTCAACTCTGTTAAAACAATTGCGATATCGAAAAATTGTGTTTTTAAATAATTGTGATTTAGTCATCGTACTAGTAGAACAATTTTTACTGAAATTTTGAAATATAACTAGATTATGGAGAAAATTACCCTTAAAATTCTGGAAAATATGTTTAGATGAGTATGCAAATCGTTAATTTCGAAAAGCTGACATTTCCAAAATTAGGAATTTTTAAGAGCAATCTGAAATTTATTTTTGCCGAGTAAGTTAAAAGGAATATTTTTTTCATTTCGCTCGGCTTATTAACAAAACAATCGGGATTGGTAACAAAACGGAAATTTAAAAGGATCTTCAAAAGTATTCTACATAAACGAACTAAACCGTCCAAGTTTTGTAGATATGATCTTTTCCAAAGTAACGATTCAAATGTAGCAAATTTAATTATACTTTTTTCACCATTTTAAAAAGTATTGTCTTTTCTTTGTCAAGAAGACTACTTTTGTGATTAATTCGAATATTTTACGAAATTACTTCACACAGAAAAATTCGTACTTCCAAGAATTCGTAAATTTGTAAATTTTAGGAAAATTTGAGAAAGAGAATTTTTTGAAATCAGACGCAAAATATTTTATTAAAAGTATGCTTTATAATATTTTATCTTCTTTATTTGTGCAAGGAAAGCCTCTATGGTAAACGTGCATACTAAAAAAAGGGCAACGCATAACTGTACGTAGCAATTGAGGGGTTAAAGCATTAAATGGGTAATTCAATTATTGCTGGTTCAAGTTTTCAACTTGAATGTTGGATTAGTTTTCATTTCTCCGGCTATTGTAAGTCAAAAAAATAGGTTCTAAATCAGGGTTGGCTTTCTGCTGGCAGAAACTGGTTTTCGCTATGCCAGTGGCAGAGATTGGCTATAAGCGATTTTAACCGGCAGAAAGTGGGAGAAACTGGCAGAAACTAATAAAAGTACTGAAAACAGTATTGTATTATTTAGTAAATGAAAGATTACAAATATATATTTTTATTACAACAATTCAGTATATTGTAAAGCTTCATATTGTTTCAATAATTAAAGTATGTTAAAATAATTAAAAAATACTCGAGTAAATCAAAGGTTTGTTACAAAAACCATCTTTTGAAGGCCATATTATTTAACTTATTAAGGTCTGTGGTTTTATTTATCTTCTCTACCTCATTAGACTTTTGGCTATAAAATAAAAAGCAACAACATTGACAGACTGGCTGTAGAAAAGGCCTCGGTGGTTTATGACCAATTGAATAAACCATGTGACAGCCAATGAACCACACTTTTTTTAAAGTCTGTTGTAAAACATAGGGTATCTGTTTAGAAATATTTTAGAAATCATTACAGACAGGGTGCTTGGCTAAAGGAATACATAAATACTGTGAAGCTACAAATACCAGGCAATATAAGGTGGAAAAACCACGTAGATTTCTTGGAATTATTCCTAAAGAAACATCCATGTTACTCGCAGATCATGAAAATGATATGGATGATAAAGGAACTTTTCAGGTCATAAATAATCAGATGATTAATAAAGATGTAAAAAGACTTGTTGCGGCTCTTAAAACTTATTGCTGTTACCCTGTTTGAGATTCGAAAAGATAATTTTTCTATTGCAGCTGCATGTGAAATTAATCCTAATTGATGATGATACTATGGAAATTAATCAAATAAGGGAAAAAAGTAAACTCAATCAGGCAATAATTCAACATCATATGCCAGTTTATATGCTTCATCAAATGTACATGTAATCTAAATTGTCACATGAGCAGGATGAAAATAGTGGAAATTCCTTAATGTCGTCGACTCAAATTTCGTATTTCACATTATAGCTTTCTGAGCAAAATCAGATCCATTTCCTGAAACATACTATTCCAATAAAATCTTAGAAAATATCCAGACTTCTGTTTGGTGGCATAGTTTAAAGGAAACTATAGATGGAAATTTTGTAACTGTTGGTTTATACACTGATGATATTTTCTACAGTACTGGTGGGCTTGGAAGTATATTTTCCTTGACATATTCGTCTATTCATAATAAATAAGAAATTGTTTGAATTAGGAAATAGCGGTAAAACTAATCTTTTGCTATAGATTGCTTCATTGGAAAGATTAGCCTGAACTAAAATGCCTAGTTAATTGCTAAGTTGAATCAACAAGAATATAACACATTGTAGCTAAACCTATTTTACTGCTTAAAATGCATCCCCTTTTGCTATTTGGAGGTGTTTAGGAAGTTTTAACACACAAAATATTTATTTTCTGGGTTTCTACCATATGATTTTAACGGCGGTTATGAAAACCAGCGGCAAGTTTTCTTAGGTGGTTAAACCTTGGCAGAAACTTCCCAGCTCCTGTTCTAAATAGAACCTTAAAACGCCGAGTATTAATTAACTTAAACCTTGCGTAAAAGTGGTGCTTTGGCATAGTTTTAAATTGGCTTAGTGGGTTACCATAATCGCTGCATTTATCCCTAAAATTTCGCCAAGAGGAATCGCCGCAACAGTCCACCCAAATTTAATGCTAATAATTTCTTACAAGGGCAACGGTTTTCGCTAAAGGACATTCGCAGTGAAATTTTCGAATAATATCCCACCACGAAAACATTTTGACCGAACACTTCACATAAATTTTTTTACTGGGGTCATCCAGAAAGTAAAGACCGTTTGGCTGTAGTAAATTCAAAAAAATATTTTTTCTTCGAATAATTGCTTTTCTTTACATAATTGAACCTCACTTTACTTCTTCACATAATCATCTCGTTCATTTAAGTATTTCTCTCATCTATACACCAGCTTTAGAATCACCTCGTCGTACATGGTTGCCACCAATCCATTGATTTAGTTGTTCACTCTATTCTTGTGACGTAATACTCACTTTCTAAACTTTTTCCGCCAGCAACTCTTCGTGGGAAAGCAATGCGCAAATATGGAACTTGTGTAAATAAATGGACGTGTAAATAAAATAAATCATCGAGAGTTGTGCGTCTGCTTCCCAGATTTTGTCTTTCATTCAAGGCTTCAAGTCATCTGTGAAGAGCGATGGCCGTCCGGGTTTCATCCCGCACATTTGTTCGTCCATTGTTGAACATTTCACACCACTATCTCACGTTTATTTTACTCATTGTTTTATCACCGTACGCTTCCTTCAGTGAATAATAATTTTCCGCAGGTTTCAATTTCTGAGAATTCAAAAATCGAGCAAAACACTTTACTTCACAGTTGGCTGGACTTTTTATCACGCAGGTCATTTTAGACACGCACAAAGTCCACAAAAATAAAATTATAAGACATAGATTCAGTCATATACTGAGAAAATAATTTGGGGAAAATGGACGAGCTTTAACCAGAGGAAAACAGTTGACTTGTGCAGTGGGAATATGCAAAATGTCGTTACTTTCTAGATAACTCCCATACTTACAAGGAAACTATCCCAAATGTATCCCTTCGATTTTAATTAAATTTTGTGTATTCGTAGAGGAAGCCAAATTATTGGATACGTATTTTTTTATCGGTTAAAAAATATTTTTAGGGGGTGAACCCGCCCTTCGAATATCGGCCATATTTTAGTTTTTCGGCTATAACTTCTGAACAAATCATGATAGCGTAATTTTAATAACTTCTTCTGCAGGCATGGCTGAACGCAGGGGAAATAGCGTGTAGGGACGACTTGAGGTATATTTCAGGAGAAAGTGGGGAACCGCTTTCACAGACGAAAAACAAATGATATGATTATATATACAAAAAAATCCCTTCAGTGACTCTAGTTAACACCTAAATATGAGATTATTAAGCCAACTTCTTCTGGAGATATAAATATTTACTTTCAGAGAGATTTTCGTGGTCACCCTATATCATGCACTATAATTCGCCGTGTATATGTAATATGCACGTGTAATGCATATCTCTAACTAAGAAAATATAAAATGCTCAAAAACGGGAAGACAAAGGAAATTGAAACAGATGCAGGGTAATTAAAAGTTAATACGCAATAACCTATTAGAGAAGCACATATACCAGATCTACAGGTTTTTAAGTTTTACGGATCAAAGGACAGACGTATAATATATGCCATAAATTTCATAATTAGAGACAACACAGCTCATATACACGGCGAATTATAGTACATGATATAGGGTGACCCACGAAAATCTCCCTGAAAGTAAATATTTATATCTCCAGAAGCAGTTGACTTAATAAGCTCATATTTAGGGGATACCTAGATTCACTGACGGGATTTTTTATGTGCATATAATCACATAATTTTTTTTTGTCTGTGAAAAGGGTTTCCCCACTTTCTCCTGAAAATTTACCTGAAGTCGCTCCTACATGCTTCTTCCCCTGCATACAGCTATACATGTAGGAGAAGTGTCGCCTCTTACGTTCTACTTATCCTGCATAGCACCTGTGCATACAAGAAAAGCGTCGCCCCTATGCGCAACTTCCCCTGTGGAAAAATATGAAAATTGAATTTTATAATTCATCATATTTCTTAAACGATTTTTTTTACACCAGTGGATAGGCTGTGAAATTTTGTACATTTACGAAATTAATCATGATTTGTTCAGAAGTTACAGCCGAAAAACAAAAATGTGGTTGAGTTTCGAGGGGCGAGTTCACCCCCTAAGAATATTTTTTAGCCGATAAAAAACTAAGTATCTAAAGTCTTTTTGCCGAAACTGGTTTTTCCCGCGCGAAAAACCAGTTTCGGCAAGACGCCCTTCTCTCTACTACAATGGAACAACCCGTCTTCTACTTCAGCTAACGGAATCTGGACGCCAACTTCTCGCGAATGGACAGTATGTAGAATGTTCAAAATTCGGAAGGAAATAATTTTGTCGGAAAACATTTGAGGCTCTTGATTTTAAATTTTACTAAGTAGGTGAGTGGATAAAGAGTTTTCCTGGAAAAAGGAGCCAGTTCCTGGAACGATGCCACTATTTTAATGCAAGCATTCCACGTTGCTAAGAAAGACGAAAAAAAGTGAGTTTAACGATAGAGAAATGTATCAGAAAATATTCTGCGCAACACGGTTTAGATTATCTTCAAGAATTGTGATATTTCAACTTTGTCAACAATACGAAATGTACCGTGAAATGAAAATGGTGCAATAACAGAGTATGATAAAAAGATCGGGGGACGTTCAAAAATTTAATCTCTTTTCGGTATTCTGCGGAATAAAACTACAGCATTCCTGAATTCATTTTCTGTGTGTAATGTATGACACATTTGTCGATATCTTAGGGGAATAATAATAGATTAGAAATCTCAATTCCTGAGGAAATCTAGAACGTGATGAAGAATCATCAGAAATCTTTAAAAACATTTTTAAGCCATTCTGAACTCTATCGTAGAATATGTTGTTTCGTAGAATCAAGAATTATTTAATTCGATTTCCACATTGAAGATACAAAATGCAAGGGAAAAATAATTTACGTCATACCCCATTAGTTTTTCACATCTTCAACTTTTACAAGTAACATCTCGTTTCTCATGAGAGGAAAGGCATTTATAAAAATGAGATTTACTAATGGGCAATCTGGATGAAAAAATAGTTTTCTCCCGTTTACATACACCTCCTTTTTTGAGTGTCTTGTTAATTATAAACATTTACATTTTTAATTATTTAATTATTACCATTGTTCGGTTTGCAAGTTCGATAGCAGGTACTTTAAAACAGATGTTTTTAGTATACGAGTCCTTTTGTCCGTATAAGCTTTAATTCAGATATTATATCTAGAAACTCCTTCACCGTGCCATACCTGCTCACAACTAATGACTTTCATAGCTTGATGATAACATCCGAGGTTGCGTCAGGCAATCTCAAATTTTTGGCAGGTGTTTCAAATTCAATTTATTGCCAATAGGACTGCTATATTTGGTCTTGTCATATTACATGTTTTAAATTTCCCACCTTGGTTCCTAGAATAATAAATTCTTGTTAAATATTTGTATGTGTGTGTGTGCTTATACATTAACGAGGGAAGCTCCCGAGCTGGACGACGCCAATTTTAATGGGAGTGGTCTCATTTGAAAGCTGTCAAAAAATTGTTAGGCATATATTGGAGCGTTTTTCAGCATACGCCTTAATATAGATGTCAGGGGCCAAAGAAGGGCAAAATTTGGGGCATTTTCGAAGATTTCAAACGGCTGTATCTCGATTAAAATTTAGAGCTAAAAATTAAGTTTTGATGCATTAGCCTTGCATCTTGGCTCTCGACCTGTTTCAGGATTTTTTAGATAAAATATTATTAAGTGTAATTTTTTGTAATTTTGGATATCGCCTCTATTACTGCTATTTATCGAAAGACTTCTTGGCAGTTTGGTGAAATCAATGGCGATCTTTCTAGAAAGCTGGCTGTTTGCGTTTGTATTATTTTTTTTATATTATTTTTATTAATTAATTTGTATTATATTATATTAAATATGCATGAAACATATAAAAGGAGGTTGAAATATAAATTTATGCATTAAGGATACAAATTAATAATGGAAGATCTTACTGCTCATGGGAAATATCGTGAATTTATTGTTTGTAATCATTTAATATCTTTTCATACGAAGATTAAAATCTTCGTTCAATAACTTGCATTCGTAATACCCCAAAAACTACCTTGCATCAGAACAGCGGACCACTCAGAATTCTCCGAAGAGGGAGGGAGGGAGGAGGGCAGTGGCACACAGAATTTTTTCAAAGGTGTATGTATGTGTGGGGAGGGGAGGAGGTTAACACCTAGAAATTCACCGAGAAACTTTTCAACTGTCATATTAATTAGGAAGGCGTTTGTATTCTGTTCATTTTTTTTTTTTTTTTCAAGAGCAATATCAAAATAATTTTTCCGTTTGGTCAGCCCAAGCCCTGGCCCTTAGATTCTGGGCACCATCGCTCTTCCCCCCCCCGGTGGGTGCGTCACTGCGTTAGAGTGTACTACTTTCTTCATCATGTATCGCTCGGGGTTTTTTTGGAATAGTAAAAGGATTGCATTGTTCTCCAAAAATAATTTTCATTTTTTTTATGTTGTTATATTATAGGATGAGCATGTTGTATATGAGTAATGTATATGTGTGTTTGAACGATATGAACTACGTTTATACGTTTTATTCAGATTGATATTAAGTTACAGAAAACTTGTGTAGGAAATTATAACGTCTTGACAATTATTATGACTTTAGTTGCAAAGAACGTTAGCGAAAGTGAATATTTGTTACTTACAAAAACAAAAACAGATTTCTCAAACATATACAAAAAAAAATTCGGATAATTTTTTATTCTGATCAAGTAATACATGTTAAATTTTACTGCAAGAATATGCAGAAAAAATGCAAATGTTAGTCACTGAGTTTTCCGTAAAATGTAACTCTACTCTTACAGGTTCAGATGAGATAATGATAAGACCAAGCCGGTTTCAACATCTTTCTGGAAATATCGCCAATGATTTCGCCGAATTGCTAATAAGTCTTTTAATGGATATCAATAATAGAGGCGATGTTCAGAATTGAAAAATTAGATTCAATAATGTTTTATCCGAAAAATCCTGAAACATGTATTCAATATATTTGAAAGATGCATACAATGCATCAAAACTTAATTTTTAGCTCTAAATTTTAACCTTACAGCTGTTTGTCCTCCATAATTTAGAATTTGGGCTGTAAGGATCACTCTAAGATCACTCTGTGGATTTTAATAGCACAAAGGTGCTGAAAACCTTCTTTTGTCCTACGGCAGTTTGTGTTACGTTCTTGTTAAAAGTGTTAAATTGAGGTTATTTGTTTTGACTGTTATTAATATATTATGCCATAGCACGTTTGAAAAAAAATTATAATTTTCTATTATTATATTTAAAAATTATATTAATTAAATTATAAAAATTATAATTTTCTATTATTATTATTCATTTATCAATGAAACACAACAGGGGACCAGTTTTAAGTTACCCTACTTGAAGTGGTTTTATTCTTCAACGTCCATCTGATAGATTGATATAATTAAAATAATCGAGAGAAAAAACAGCAACTCCAATTGCCCCTCTTTGTAAAGACATTAAACATATAATGAGATTAGAACGCAACACTGATTTACGGGAATCTTCAAGAACAGTATAAGTGAATAACTTTTGAATTCACATTCCACAATTTTTCTGGCATTCTGTGACAGATAAATTTGTCGAATAGCAATTTGATTAATGCATCAAGTAATTATTTTCAAAATAATTATAATTCGGCAAATTGATTTCTTGAAACAATTGGATATCTATTATACTATGTATTTTACCTATTTCTAATAAGAAATTGTTATTTTTGGTTGTCCTTAAAGCTTTTTTTAGAATCACTAACTTTTCTTAGGGGGCTGGAATTAAAGTTACTTATTCTATTTAAAAAAAATCGATTCTGGGGTGAATCAAAGCCTTGATTAGCCCCATGAGATCAGATTCTGGACCTATTTAAGATTTCTAAATTTTTATTTTTTACACGATATGATTATAACAAAAAGGACCCACATAGAATAACCTAAATGCAATTTTTGGGCGCATAAGTAGTGTTGTCACCCGAATTTTTTAACAAGGGGTTCGCTATGTTAAAACAATTTTTAGTCAGAAAGAAGGGGTATAAAGTGGAGCGAGGATGGGTGTGTTTTAAATTTCCCTCACGTTTTTTATTTAAATTAAAGAATGGGAAAGAAAGAGTACCCCTTAAAATACACACACACACACACACACACACACATGTATTGGAAAACAAACTCAAAACAGTAGGTTTTTAAGAATTTGTAAATTAAATAAATTCTCAGTGAACCCTTTGTTCGCTGAGAATTCATTTTTGTAATAAGGGGTTTGCGAGAACAATCTGGTTGACAGCACTGCCCATATGTAACGCTCATGCAATGACCTTACAAGGACCTTTGACACCCGAGGCGAAGTAAAATTCGGATGCCCCTAGACCATAATAAGTAGGGGTGGGGGGTAGAATGGGCATAGTTCATATTAAATACATTGTCGCCCCCTAAAATGTTGACACAAGGGCTACAAAAACAACTTTTTTTAAATTGTGGCCCCATTGAAGGTTAGTGTGGACCCCTTACACTTTTGCGCTGGCTACGGGCTTGTGGTGCCTCCAGCCAGATATTTTTTTACAACCTACCAAAATGGGGTAACACCCTCAAAAATGATGAGTTGAAACTAAAGCTAGCCTATCATATAATTTTAAGTCAATTTTTTATTGAGTCATACCACCTTCCAAGTAGCACTCCTTCACTTCTATCATTTCACGGCGTTCAGGGCACGTGCCCAGCCTACTACACTTTATTTGCGGCTCTGCGTTTATAGGCCCAATGACATAAACGACTTGCTTGCTGATGTGATATTTGAAAACCGCTCATGCTCCTCTAAAGTGTGATCCCTTATTTCTATGTCTCTATCCAAAGGCATAATAATCGCCTCCATAGACCCTGCAGGGGGGAGGGTATATTGTAGCTTGTTTTGGGCTGGTAGCGTCAGCCTTTATTGGGCGGGAGGCCCGAAAATTTCCGTTACGGGTCTGCCCAGATACTGAGCTCTAAGCTTTTAGTATGCCGTGGGTCTCAAATAGTGGCGGACTCAGAGGAGGGAGTCCCCAAAATCTGTAAGTGTTACAATTATTTAGAAAAAGGGAAAACAGTTCCTATCACCCTCCTATTCCAAAAAAAAAAATAAAAAAAAATTGGGGGTCTGCCACTGGCTTCATAATTTGTCACTAAGTGAAGTTGCTTATTTTTATTAGAATATTTTAAAGGCTATTGGCGGATCCAGACTTTAAACAAGGAGGGAGCCCAAACATCATTTTCTGCTTTATCCCTGATAGAGTTAATGCTATTTTTGGTTAAAAAAGGAGCCCCCTCTCAAATCTGCTTTTGTAAAGGTGCTATTGTCTTTTTCAAATTCAGTATATTTTCCAATCAGATATTATGTGTCGAACATGTTATCAGCAAATAGCTGAAGAGTTTTCAGAATTGAAAGCTTTATATATATACTTGATTAAATGATTTTAAATTATAGGAAGAAAAGATATAGAAGTTTGTTTCCAAAATAACGAATTTATTCACAGTAATCATAATTTTGAATTTAATTGGCCATCCTTTCTACTATGTGTGAATAATATTTCCCACAATCGATTGATAACCATAACTATCAGTGGTGTACACAGGTTTCTCCTTCAAGGACAGCAAAGGTAATGAAATAGGCACTACACTAAGGTCACAGGATCATGCTTATACAGTGGAACCGCGATAACTAGACACATATTTTTCCCACGGTTAGCACAATGTTAATTGCTACAAAATTCTGTAACTCGCAACACATGTTAATTGAAACCCACTTGAGTAGACTAGAATTTTAACACACACAAAAAAGTTTTTTGTTTACCTGTAAGATTTTTGAACAACCATGCAAAGCAAAGTTGTTAGAGTTATATGCTATTATCAGAGGAACAGTGGATTATAAATTAAGGAGCGTTAAAGAATTTTTGTTCTTGTTTCTAAATGGAAAACAATAAAAAATTCTGGATTATTTTTCATGGAGTAATTTAAATTCAAATTTTCAATATGTAACATACCAGACTTAAAAATAAAAGGAAATTATTTAACTACATAATAATATAGTAAACAATCTTTTAATGTTGTTTGTAGGGGTACTTATTTTCTCATATATGTGAAACTTCGATAAAGCGACATCTGCTTAAGTCAACACATTTTCTGTTCTCCTTGGGATACTGAGTTACCAAGGTTTAAATGTACTTTTTGTTAAGAAATTGTGTACCCTTCCATAAGTGTCGCTTAAGGCAAAAATGTTGTAAACAGCATCTGTTCATGTTTTTAGACAATCAGAAAAATTAATTAAAATGTATGCAGTTTAAAATTAGTGTGAATATTTAAATAAATCTTGCTCATTTTTGTACTCTTTCATGGAGATATAAGTTCATAAATCTATTATAGGTCTCTATGACACAACATACTAAAATAAGAAGCATTCAACTTGGCTAGTTGCTGCTTTCATTTCAATGAATGCAAATGTTGTGTAACAGGAGAGAGGTAATGCATACAGGGAACGTATTAATTTCATTAGATTTGAAGGCATTTTATTAGAATGTTTTTAAGCAATGGTTATGAACAGGGAACAGCAGCATTAAGGACATTATATTCCTGATACTTACCCAATGTGTGCACTTTGGGAAGCTTAGTCGATGCAAAAAAATGTAAGATTTTTATATTATCATTTCATTTACATTTCTAAAAACTGACTAGAAAGTTAAACAAGCCATTAATATTTTTCAAATTTTATTATCACCTTTAATAACATGGAGATGCTTTTATTTTTAAGCATCAAAAAGATAACCTCAAAATAATGAGTAATTGTTTGTTTGTTACAAAAAAATTACTTCTGTATATCGGCGCACAACCATAGTTAATATTACTTTTTATATACATCAAGATAAATGAAATAGAAGTTTAAGATATTAAAATGTATTAAATTAGGGCTCTGCCTGCCCTCCTCTCTTTGACGAAAGCAGATAACATGTATAGCTTTTATCATCAATTTTATAACTAACATAAAATCCATTTTTATATATTATACAGAAATTTTAAAATCTAGTTAACTTCAAAGTAGTCTTCGGAAAATGGAGCATTAAGTTTACATTTAATTCAAAAATATTTTAAGAAAGTTTAATTTCTCACTCAGTTTTACAACTTTTTATTTGGACGTTTGCATAGTAATGTACATATTTTTTTTAATGTGGCAATGCTACAAGGTTATTTGCTGAAGGAATGCCTTTCCAGATGACACGTTTTAAGGTAACTGGCCCTTATTTTCCTTACAAAATTGAAAAACTGAACCCCAGTCAGTTGTAAGATTAGAGTGGCTCAGACAGAAGTCAATCTTACAACTCTTATTTTAGTAGTAAATAATATCATGAATCTAAGTGTTATGGCTATTCAAAATACATATAATCCAAATCACAAATTTTACTTCATAGAAAATGTACATTGCATATCAGAGAAAATGAAGGGGAAGTTGGAAAATTTTCTTTATTAAACTTTTACTTCATTATATACTATGTACCATTACATATTATCAGGATGATTTTAAGTAATTCAAGTGAAACCATGCTGTTTTAACTAAATTTAAAAATTATATTTATGATCAAAAGTAAAGTGTAAAGGTCAGTTTAGGGGAGGAAAAGTGATGGTTCACGCAGTAACTTTATACAGTAAAACCTGTGGAAGTTGGGTACTCACGGTTTCCCCTAAACGTGTCCAACTTACGGAGGTGTCCAACATGGACAATATGAATGAAATGGAAAAGTTTATTGTGGTTCCACCAAACTGTGTCCAACTTTACAGGTTTTACTGTAGCTTACTTTTTCCAATTGTGAAAAAAAAAAGAAAAAAAAAAGGATAAAGCAAATACAATTTTAAATACAAAATGTTTATTATCATTTTTAATTATACAATGGTATTTTTCAAATATCAAGATCATAAATACAGAACAAAAATTTTGCTTTCATGTTTATCATATATACAACGTGCTTTCTACTAGGGAAAGAGTGCCTTTCTGGAGGACTTTTTAAAGGGAAACTAGCCCGCATTCGCGCTATATATATACATACATATATATAAGTTGAGGAAACCAGAAAAACTCAACTTAGCTAGCTTGTCAGCTTTATGAATGAAACTGACAGATTGACTACATATTTTCAACGTTTCTTGCCGTCATTATGTCATAGGTACAGTTAAACATCATATAACAAGCACATACATAATTATTGGGGATAATTTATAAATTA
>QLNU02015360.1:56955089-56983746 GCA_006491805.2 Dysdera silvatica
TAAATAGAGAAGTTAAAAAGAAAAAAAACTCATCTTTTTATTGAAATAATGAGCATCATCTAGCACGTGCAGACTGTCATTAGGATAGATTATCTGGTAAGGATATCAGTCGTCATCTAGACGGGCAAAGTGTGAAACTGAGGCTGTGTACCTATAAATAGAAGTTCTGTTGTTTCTTAAATCATCTTTTAACATTGCAAGTCTTTCATTTATTATCCTATACTTAGCTTTTTGCCTTGGTGGTTTTTCCCTCCCACATGCTAACATCAACATTGAGGCTTCATTTTCAGCTTGCTCTTGCTTGATCAATTCGATGAAGCTAAAGATATTCAAGTGTGTGGTAGTAGCCTTTCCATTTATTCGGGAATGCCACCCTTCAACATGGTTGTTGGTCCTCTCTGCATCAGTATTAAAATGATTCCAAATATCACTAAAATAAAGCAAAAGGTATGCTTGCACATTGTATTATGATAGTCTTGCAATAATTGTTTACAAAATCTTAAGGAAATTTAATAAAAATAGTTTTAATTTGAATTACATGCAACTGTGCTACATATTACATATTACATACATAATGCTTTTGTATGTAATATGTGCTACATATTACATACAAAAGCATTATAAATAAGATTCCTTTTAAATAAGTAAAAAAAGCCAATGAAGGGCTGTTGGAAAATTTATAAACCTACGATGTAAATATAGCATTTTCATGAAGCCATGTTTCATCCAAATAATCTTTCATTACTGCACCCTCTGGTAAGTTGGGTGCATCGGTTTCAATCCACTGGACTACATTTGGGATTAGATCTTCTGGTACGAGGGGTAACGCAGCTATTCTTTTCACCCACCGTTGAACTTCCTCATTGGTTCTATATAGCCTTAATAATCCCAGTTGCTGTACCTAAATGTTTTTTTAATACTAATTAGGAAAATGAAAAGAGTATTTTAAAACAGAAAATAAGCACCCTAGTTGAAATTAGCACGTCAAACTGTTTTTAGATAGATTTGATTGAAGCTTTAAATCATAAAAATGAGTAGCACAACAATTCTTCTTAAGCTGGGTGTACAAACATGGAAATGAAAGTGAGTGCACATGCTTAGCAAATATGCACATATTTTGTTTACTCTTTTTATTGTGCATACACATGGGCATATGCACAATAAAGAAAGTAAACAAAATATGTGCATACACATGGGTGTAGCCAAAGGGGGGCAGCCCCCCCAGAAATGAAATGAGTAGCATATTTTGGTATTTTTAGTAATATGTTATTATGTTATTTCGGGCTGACAATGCCTTTACCCCCCCCAAAAAATTTGCTCTCCTTTAGAAGGAAAGCTGGCTACGTCTATGTGCACATGAATTAGCAAAAACACTGGATGGAACCAATAGTTGAAGTCAGTGGTTCTCAAACTTCGTTTTTCGGCACATTTTTAAACATATAAAATAATTTGGACAAATACCACATACAAAAAATTTAAAAAAAAAAAAAAATGTTAATATATTTGGAACTATGAATGAAATATTTTAAAAATAAACCTTTAAAACATATCCATGGCACAACTTTAAAGCAGTAGCATCTCCAGGATTGATATATTGGGGGGGGGAGGTTCTTCGCATATTAGGAGGACTGTAGTCTCCCACCCCAAATTTAGGCCTAACGACACTCTTGCTTTAAAGCTAATTCAGTTGCACAGTTTGAGAAACACTGATGCAAGTTGATAACTTCTTTCTATTTCATATTAAAGTGAATGTATAACATTTAACGTTTTTGCATTAAATGTATGAAGCAAAATATTTAAAAAAGATATTTTACCTTTCGCCATACACACTGGCTATAGTGAAAAAAACAACCCTTAACAGAGATGTTAGGAAATACCTCTGTAAGAGCATTGTAGATGCTTTTTTCAAAATCCACCATGGCCACTTGTGGCTGAAGTATAAGGTTGTGTTCAACGGCTTTATTTTTAAGTATGTTCAACATTTTTACATATGTGGCCTCCAATTTATTCTGCAGCAAGCAAAAAACATAGGGGAATATTTTCCCCATATAATAACCATGAATGGTGTATAATTGGGTGAACATGTGCGGTACTATTTTGAATGTGCCATCTAAAAAAACTTTGTTGCACATACAAATCTTCTGCAGATTTTCAACTGTGCAAAATATCTAAAAAAAAGGGAAAGAACAGTATTAATGAATTAATAATTCTGTTGTTTTGTTGATCCTAACCATTTTGAATTTTGTTGTTTTTAACATTCTATAGCAGTGTTTCTCAAAGGGTGGTCCACGGACCACTGGTAGTCCGCGGCGGCTTATCAAGTGGTCCGTAGGACCATCACCAAATTAAAAAAAAAATTGAACTAGAAATTGCTGGCGTAGCTAGAATTTAGGTTCGGGTGAGATTTAAGGAATTTCTCATAAATATTACTTGTTATAAACCTTACCTTTCGGCGATTCGTGAAAGTTTTGAATCCTCTAAAAATACCCATGCTGTGCATATTGCTTATTATTATTATTTAAGTTAATGATGTCATTGTAAATTTGACAAAATAAGATCATAACTGACACTCTCTTTATCAAATAGTTACTCTAAAAATTTGTTTCAGGTTGGTTTGGCAACCAACCCATATTTTAAGAACATGATTGGAGATTTCTGAGATTTTCTGCCAAAAGTTCATGCTTTTTTAAAGTAAAAAGTACAACCCAAAAAGCTTAAAAAATTTACCACAAAACGAGCTAAGATTAACTACAAATTATATTTCAAGGGATGAATACATCTCTCCTACCGGAGCTCTTATATACGTATATATATATATATATGCCTGCCAATAAACCATGTAAATCGAGGGTTCCTTTGGTTATGTCTTTCCTTGGGAGAGAAGGGAGGAAAATTTGTATGACGGTGGCTAAGTAGGGCTTAATATTATTAACCATAGTTGGCAACCTTAATTTCAGGCAATATACACTTTTAATAAGGGGAGAAATCCTCTTCTCCACCCGATGGTCCGCGATAAATGAAGGAATGTTTAAAGTGGTCCATGAGTGACCAACGCTTGAGGAACACTGTTCTATAGGATTATATTAGTGCTCATGCTGTTTTACAGTTAAACCAAATTTACATAAACGAGACTAAGATTCTAGCTGGCTCTAAATCTGCAATCTTACAACTATGAGATGTATGATTGTTTCCAACTATATGAAATTTTTGAATAAGATTTTAATCTAAAAGTTTTAAATCCTTATATACTTCCTTAATATGCAAGTGGAGGCAATGGTGTTACATTACAATATTAATGCTTCATAGCGACAGCGAAAAATAATTTATAGTCTTAGAATTTTGCTTATGCTCTGAACTATATACCATTCTCTATAATTACTCGTTAAATTGACATAAAATATGCCCTTATAAATTTAGGGAGTTAAAAATAAATTTAATAATTTTATATTGCGTCGAAAAAATATCATTATTGCACATACGGATAGTATTTTTATAAAAAAATTGCACTGAGACTTTTTAAGTACAAAACATAGAGCATTAGCTTCAACTAACAATTTTTAGAAGCATCACTTCAGTGAAGAAAAGTTCATGAGATATTTTTTATTGCAGTTGCAATTATTTTTCTAGAGCGGTTTGAGAAACAAGTAGAAGAGTACCTAAACATATAACTTTGGTTTAATGGAACCACTTGAAAATTGTAGAGTTTATTAGTTTATATCCTTTTCATGGAATATTTCGAAACTTTTGGTTGGTTGTCACTCGATCCATAATATTCGAAAAAAAAAAACTTGTAAATGAAAACTATTAATTGAAAACTAATTCACTGTTGTAAATATTATTATATTGTTGTGAATATATTATTAATATTATGTTACTATGAATATTATAATTATTAATATTACATTATTTTTGAATATTATTATACGTTATTGTGAATATTATTATAATGTTATTGTGAATATTATTATAATTATTGTGAATATTATTATAATGTTATGAATATTATAATGTTATTGTGATATATATATAATATTATATGTATATTATTATAATAATATATGTATATATAATATAATATTATATGTATTACAATATTATATATATTATTAATATTATATATATATATTATATATATATTATTATATTATATATATTATTATAAATATTTATATATTATTATAATATTATAATATTATTATAATATTATATATATTATTATTATATATATTATTATAATATTATATATTATTATAATATTATATATATATTATAATATTATTGTGAATATTATTAATTATAACAATTAGTGGCTTTTTAAATTAGAAAAGGATCACATTCAATCTCATAACTGCGCACTTTTACGAGAGTGAGTCATTATGGAGGTTTTGACTCAAGTTTTTCCGAAAACTGTTGTTTCGCTACCTCAGGCGTTTTTCGAAAATATATCGAAAATATAATAAGACCACAAGCGTATCATAAATCTATACCAAGAGCTTTACGAACAGTCACATTGCAAATCTCTCAACATTTGGAATATTCATATTAGACGTCTTTATGTTAAAAATCATATTAAACAATATTCCCAATACCATGAACAAGAAGAATAGTTTTCGAAATACTAAAATCATTCTTTCTCAAACCTTTCCTTCAAATGCAGTGAAACGGTTCTTTATTATTTATTTATTTGAAACGGAAGTATATTGATTTGTCTATTATTGTCCAGTAATTTGAAGGTGGTGCAATAAGATATGTGATAGGATGGTAATTGCTTACTACTTCACCCGTTCCTTTTTCTTTCATTATTAATAAAGTTTCTCCGGATATCATTTATTCGTAAATTGAAGCTCTTTGTAGCATTTTATTAAAACGTAAAGCTATACATACAGTGGCGGATTTATAAAATTGCCGCCCTTAGGCACAGCCTGTACTGCCGCCCCCTCCCTCCTTTACAAAGAAAGGAATATTTGTAAAAAAGAAAGTATATCATACTCTTAGCGTTTCGTATGTAACGGCTATTTTTCATATAATTATTCAAACTAATAAGATACAACTCAAAATTATTGCTACCATATTCGCCAACTTCGTGGATTTGAGACACTTTTTGAATCCACATTAGTTTTAGTATGGATTTCTGGAACCACTGATTTGATCTAGTTGGTAAAAGAGAAAAAAAGAAGCAAACACAATCACAAATATAAAATTGTAATGAAAGAGCGGTGTTACCAAAATAAATAGGAAACCGAAACCGCACAGCAACTGTGATAGATATCAAATGCCGATCATAATGCAAAAAACCCATTGCCAACCTCGCCCATCGTTTCGTCTACCTTTAACGACGCCTGCAAAACGTTTCCGTTCTAGCTTTTCTCGAAGTCAGTAAGTTAACATCAAAAACTAATGGCAATTTCTACGTGTTGATACCAAATACATCCGCTTCTGGTGGGAAGTATCGGATATTGTAATGTAAACAATATGATCATATGGTCATATCTCTTTGTCTTTCGATTCTGTAGTTTGCATTTGCAGGCAAGTTAAAGTAGGCTCCTATATAATCGCTGTTGGGGGAAACAGGGCAATAATTAAAAAGAAACATTATTTTCAACATTGTCCAATTTAATTTTTAAGGTCTTTGACGCCGCTCCCCCGAGAAGTGCCACCCTTAGGCCTGTGCCTTGTGTGCGTACATAAAAATCCGCATATGTATATATATATCCTCTTGTGATAGAGTACTGTAGAGACCTTCGATTCAAAAGCCGTATACGCCATCTCGCTCTGTTTTGATACAGCTTTTTATATTTTCAACTTGTCTCCTGAGCATTTGTTATAATAAGGTTCTCTCTCTGTTTTTTGTTTTTTTGTTCATCCCTTTCTGAACAGGTTTTATCCAGTCTGCATCTTTGTTATGTTATTGCGGGTTGACCTCCATATTTTTCCAGAGCGCCAGTGTTTCCCCCTTGTCCAGGCAAGCAGCCACCCTGTGTGATCTTAGTTTTTTGTAGAAGTTTTAATATAGGTACCTTCAATTTTCTAGAAAGGCTATCTTTCTATCTTTTTGAGGAGTCGGAGCGTGATATTTAAAGATTTATAAGTATTTTCCTTCATCTTCACGTTAACGGCATGGTTTTTTGAAGAACACTACATTCTTTTACACCCAATGATTTATTTTAATATTGCAAGCTACACACTGCTCAACAAAAATTGTCGTACTCCATATCCCGTTTAACGGGGCTCTCGCTCCGCTACATATTTTGACAGTTTTTGATGAAATTTGGTCATTTATGTTATCCACCAATTACTCAGAAAATCTCAGTTACTTGAAACGAGTTTTAAGTCTTTGTAAATAGAAAACTATTAATTTCTAACTGCCAACAGTTTCCTGACGCTGGTAAAACTGATTAAAATAATTATTAATAAATAACAATTATAATATTATTTAAATGATAAAAAAACTACTTTAATGGAAATTTTAGTGAGTTTTTTTTTTCCTCATTTATAATCTATAGATCGATTGTTGAATGAAAAGCAATATATTTTGCTTTATAGCTTTCGAGAAGCAAAATTTGCATGCCACCTGGCGGCATTATAATTATTAATGTAAATATTATATTGCTGCACACCAATTAGGAAATAGTCATAAGGAAACGTAAAAATGCTCTTCGCGTAAGTATATAATACATTCTTACATACAAATATAGCAGAATTCATCTTATTTAAACTCGAAAAACAATTGATGGTTGTGAAAAAACAAGACGATGAAAAAATAATTTCTATTGCAATTCGTTTCACCCCAAACCATATCTTTCCTGGATTATTTCTTTTAGCTTTAATTCGAGGTATTTGTGGGATTTCAATTTTTACGAATTGAATTTGCAGTTCTGCTAACGGTATTTTCTGAGTCCTTGAATCGTGAAATTGTAATCGAAAATGTTGTTAAAATTTTCGGTAATATGATAACAATCATCATTCATCCATAAATATCAAACGGTATGACTGCTTGATGAAATTGAATTTTATAATCTTAAACCCGATTTTCCGAGCATAAACACACATGCATATACCATCAAGATTTGTCGACGGTAAACATATGGATCAAAGCTAAAATTGCAGCATCTATTTCCAGCGTTGCACAGAAATATTGGAAACGGATATCATAGAATTGCCCGTAGGCAAAAGTCTAGAGAGTATCCATTTAAATTCGAAATAAGTATCGGGTTAAAATACTTATACCATAATAATTCACATTAGGGATTGTTCATCACTGCCGTATAAAGAAGTATTATATATAGCGCGTAATTGATATTAGTACCTCATTGTAGAAATACCACCTCCATACTGCAATGGTTAGTTAATCTTGAGAATCTAGAAAATTTTTGTCAGTTTATTTTATACTCTATTTTTATCTCTTAATTTAACCGCAACGCTATATACTTTCACAGTCTCAATAGACCCAAGCTACATATTGTAATCTGGTTAGGCATTTAGGAAACATAGTGATATGCAGTATTATTGGTTTTTTTATGTCAAAATATTCCATGAGGTATGGGAATGTTCACTAGGTTTTAGTTATTGTAGGCTTATTTCAAAAGGGTAACCTCTGTACGTTAGATTTCGGATATAATTATTAATAGAAACATATATTATACAATAATTTTTGCCACCCACGTTTAAATAGCTCAAACTAGAGCTTTTTTTATATTTGGAGAAAAAGAGGCGCGGACCTCATCCTGGGCTCGAACCAGGGTCCCCGCATTGAGCACGCGGTGTCTTGACCTACTAGACGAATGTAGATAAGAACAAATGCATTTTTCTCCGTATGTAAAGATGTAAGATATTATTACCCTCCGCAGGGATAACACAATTGCCAAATAATGGTCAACACAAGAAAGCCTCCGGGGCGAGATTTTTGTGAGTTTTCGTGGGGGAATTTATTATATAATAATGTTTGCCACCCACGTATATTTAGCTCAAGCTAGAGCTTTTTTGTTTTTTAGAGATCAACGCGGGGACCCGGTTCGAGTCCAGGATGAGGACGGCGGCGCCTTTACACAAAATATAAAAAGCTCTAGTTTGAGCTATTTAAAGCGTGGTGGCAAAAAATTATTGTATGATAAAGTTCCTGACGAAAAACTCTTATCAAAAACCCTCGCCCTGAAGCTTTCTGTAGCTTAATGACCATTTGGCAGTAAAGCGTGTTATCCCTGTGAAGGGTAATAATATCTTACAGATATATATTGTAAGTAGAAAATATCAATAATAAAGAACGGAAACCATAAAATAAATTTTAGTTTCATGTTTTAGGATGAATATAATGATACAAAATAGAAAAATTAATATTAGCCAAAAATAATAAATAACAAATAAAAAGAATAAAGAAAAAGGAAAAAGAATAAAGAAAAAGAATAAATAAAAAATAATAAAAAAAAATAAACAAATAAAAAATAAAAAATAAAAAAGAATAAACAACAAATAAAAAAAAGAATAAATAGAGGAACACACGATTGTTGTAAGCCGCAGCTTTCTAATATCAATTCAAGATACTGAAGATACGCCTTATTTTTATTCTAAATTAAAAAAATGCAGTGACTCAGTTATATTTATTAATTCTCAAAAATAAACTAAATAAACGGCTTTTAAATTGAAGATAGTTTTAATATAATAATTTTTAATTGCTCGGGTTCATTAAACTATAATTTGTCTTTGTTTTATACGGTTTACTGAACGTGCTTACTACGATACCTGATGGCGAAAATAAACTTAAAATGCATAAAAAAAATTTAAATTGAATTCTTTCTTTTCGCCATTCCAGCGATCGCATAAAATTTGATTTAGATTTCGCAATATTACTTGCTATTGGATATTCTATAAAATGGGTTTTTGTTCATCTCTGAGCAAAAAAATAAAAAGTTAATATTCGATCGTGTAACTGCAGTTTTAAAGTCGAACACATTTTGAAGAGGAAAAATATTACGAAGCATCAAAATAAGATCTTACCTGTTATGAAAAGCTGGCTATTGGCACAAACGTAAAAGGCAATTTTGTCGTGACAGGGCTTCATGATATCTTTTATCTACTTTACTATCGGCCCAGGGCAAGAAAATTACTTCTCTGTCTGATGGCTATTATGGTTCGTAGTTTACAGCGAAAAACTAAGAATATTATTACCCAAGCTAATTTTCTCAGAAAATAACTTTCCAAATTTATAAAAATATCCTTAGTGATATGGAGTAATTTGTCACGAGCAACGTAACCATTAAACCGTTACATGTTTCAAGTACCTAGACTTGTCGCTAAAATTAAAATATATATATGTAAGGGAGGCTATAGAAAAGAACTGAAAAAATGGTAATGGATCCATTATCAAGGAATAAAAGCTTTTCAAAAGAGAAAAAGTAAGAATGCTGATATAAGGCGACCTTTTTTGAAGGTGAAAAAGTAAGAATGCTGATAGAAGGCGACCTTTTTTGAATCTTGGGCAAACAATGGTTGCCCAATGTGAGTACGGAAATTATAGAAGGTCCATCTAAATACAACCTTTTTTCTCTTTAAAGTTTATATGGTAAGTTACGGTGGTATTTCATAATTTATGATGCGTTTCAAAAGGCTTAAATGAAAGAGCCAACAAAATTTTTGCATGCAACCGCATTACAGTCCATATGGTTTTTATAACGATAGTAGAAAACTGCACAAATAATATGAAAAATTACTTAACACTATGTTAATCTCTTATAGTGAATGATCATTCAAAATCTGAAAGTGTTAGTTTAATGAGAATTTATGGTCGTGTTACTCTCTGAGTGAGGATTCTCTGACGGGTTACCAATGTTTGGATTTTGTATTTATTCTCTCAATAGATGAAAATGATCAGAAATGCTCAATTTCACCCATCAATAAAAACGACATAAAGATTGTAAAGATTTTTAAACTGCGCGTTGAGATTCCCTGTACGTGCCTATTTCCAGTTAGATTGTTAGTAAGATTTTCTTGAATTCACAAAATTTCATTTTATTGTCTTCCTATAGAAAAACCGGTAAAAGATAAAAATTCCAATTTTCTCTTATTTTGAACAGAACACCTATTGTTTTTTTTATATACCTATGGTGTCTTCGTTGGAGATGCTCATTACATTTCTGGCGGTCCCAAAATCAAGCTTTCTATATTAACACGTAACCCGGGACGGGCGGTCTAATGGACCGTTAAGAATTTTCATCTTAACACCCATCTCCTCTTTTTATTCAGAGTGAATGAATTAAATCCTCTTTATGTTGCTATTATACATTTTTAAAAATACAAAAATTTATTTTTTATCTCAAGAAGAATAGTCAGGAAAAATAGATTGCGTTTCATATTGGTAGTTTGATTAAAATTTTTTATTTGAATCCAAATAAAACACATACGGTTTTAGAAACCACATCAGAGACCACTCAGTTGAGTCCAAATACTTCATCTACCCAGTCACACGCTAAGGAGAATATAAGTTATGGCGAGTTGAATTTTTTAAAATAGCGCGAAATTTGCAAAGTATCTCCTAGCTGAAAAACTTTCCAACATTTTAGATACTGGGCAGAGTTGATTTATGAAGCAAGTGCTTTTAATATTTTAAAGATATTTATTTTCATGCTATAACTTTTCAACCTCTTTATCATCTATCACTGTGCAGAAGGTGATTTCTTTTAATAAATTCTACTTTTAATAAAGATTATAATTTTAATTATTTACGTTTTAGGGTATTGGTTAATTATGCTGAATTATTTAGAGAATTTAGTACTAATCTAAAGGACAAACAATTGTTTTACATTGAGAAGAATGTAGCCGACATTTTTCTCCTTATATTCTTAATAGAAACTACACACTTTTTTCATACTGATAAATCTCTTAACCATCCTACATCTACTCACGTAGTCCTATTGAAAAATTCGACTTGTCATACTTTAAACAGTTACACTATGATAATGAAAATCCTCTAAATATTAATAACACGTTGTATTGTAATTATTTCTCAAACTCATTGCACCTATCATCCAAAATGTCAAAGGATTTTCAGACAGAAGGTGCTTCGCATTTCGCGGCATTTTGAAAAATTAAACTCTCGGTATCTTACAATCTACTTAAAAAAAATTCTTATTTTCATGCCGTTAGTAAGGTAATGAAATGCGATTTCCAGCAATGCAAAAACACAGGTGTGTCGTTCAAAATAAGAAAAAATTTTTAAAAATTTCCCGTTTTTTAATAATATTTGTAAACTTTAAACCTAATACCTGTAGTATAAAAATATAACGTATGGACGAAAAGTCTTCAAAATGACGCCATATCTCACAGTTTATATTTCTTAGAAACCAAAAGGGTGAGCCCACCTCTTTGGGACATACTGAATATTGATATTAGTTTATTTCCCATCGCATACGATGCTTGATTTTCAAATCGATTTAAGAATAATTTGGTATACATCTGCCGGCATATCAAAAAATTTCACCCACAAGAATCAAGAATCATTGCTGTCATTACGGGCACAGATGGTTCAACGAAAATCAGATTTCAGCTAAAATATACTGTTATTTTAATTTTATTTAGGGGGATCGAATACTTCCGTCTACACTGGATGGACATTTCTAAACGCTATGCTACATAAATCATACTGATTTTAAATCTCGCATATATGATTAAAAAATGTAAAAATTATTTAATTAAAGTAAGACCTAAGTAATTGCGAATGCACCCTAAAGATTAAGTCATTAGAAAAATTTAAAGTATAGTTTTTCACTTTAAGGTATTTACAATTATTTATTTGACATGAAGAACTTCGCTTTAGATTTCTGACGGTCGGTCAGCAGGGAGAAATTATAAATTCATTAAAAAGTGGCTCGGCCCTATATTAAGGTTATTATTACATCATTTAAATCGTGCTATATAAATGTAAATATTTAAGTCCAATTTAAATGATAGGTAAAAGAAAAGAAACTGAAATTAAATGGTAATTTATAGGTTTCTCGCATAAATATATAAAGAGTACCCATAACGCTTCCAATTTAATCACTCGTATAATTAATTTTAATATTTTTGTTATCTAAAAATGAGTTAATTTATAATTAGTGTCCGCCAAACAATTATAAAAAAAAGTTATCAAAATTCTGATTTCCTCAGGGATAATTATTTTCAGAGGATTGACGAGAGATAATTACCTGACAGTCAATTAAAGCTTTATTGAATACTTTTAAGCACTGCACATAAATATACCACTCTTTGATTATTTTTTATAAGTAAAAGGATTCTCTTTTTGAGTTTAATAAAAGCCAGCTAGAAATTTAGCAATTCGGTTCATTAAATACACTTACGTAACTGAAAGCCCGGTCTTCGAAAAATTTAAAATTTTAAACAATAAAATTTTGGCTCAATCTAAAACTGGATGCCACTACTACCATTATCTATGAAATCTTAGAAAATTTTCAAGTCATTTATTTAAAGATTTAAAATCAATACAAAGGTGTATAAATCGACAAATACACACCAAAATGTTTAACGAAGAAAATTATTTTCAAAGCTTACGTTACTGGGTATATTAGTTAAAAAAGGACATAAATAAGGGCCAAGTATAAATAATAATAATCATTAAATTTATCCAAAAGCAGGAAATAAACCATATTAGGATTTAAAATATACTTGCTAAAATTTAATTTATACGACAGGTGCGAATTATAATATTATTTTTTCAATATTCATTTAATAACTAGAGTTATTAACACGAATTATAACAATAATTACACAGGTCTGTGAAATAATACTTTCTAATTTTTTCTACACCGTTTGAGGTGTTTCCAATGTTTTTCGGTACGCTGCGTTCAGAAATGCTGAGCTTTTCCTCCCTCTATCACGAAAGGTTTTTTCATAAAGTGAGGATGAAGATCCAGGAAAATCACACAGAAAATCTAGAAGAGTTAAACAATTTGAGTTACGAAACATTTAAGAAATTAGATGTATTTTACATCTTATTAATTTTTTATGTTTGTCAGAGCCACCACGAAGTCGAATATCATCATAATGCTCCCTTTTCCTTCTCTTCGAAGCTCCGTTAAAACCTTTTCTCTTGTGTGCTGCTTGTGCTTTATCCATAGTCAGCATCTAGCAATAGCCTGCTGTTATGTTGATATTCCACCCTCTCTGCTATCTCCGTTCCATTTCCTTTATGTCCTAGTGGAATCTCTCGCCTTGCTCTTCACTTACAGCGCCTAGATCTTCTGGAAAATGGCTTAGATGGCAGTTAAAAAGTGAATCTTCAAGCTCATTGAGATGCCAAAGTCCTTGAAGTTCTCCAGCATGTTTCCTACGACGTTCTTGAAGTCAGGGTCTTTCTGCTTGCCAAGAAACTTCTTTACAACTTCTTTAAAGGATTTTCAAGCTGACCTCTCAATGTTTTCCATTTTGGTTTTAAAGATTTTGCCTGTTATGAGTTTTTGAATGTCAGGACCCACGAAAACCCTTTCTTTGAGCTTCGCTTTTTTACAGGTCTGGGAACTTACTTGCCAAGTACTTGAAAGTATCACCATCTTTTGACAAGACTTCCATAAATTGCTTCATGTTACCAAGTTTGATTGAAATGCGGCAGGGATACGTTTATCGGGTCCATCAAAGATTCGCAGTGCACGTTATTTCCCCCTTATCTTTAACGTCCTCGCGACACCTTCTATGTCCAGTACTTGGCTTTAACATGACTGTCCCATTTACAAAGGAAACAGGGGTACTTTTTTAGTCACTCTTATGACAAAAGTTCATAGAGAGCACATTCGTATTCCTTGTAGTTAAGCTTGGACAGGATTAATGTTAAATTCTCATATCCCTCTATAAAATGAACTAAATGGTCAACCCATATAGAGTAATATTTGTTGCCGTTGTGAAGGAGGAGAGCTTTCAGACCTCTTTATGATGAGTAAATGAGGAGTCTCCAATCTTTTGCCTCAAGCCTTGCGTTCTTTTCAGATCCATTATGGATCGAAAATTTTAAATTTCTTGGAGTTCATTACGTTGTAATTTTTTAAACGTTCTTTGATTTATAATGTCATTTATGCGTTTGACTTTTTGATAACATTTTTCTACTTTCTATGTTCAATTTATCGTTGATTCAAGGGTGAAATACCTCTTTCTAAGTAAAAATATTCCTTTGACTCATTTTTCATATTAACGCCTAGTTAGGTAGGCAGCCATGCCAAATTCCTAATTTGTGACGAAACTGCGTGATAAATTTTTGTATATATATATATATATATATATATATATATTATTAAATCGACATTAAAATTACATAAAACTTACCTTTACTTTGAAGAAAAAAATTTCATCGGAGACCTGTGTTATTTTTATTATTTATTAGTTGTAGTTTCTACTGTGACGTAAGGAATACTAAATATTATATGATATACGCCTTGATTTGTTCATTTAATATGCGAAATTTGTTTTTAACTACTTAATTTGATTATTTAAATAACAGTTTTATGTTATTAAAAATGTTATTAATGTTCCATTATATTAACTTCATAGAATAGAATATAGCCGCTTCATAGAATCCTTTTGAATTTTGGGTTTATTAAAACGCGGTTAATGGCCGAAGTCCTTTATTTAAACTTTCAGGAATCGTAAATCAGGTCATCTATTTGTTGTCCCACTGGATTTATATCAGCATCAAAAAGGCCCGGTTGTTGGAAAAAACACTTATGCTTATGAACTGTTCATCACATCAGTAATGTCCAGGTATGTTAGGGACTATGATACTGCTTATCGTCTTCACTTATTAACTGTTCCACTTTGTAACGTTAAGGGATGGTAATTATTAGGTTGTCGTTCATCAGGCAGTTGCTCCAATTGGCTTCCTTTCCTAAAAACAATCAAAAGAAGGAGGCAGAATCGAATAATAATTTACATTTTTCCGATGTTATATCTCACGGTTTATGTGGAAATTTTATTAAGTGAAGAAATGTGTAATTATGTAAGATGATGTAATGAAGCCACCCATATATTTAAATAATTAAAAAGTATAATTTTCATAAATTTTTGCGACAAAACACTGGGTAAGTAATATAAATAAATAAAATTGCCGACTGACTGCCTAGTGTAATCCGGCAGTTTGTTTCTTAGAACTCAAGAGGTTCGGGTTCTTCGGAAAATTGCAGATCCACTGCTCAACTGCGTCGTAGTAGTAACGCATTAATCTATCGTGCCATTAAGCAGAGGTCAACTGTTAATGGCATCGTGGAATGAGTGCCATTTTTCTGCCTACTGTAATCAGGTTGTAGTTCCCTTGACAGCAGATGTTCGGATTCTTCGGAAAATTGCAGATCCACTGCTGAACGGAGTGGTAGCGGTAATGCATTAATCTATCGCGCCACTAACCAGAGATCAATTAATAATCGCGGAATGAATGCCATTTTTCTGCCTACCGTAATCAGGATGTGATTGCCTTGGTGGTAAAAGTTTGATTTCCTTGGAAAACCATAGGACCTGGCGCAGCATGACATTTGCTGTCCTTGCGCAGTCAAAGCATAACCTGCAAAATTGAAATTGCAACGTTTAGACATGGTAATTAGATTAGTTTAAAAATTTGCTCAAGATCGTAAAAAAATACTTATGAAAATCCTTAAAATATCCTAACAATCTCGCAAAAGACAAAATGCGATGATTTGTAGCTGAGGTATCTTGTGCACATCTATGGAACAAATGGTTTTTTTTTTTTAAATTTAGGAAACGTGTCCCGCAGCGGAACATTAGCTCGTTTAAAATTCCCAAGACCCGTGCTTGTAAAAAGTACGATGAGATAACGGAATTTGTGGAAAAGGACGAATATTTCTAACTCACGAATCTGGGTGATCAAGGCGACATGTAAGAACGCAATGGGACTGCGTCCACGATATATCCTAAAATTTCGAAATTATTTGAGAGAAATTACCTGTACCCGTAAAGTCGTGGTTGGTTGATTGGGTTTTTTTATGGCGCAAGGACAGCAAGGGTCATTCTGCGCCAAACCCGTAAAGTCGTGACTAAAATACGGAGATTAATGGTTGTATAATTAATCGAGTCCTAGTTACGCTTGCACCCGTTCTATGGTCAGTCATACAAGTACGAACAGTAATAAGTCCCCTTCGTCATTCCATTACCCACCAAATTATTTCTAGTGGGCTTTCGGAAATTATGTGGCATGCACGTCGTCCATTGAGCTGCTTACCGCTTACAATCCGTAATAAAAGACGCTTGATGCAGAATGATGTCATTTCGTTTTCAGTGAGCAATCTTGCTTTTGTTCAGGATCCAACGATGGATAGATATTAACACGGGATCATTCAAATAAGCAGATAACCAGTCTTCTGCATGAGTTTTCAGCGAATATTGCACTTTCTTCCTCAACAGTGAAATTTCCATTTCACATTATATATAAAACCAACTAGCCCTATAATTTGATAACTAACATTAAACAGTGTGCAACCATGGATCACCTAGGTTTGCGCAGAATGACCATTTCTGTCCTTGCGCCATAAAAATGCAATCAACCAACCATGGACACACCCTCGCATAAACGCAATATCAGAAACGTTGTAACTTTGCAGAATCTCTTGAGAAAAATAGTTTGTAGCTTTTAATAACTGAACATTATCAACGTCTAAAAAAGTATTTTGAAACTTAGATCTGGACAGATTTTTTCACCAACTGAGAGAATCTCGCAAGAATCAATATTAAATCCTCTAGTTCGTGTTATTTAATAAATATAATTAGTTCTTGGACGTTTTCTTTACATTTTCATTTCACGTTAGTGTTTACTTAGATATTCGATGTTCAAAATCTCTGCTAAGCTTTAATATTTAGCCTTCTACTATTTATAAAATGATTGGCACACGAAACAAATAGGAAAATATTTTGCAAACGTAAACTTCTGGCCGTTATAAGCCATCTTATATTTAAACTAAAATCCCTTCTAGCGTAACCCTAAAGGTCATGTGAACATTTCAAGTAAGGCATATTGGTTTTCTCTTAACGCAAAAGCTCAAACCAAAAGACAGTTTTAGTATATACAAATGTGTTCTGTTCTGTAACACTATGACTTCTTCTTACAACAGTTCCCACACATTACTCAAATACCAGATGTAAAATCTTAGCCAATCCTGGCCCAGTATGCAATCACATGACATTTATACGCCAATAGCAAATGGAGAGATGAACCCCAAAATCCATTCCAAAATTGTCTTCAACCAGAGAACATCCTCTTAGCTCTGCGTCCTTCGAAGATGTAACACACACTTCCTTTTCGCTTAACGTTACGTCTATACATCTACGCATATAAAAATGTGCGCATTGTCGCCTGGAAACTAGCCAATGCTATCTCCTGTAATGTGCTTCTTCATGCGTCTTAATAAATGCCTTCTTCGTTGTATGTACATACTACTGTTCATCACCAGCAACCTTCTTATGGAATCATCCGCATTCAGGTTTCTCTCTCACCTGCAACAAAAAACCATAGACTGCCTGGCTGCGATGTAGGCTACAACTCAATAATCCTCAAACTCAATATGTTTACATTGAAAAGTACCTCGAGTACTGGTGTTTGCTTTTTTTGATAAAGAAATAACTAATTAAGGTGAAAGGAAAATGCTAGGTAGAAAATGTTCGCAAAGGGAGGAAGTAAACGAAGAAAAGTAAACGGGAACACGATTTATCCATTAAAAATAAAGAAAACTAAAAACTAAAAATAAAAAAAATTGAAAACGAAAATTCCATTTCTATTTGGCGAAAATATGTATGGTAAGCTCAGGTACTGAATACGAGTTACTAGTTAAGAATTCGTAAGATCAAAGGTAAAATATGTGTAGCGACCTTTGGCGCTGAAATCGCGATCTTAAACGTATCTTGACCTTTCGGTCGTTGCGCATAGGCGGTAATGTCTAAACATAGTACTTTAAATTGTAATACACTGTGATGAACTCTCTCTACTCTTTCGTACCCGCATCGCTTGTTAATGCTACACGTAATATTCGAAGTTGTTGGCTCACCGAATGAGCACGATGTTACAACGATGTTTCGTTGGATGATTACATCATCGTTGGATATTAACACATTTTGTTTGCTACGAAGCAATTCGAAGTTCTGTTGCCGCTTATAACCTAGTCAGTATTATTAAATCGTCAAGTTTCTGCAAACTGTCTGTACGTTGCTCTTTCTTCACGCCATACACGAAGTTAGGTCAATTATTCACACCGTCAATGACATGCCGGAATTCCAATCAACATGATGTCGTGGTGGCTTAGTTACCCTTTACGTTGGTAACCCGCAGACACTACGTTTGATATCAATGGCATACTACCTCTCCCCCCCCCACGACATTTGGTGACTCGACGTGATCTTGTGAAGATATATTGTGGGCAATCAACAACAAATTTTCAGGTATTCGACTGTGTAGCAAAACGATTATTTATTGCTAAAACTTTACGTTTCGATTCGATCTGTGAGAATCATCATCAGAAGAGGTTAAATTAAATGAAAAACTTTTGAGAAAATTGTAGAATATGCATAAGTTGCGGAAACAGTATAAATACGTTAAAAGAAATTATTATGAAATTTTAGAGACGAATATAAAAGCCAAAACAGAAGGAAATGAAATCGAAAAATAAAAACTGACATTTACACGTTACAGTTTTGTTAGAATGGGTAGCCAAGCAACGGGAATGGTTTTTGCATCGTCTCTATTAAAATTATTAGGATGCTTGATGATCCCTATTGCTTCTCTGTATAATCTGGGCCAAAAATCAGTTGATTTTGCGAGAACTTTAGTATGATCAAAAAGGATTAAATGGTTATTTAAAATTGAATGTTCTACTTGCCGATTTTGTTATCTATTTATTCCTCACGAGGCTTTCCTGCTCACGTCTTCGACACGCAATGGATCGATCTGTTTGCCCTATGTATAACTGTCCACAAAAACAAGGAATTTGGATGGGATATACAACAGGAATTTTGTATGGATCCACAGGTTCTTTAACAGAACGTAGGAAACTAAAAATCTTGTTTTTTGGAATAAATACTGTATCAATATTATGTCTCAAAAGTAAAAGGTCAGTGACATAGTTTATAAATGGTAGGAAGGCTTTATGCTCATTTCTTTTAAAAGAAATACGGTCAGATATTAGGTATGAAAAATGGGCTTCAGTTTTGGACTTGAACACTTGTGAATATAATGTTGATTGTAACCATTTTCTTCCAAAATGCCACTAAGAAAATTGAGTTCATTCTGTAAAACTGTTTTGTTACTGCAAATAATATTGTCTCGTTTGAACAATGTATCAATGACCGTCCGTTTTTGGGAAGGGTGATGGTGCGATGTAGCATGAAGGTATCTGTTTGTATGCGTAGGATTCCTGTAAACTGAAAAAAGTAAGTTATTGTTTCTTTGCTTAATGACTAAAACGTCAAGAAATGGCAGTCTATTATCACATTCAACCTCCATGGTAAACTTAATTTGTTGGTGGATGTTATTGATATGTATTAAACATTCTTGTAACTTTTCTCTTCCATGAGGCCAAATCCCAAAAGCATCATCCACATATCTAAGCCATTTAGTGGGTTTTAATGGTGCATTTGATAACGCTAACTCTTCAAATGCTTCCATGAAAAGATTAGCTATAGGGGAACTTAAAGGATTCCCCGTACGACTACGCCATCCATTTGCTCATAGAATTTGTTGTTCCAGGTGAAATGGCTACTCCCTCGAGGCAAATGTCAAATAATTTAACTATATATCATCATTGAATAAGTTTTTAAGAATTATGATGGTGTCCGGAATAGGAATATTGGTAAATAATGAAACAACATCAAAACTCACTAAGATATCTTTGGAAGATAATGAAAACTGTTTCATGATTTTTACAAAATGTTCCTAATTTTTTTTATGAACGACCGTGTTTTTCCTATGTGGTTTTTAAGTTTACTTAGAAATATGGATAAGTTATTTGTGGGAGAATCAATTGAACACACAATAGGCCTGAGAGGAACATCCTTCTTGTGAATTTTAGAAATCAAATCACGTTTACAAACTTGCGTTTTAGATAAGCAATTGGTGGATCGTCTTACACCTAAGGAATCAACACCACCTTCTCTGTATGGTCTTCCTAAAATTCACAAGAAGGCCGCTTAGGCCTATTGTGTGCTCAACTGATTCTCCCACATATAACCTACCCAAATTTCTAAGTTAACTTCTTAAAAACCACATAGGAAAAACACAGTCGTTCATAAAAAATTTGGACCATTTTGTAAAAATCATAAAAAAGTTTTCATTATCTTCCAAAGATACCTTAGTGAGTTTTGATGTAGTTTCATCATTTACCAATATTCCTATTCCGTACACCATCATAATTCTTAAAAACTTATTCAATGATGATATAGTTCAAGTATTTGACATTTGCCTCAGGAGTAGCTATTTCACCTGGAACAACAAATGCTATGAGCAAATGAAGGGCGTAGCTATGGGGAGTTCTGTAAGTCCCCTTGTAGCTAATATTTTCATGGAAGCACTTGAAGAGTTAGCGTTATTAAGTACACCATTGAAATCCACTATATGGCTTAGATATGTGGATGATACTTCTGTGATTTGGCCTCATGGAAGAGAAAAACTAGAATAATTTTTAATACATATCAATAGCATCCATCAACAAATTAAGTTTACCATGGAGGTTGAATGCGACAATAGACTGCCATTTCTTAACGTGTTAGTCATTAAGCAAACCAACAATAACCTTCTTTTTTCAGTTTATAGGAAACCTACGCGTACTAATAGATACTGTCATTCTACATCGGACGGTCACAGTTCCCAAAAACGGACAGTCATTGACACATTGTTCAAACGAGCCAATATTATTTGAAGTAACCAAACAGTTTTACAGAATGAACTCAATTTTCTTAGTGGCATTATTTCTTAGTGGTATTTTCTTAGTGGAAGAAAATGGTTACAATCAACATTATATTCAAAAAGTGTTCACGTCAAAAACTGAAGTCCATTTTCCATACCTAATTCCTGACTGTATTGCTTTTAAAAGAAATGAGCATAAAGCCTTATTGAAATTTATAAACAACATCACTGATCGTATTGGCCGTTTACTTTTGAGACATAATATTAATATAGTAGTTATTCCAAAAAACAAGATTTTAAGTTTCCTACTTTCTGTTAAAGAACCTGTGGATCCATACAAAATTGCTGATGTATACCAAATTCCTTGTTCTTGTGGACAGGTATACGTCGGGCAAACAGGTCGATCCACTGCGTGCCGAAAACGGGAGCATGAAAGCCTCGTGAGGAATAAACAGATAACAAAATCGGCAATAGCAAAACATTCAATTTTAAATAACCATTTAATCCATTTTGACCATATTGAAGTTCTTGCAAAATCAACTAGTTTTTAGCTTAGATTATACAGAGAAGCTATAGTGATCATCAAGCATCCTAATAATTTCAATAGAGACGATGCAACAACCATTCCTGTTGTTTGGCTACCCATTATAACAAAATTGCAACGCGTGAATGTCAATTTTTATTTTTCGATTTCATTTTCTTCTGTTCTGGCTTTTATATTCATCTCTAAAATTTCATAATAATTTATTTCAACGTATTTATACTGTTTCCGCAACTTACGTATATTCTACAATTTTCTCAAAAGTTTTTCATTTAATTTAACCTCTTCTGATGATGATTCGCACAGCTCGAATCGAAACATAAAGTTTTAGCAATAAATAATCGTTTTGCTATACAGCTGACTACCTGAAAATTTGTTGTTGATTATTATAATGCGCTGTGAAAGTCTACGTGAAACTATTTATGTTGGAGTTGCTGTTATATTGTGTTTGCGACAAAAAAAAATTCCCTCTGCCATACTGGTTCCTGGTTTTGCGAAAGCTGACCATGCTGTATTAGCGAAGATTGCCTGCGCATGTATTTCACTGGATGCGTGACTTTACGTCCACTGACGGTACGCTTCTGCTGCAGATTTGAAGGGGGAATTTCCCGAGTCGTCGGGATATCTGTCCATATACGTGTTGAGCTACAGTAATTTCAACTTTAGTTTTTTTCGTCAACCGCTTGAACTTAAAGAACATTCGAGAACAATTAGCACATTTTGTTGAACAATTGGAACATTTTTTTTTCCCTCTCGTAAATTCTTTTCTTCTTGGTGTACATTCGCGCTTGCGTGATTTAATTCTTGGAGACAGTGTTAAGTTTTTTTTTCCTTTTTATCTCCCAACTTGGCTGGTTAGTGTACCGTATAGTGTACTTGTGCCAAATATTGTAACAAAACGCTTAAATCGTAGCCGTTTGTCCAATCATACTGTGCAATATTTCCCTAACGTATTTCATTGTGACAAATTTACAACTTCGAATGTGTTATTATAACATTTATTGACTTTTATATTTTTGCGTTTTAAATGGTTGGATAGTAACTATTTTTCGTATTAGTGTCCTTCATAGTGCATATTTCTAGTGATTTAACGTTGCGAATTGTGGTAAATTGTTTTCGTGACGCGTTAACAGTAGCGAACATTTAGTTGTGTTCTTTAACTGCTCTGGGCGCACTGGTGGATGCTTTGGCATTGGTTTTGCATTTTTATAATAATATTGTTACTTTGCAGTAGCATTATGCCTGATGACGAAGATACTGAACAGGTAGCTAGTGTAGCTTTTCGCGCACCACCATTCTGGTAGTGCAACGTTGAATTGTGGTTTCTGCAGGTAGTCTATACTTTTTAATGCCGGAATTTCGACGGAAGAGACTCGTTTTTATTGCGTAGTTTGCGTTCTTGACGCAGAGATTATGGCAGTGATCAGCTATATCGTCAAACAACCTCAGCTCTTTCGTATACCGCCATTAAAAAGCGAATTGTTGAGCAGTATGCTCAGTCTAAAACCTTGCACCTTTAGAACTTAATCATGGACATTCCTATCGGTGATAAGTCACCCATGATTTCACTCCGCAAAATGCGTGAGTTATCGGCGGGTAGAGTACCAGATCCTGTGTTAAAGAATTTATGGCTTCAAAGACTTCCTACCTCCAACCAACAAATTTTATCCTTTTCGGGGGATGATTTGGATAAACTCGCAGAGTTGGCCTGTAAGATAAATGAAGTTAGAGTTGTCTCAAGTAACTGAGGTAAAGAACGCAACTATTCAGGTGATGTTGGCGTTCAGGTCGCTGAGTTTACAGCGCAAGTTAAGCATCTTACTGCTTTAATGGGATCTAGTGGTCATCGGAGTCGGGACCCGTTACGTTCCAGGGACCGACATGAAACAAACCAAGGACGAAGTCGTTCAAGTGGATCCCGTGTGTTTGACTTGCGCTGGTACCATAGGACATTTCGCCATAAGGCAAAAAAATGTAGACTGCCATGTAATTGGCAGTGGGGAAACGAAAAAGCTCGACCAAATATACGGGATTCGGGTATATCGAGAGAATAAACAGTCTTTTCATACGTGATGAATCATCAGGTTTTTCTTTTCTTATTGATAGCGGTGCTTCAGTTTCTGTTTTCCATAAATCCTTAGTTAAGAATTTCCGAAGGAAAAGTGATTTATCATTGTATCCTACTAATGGCACATCTATTGCTACATACGGCACCATTGAACTTAAACCTGATTTAGGTTTACGAAGATGTTTCAGTGGTCATTTATTATTGCTGATGTTGAGAAACCTATTTTAGCAATCGACTTTCTCGATAAGTTCGGATTGCTTATCGATGTCAGCAATGGACATTTAATTGACCAAATAACTTCTTTGGTAAGTACTGTAAAATTTGTGGAAACAATTCTACTTGATTTAATTATAGCATGCAGCAGCATACTTTATGCTTCACATTTGAAGAAATTTCCTTCCATTACTAATCCATTCTCCGGCGGCGCTGGTGCATGTCACACTGTTTCCCATAGCATAGTGACACATGGTACTCCAGTCTTCGCCAGGTCTAAGCGCTTGAGTCCTAAGACATTAGCAATTTTGAAGGGCTGATTTACTTCACTTTTGCAAAGGGGTGTAATCCGACCCTCTGACAGCCCTTGGGCGAGCCTGATACACACATGGTCTCGAAAAAAGACGGTAGTTGGCGAGTGTGTGGCGATTATTGCAGGCCCAATGCTGTCATGGAGCCGGATCGTTATCCGATACCCCATATTCAAGACTTTACGGCAACTTTGGCTAAAAAACAGTTTTCTAAGCTCGACCTAGTGAAGGCTTATCACCAGATTCCCGTAACACCCGGTGACGTGCAGAAAACTGCAGCGTTACTCCGATTAGACTGTACGAATACATTTACATGATTTTCGGAATTCGTAACGCTGCGCAGACGTTCCAACATTTTATGGACAGTGTGTTACGGGAATGTCCAAATTGATATGCGTACATTGATGACGTGCTTGTGGCGTCGGAGAATGAACAGCAACATAAAGACTTTTGAAAGGTTTAAAAAGTACGGGTTAGTACTTAATGTTAGTAAGTGTGAGTTTGGAAAATCCGATTTGACATTTTTAGGATGTAATGTCATAGTAAAGGATATAACACCTTCAAAAGATGGAGTAAGGATCTTACAGGATTTTCCGAAGCCTCGTAACGTGATGGAGTTACGTAGATTACACGCTATGGTAAATTTCTGTGATCGATTTCTAGAGAATTCTGCGAGAATCCAAGCTCTTTTACATGCTTTCTTGTCTGGTGAAAACAAACTTCGAAATGGTGACAAAACTCCGCTTATGTGTATAGACGTCGCAGAAGAGACTTTTGCCAAATGCAACGATGCTGTTTCTAATGCGGCATTGTTAGTACATCCTGTTTTAAACGCACAGCTGTCATTGATGTCTGATGTATCCGAAAACGCCATTGGTGCTGTTTTGCAGCAATGTGTTGATAGGGTAGTGCAGCCGCTAGCATTCTTTTCTAAAAAGCATAGTCCTACCGAAAGAAGATGCAACACATACGACAGAGAATTTTTTGGTCTGCACAGCGCTGTGCGACATTTCCGGCACGTGTTAAGTGGAAGGCAATTTATTGCATTCGTCGACCATAAACCGCTCACGTATGCTTTTATTCAGCCATGTGAAAAGGCCTCACCACGTCAACAGCGACAATTGGACTTTATTTCGCAGTTGTTGATGCATTGTCGCGCATATCTGCAATATCATTACCAGGTAAAATTAATTATGAAATTATAGCTGCCGCACAGATTGCAGATGCTGAGTTGCAATCATTGCGTATAGATTTAAATACAATGTTGGAGTCCAAACCTATGAGTGTAGACGATTCAGCCGCAGAGGTTTGGTGTGACGTGTTTACAGGACAGGTAAGACCGTATATTCCTAAATTTTATTGATGCACAATTTTTTCTGCTTTACATAATTTGTCTCACCCTGGTATCAGAATAACAGTTGATTTAATTAGAAAACGATTTATTTGGAAATCACTAAGATGTGATGTCGTTCATTGGACTAAAGAGTGCTTAGACTGTAAGTCCAGTAAAGTACATCGTCAAACAGTCACCTGATGGAACACTTCCATTGCCAAATGATAGGTTTGCGCAGTTTCACCTAGATATTGTGGGTCCTTTGCCCGTTTCAAACGGATTTTCTTATTTGTTGATTTGTGTCGATCATTTTACGCGTTGGATCGAGGCACTGACAATGTCCACATCACGTCTTAGACCATAGCTGATATTCTGGGTAAATAGCTCGTTTTGGCATTCCTGGCCAGATCACTACTGACCAGGGGCGACAATTCAAAAGTGGGCTATTCCATACCTTGTTAAGATTTTTGGGTATAAATAAAACACGTACAGCAGCCTATCACCCTAGTACCAATGGCATTATTGAGAGACAGCACCGATATATTAAAACCGCCATCAAATGCTATGGTACCGACCGGTGGGCTGAGGTCCTTCCTACCGTTTTGTTGGGAATGCTCACCGTTTTGCGTAGTGATCTTGATTCATCAATCGCAGAACTGGTGTATGGAACTTCTGTCCGTTTACCAGGGAAATTTATTAGTGGTACCCCATGTAATAAATTGACACCAGGTTGAGTTTCTAAATTAAAAGAAACTATGTCCACCCTTAGTCCAGTTCCTACATGCCATTCATTGTACTGTTAAAAATATTTTTGTTTACGAAGATTTGAATACAGTGACGCATGTATTTGTTCGCACAGAAGCCGTGAAAAGGCCTTTTCAGAGGCCGCATTCGGGTCCTTTCCAGATTTGTACACGTCATGAGAAGTTTTTTACTGTACTAATTAATCAAAAATGGGATAATGTATCAATTAATCGTTTGAAAACCTGCATATGTGGTTCAGGAGGATGTTGATGTTGACTCTCCTGATGACCATTTATGCGCGGCGATCGAGAGGTCCGGTCAGGGTATACGACACGCTTTGGTCGAAAAGTTAGTTTTAGGCTTTAATAACGGTTCCGTGATCACCCCTTCTTGATGATTCACTCACGAGGGGAGTACTGTAGTGACTTTTGGAGCTGAAATCGCGATCCCAAACGTACCTTGACCTTTTGGTCGTTGCGCATGGGCGGTAATGCCTAAACATAGTTTAAATTGTAATATACTGTGATAAACTCTCTCTCTTCTCTTTCGTACCCTCATCGCTTGTTGCTGCTAAATGCAATGTTCGAAGTTGTTGACTCACCGAATGAACTCGATGTTACAACGATGTTTCGTTGGATGGTTATAGTTAATACGTTTTGTTTGCTACGAAGCAGTTCGAAGTCCTGTTGCCGCTTATAACCTAGTCTTCATTATTAAATCGTTAAGTTTCTGCAAACTGTCTATTGCTATTTCTTCACGCCATACACACTGTTACGTCAATTATTCACGCCGTCAATGACATGCCAGAATTCCAATCAACATGATGTTGTGGTGGCCTAGTTGCCTTTTACGTTGGTAAATCGCAGACACTACGTTTGACATCAGAGGCATACTACCTCTCCCCCACTCGACCTATGTAATAAATTTGAAGTGAAATTATTAGTGAGTTAACTCACGAATGTTCGGAAAGAATTTTGGTAGTATCAAACCTAGTTTATACCTAGGGTACTAAAACTATAAGTTTCAGTCCAAGAACTGTGTAAGCCAGTGGCCTAAAAATAAACTTCTCGTCAAAATTAGTAGAATATACGAAAACTACTTTATAACTCAGGGAGTTTTTTGATGGCACTGAAGAAAGTGCTTTTATGATACAGCACCCTTATAGAAACCAACATGGAATGCGTTGATGCAATTTGATTAGGGGCAATTAACTATCGAAATATCTATTGGGGAATTATAAGACAAATCGCGTTAGTAAAAATTGTCGGCGATCTTATTGAAAAACGCATAAATTCAAAGGTTCCATGTTTTAATTATTAAGTTCTTTCCTGATTATTTTTTCACATTTTGGTCAAATCTAACCTTCAAATAAAGTAAAATTATATTTTTACCTTGTACTAAATTGATATTTTACAAAAATACGTTATTACTTTCAAAATTTAGACTATTAGTGAAGCACTCTACCTCGGTTTAGTTTCCTCTATGGAAAATATGTATAAAAAAATATTATATATTCTTGATCTAAGTTTAACTTATTCTTCTGAATTGGCCAAAACTATAGAAGTAGTCTTGCTTGCTTGCTTTTGTTAAGTAACTTCAAAAATTACATTTTTATTTTCTGGATTTAGAATATGCCAGGGACTTTCTGTCTCTTATGCTCAGTGAACCCTGAACAATGCACAGAATTTATGAAGTTTGAAACTCCGACACACAAGTTAGGGTTTTTTAAATACTTAAAGTGGGACAAGAGATAACGTACTTATATGATATGTTGATCAGAAATATTTGGAGTTTATATTATAGCACAGATTATGACCACACACGGCCCTGCTTTTTATCGCTTCTAGAGTGTACGAGATTAAGTCCCATAAGTATTATGATCTTACACAAAGGTAATCCATCTTATTTACAGGACATCAACAAGACTAGAGCCTTATAAACAAAGTAAATATCATCGAGTGCCGTTAAATTTAAAGTTCCTGCACATCACTATAAATCGAAATTAAACATAGTTTCTGATATGAAAAGGGACTTTTGAATATCAGTTTCACTTATTAGTATTTAAGCAGCATTTACTTAAAGTATAAAAATAAATTTCAATTTTACATTTAATAGAGGTAATTGAAAGCTATACCCAGGATGTACCTTCACTCAATCTAAAAGTTTAATATGCATGTGCGTACCACGACCAGACGCTTAGATAGTAAAAACCTACTACAATACGTACTCAAAAGTCGCATCTTGTTATTGTATCACATGCTCTTAGTGAACTTTGGTAATCGTGCTGATCACCATAGACGTACACAGAAAATTCATAACCGGGGTTATGGATTCCATGGGGCTTACAGAGCTACAACTCACATATTCCTATGTTAAATATACAAAATTTCATTGCAATGGGGGTTACAACCCCCAACAACCCCCTGCGTACACCAGTGATGATCACTCCCTTGTTCCTTGCTGCAGGAAAAGATACCACCATGGAATTTCCAAACAAGTCAAGTTTTTGAGCCACGAAAATCTCTTTTCTGCGAAATCTTCGCTTTCCCTCAGTCTTTCTTTATATGAAAATTTGAAA
>QLNU02015360.1:56983846-57020050 GCA_006491805.2 Dysdera silvatica
GTCCGTGCCCATGAATCAGATGCTGAAATTTTTCGTTTTTATAACCGAGTAAACTTAAATAATTCCAATTTAATTTTCTTACTATCGAAACCCTTGGATACTTAAGATTTCTTTCTCTTTATCTTATGCTATAAATATAAATCTTTGGTGCAGATGTACCCCATTTACTTAGGTATGTAGTAAAATTAAAGAAACTTACAGAAACCATGGAAATTTATATATTTTCGAGGAGAGAGGATTCTCGTGAAACGACAGGATTCCTGGAAAAGGATTTTTGGAAATTGGCTAAATGCCCGATATCTCAAAAGTATTTCAATGAACATTTGTGATTGTTTTCTGGGCAAAAGTGTGCCGTAGTTTTCCTAATTCTTATTCGCATTGGGAAACCAACGATGAATGTTGAAGTCTGTATGCTTGTGGCAAATAATAATACAATCACACATTCTTCAAAATCGAACTCGTTCTTTTCTAACTCCGGAACCGATCGTTCCACGAATCTATTTTTCTATTTGTTCTTGGACTTATTGTTTGAGAAGCAACGTACTACTCTTTGGATGTTGCGGAAAATTTCCAGTTTCGGAATTTAGTTCAATTCCTACGAGTATAGATATTTCTATAGTCGAACACCTCCTCCTTCAAATCAGTACTGCTCAAAATTTATGGAAATTGCTTTTAATCACCAAAAGTGTGCTGAACAAGACGTTATAGAAAATTTATTAAGCAAGTTTCAGCGAACAACTCTTCATCCACAAATTAAGATTTTCATAAAAGGGAGCAAAATTTATTATTCTAATTACTAAACTGAAATGAATGCAATAATGATAATTTATCAGTATAAAGTATAAAATGTAAGAATGATAATAATAAACTTATATAAACTCGTGGAGCAATTGGGCAGTTCAGACATAACTTCAAAATATTTGCAAAAAAATTTATTTGCTGGGCACATCTTACGTGTTAATAAGCTATATAGACAGTTCACATATCTCTAGATGAGCCTTTGACTGAACCGGAAACTTCAGACGAAGGTGGTTGGCGTTTTCTTTCTGTTGGCTGTAGGCAAGCAGGGCAGTCACTTTCCGTCGTTCGCTTGTATTCCCAATTGCAAGAAAATACGAAAATAACAGGGTATTTCTTCCATCACGAACATAAATTTCATATATTGGGGAAAGAGATTGAAAACATTCAAAAATATCGAAGAGCTAAAGGACACACAAACTGAAACTAGAATAAATGCAGTTTGTAGTGCAACATGAGATAGGAAATCGGAACAAAAATATGAAACTGACAGCAGCATTGCTTTTACCAGAAGAAAGTGACACTAATCTAACCATCGAAGATAATCTTTCTAAATCAGTGGTTGCCAACCTCAGGTTGCGACCTAATTCATGGTTGCGGAGGATTAAAGCAGGGTTGCGAGAGGATTTTGGATGGTACGATAGTTATTTTTAAAAAATATTTTTTTTTTTTTTCGATTTTTATTATGGAGAGGTAAAACATTTCTTAAAATTGGAAGATGTGTTAAAATCCTTTGGCTTAATTTTGCATTTATTTCAATTTAATTTTCATAATATATTTATTTAATACGTAGTAAGTCTTCTGTGAAAAATTTAATTAGATTGTGGTCACATCAAAGAAACAGTGTCGCTTCAGTAGTGAATAAAAATCGATATAAAACAATTAAAAATTTAATCAGTATATCGATCAAATCGCTGGAACATCCAGGTTCTAAAAACATCGATGCTTCAACCCTAGAGTAGAGACGTGAATTAATACAAACCGCTATTTAGGGTCCCGGCAACAAAAGGTTGGGAGTCATTGTTCTACATAAATGCATTAAAATGTTCGTCACACACGTATTGTAAACGGCAATAGACGGGTGGAATACGTAAAAAAAATTATATTTTAATAATAGAAAATGAAACTAAAAGTTGTAGCTATAGAAACGAAAAATTGATTTAGTTGCAAAATCGAAATTTGAGCCCCACGGGCTCCAAACCTGGAAATGACCACGATTGCTCGGGAAAGGCGTTTTCCCTTCACGTTTTTATATCATGAAAATTATGCAAAAAACAACTACAATGTAAATAAAATGCCTCAGTTAAGCTTAATTGAGCTATGAAGTAGAGATACTGTAGAACGTATATAAATGTCCTATATTCAAAGTCTGCGTTTCCTTACACAAAATTTCTATATTTAGTAGTCTTTTATCCTACGTATATTTTTAGTAAGTCAAATATTCCTATTACAATTATTGAATTTTTTCGCCGAAGAAACAACCAACGTAAGATTGCACAGAAGCTTTGTGTTTCTCAAAGCAAGGAATCGGTGGTGATGAGCTAACTTAAAAGAATTGAACATACCGTAAATTACGGAGGAATTGTAAAAAAATCACAAGTGCACAAGAACAGCTGCGGAAGGAAAAAATCCACCGGTCATCGGCTCAAAAGCAATTTCAGAATAACAATGGGAAAAATTATTTCTGGTACCAAGTAAGTAGCATATCTGTGCATCAAATACCAAAAGCAAATCTTAATTGTGGAAGGCTACTATCCTTAAATAAAAGGGACAAATGTTAAACGGCAATAACAAAAAAGCTCAAAGCTGTCGAATCTTAGTGGGAACTTTCGGCAAATAACTGAGAAAGAATCCTTTTCACCGACGGAAGCTTTTCACGGTTGAGTTGGCCCATTGTCAGAATGATCCAGGGCCATCTATTATAGTCCTTCGTTAGAACTTGCAATCTGCTATTATTTCGGAAAGAATTTGAGCAGCTAGCTAAACACCACTTGTATTCCTAAACTAAGAATTGAGAATCAACTAAGAAACTAATTATTAGTATATATTTTAGATGCTGAACATCTTTCTTGATCTCCGCAACATTTCGATTATCGACGTCGGATCTCCCAATAATAATCGCACGCAAGGTTAAAATTGTACTCAGCAATGGTGTTTGTTTGTTTGGATTTTTATGGCGCAAGAGCATCTGGGCTATACTGCGCCAAACACGGTAAAATCAAAAACTGTAGTAAAAGCCAGTACTTTTTAAAAAGTTTAAAACGTGCGTATGGTCAGCATGGTCATTTAAAATGTCAGAGAGTGATGAAGAGTTAAAAGTAAGAGTACGAGTATACGTAAAATACTGATGGGTTCATTGCACATTTGGCAAATTGGTGCTGGTTTTCCTTCAAATAGATGTCTATGGGTGAGATGGGAATGCCCAATGCGAAGTCTAGCAAGGAGAACCTCCTCTTTCCGATTTTTACGGTATGAGGAGGGCCAGTTGCCAATTGTATGTTTAATATGATGCAATTTGTTATCAGCAATAGCGTATGATAAATCTTGCTTTTAATATAATAAAAGGACACTATCCTATGTATTTATCTGATCTTGATACATTTTGATGTCTAAAGCTTACGCAAAACCCCACGAAAGTTCGAGCTGCCGAAACAGTGCTTGACACCTTGCTGGATTGTGTAAAGTATTATTTCTCTTCTCAAGGTTAACACAATCGCCAGATGATCAACACATGAAGCCAAGTTAAAGGAAGTACTTTTGTGAATCTTAAAATAAGTTTCATCATGTCATTATCATCATTAATAGTTATTATCAATCCACTGAAGGACGGAGTCTTTCATCACACATGCACGCAGTATGGTGAAAGAAACACAGAGAATTTGGTCTTTACCTCACCAAGTAAATTCACCAATGTAACAAACGTAAATAGTAAACACCAGATGCATCATCAAAAACTACGTATAGCTCGAATGAATTTACTTTTTGCTTTGCTTACGCTAGTCAGGCGTTTTGACAATCTGAACCCACAGTTCAACGATGAATCCGAACCTCTTTCACACAGTCAACACGAAATCTCACAATTAAGCTGAGACTTGCTGTATCACCCCATCGCTGTGTAACCTTTCTCCTAGTTACTGCAAAATCGGCCATTAAAGCCTGTATTTCCAACAGAGGACGGCTGGGGGATATTATGCGTCTCTCAATATCGAGGATTGTTAATCGGTAGACCTCTATTATTTTTAACATTAACATAAAGTAACTCTGTTAATATTAATAATAATATCATTTTTACCTTCTAATAAAATTTTCTTAAACATTTTGTAGAGTCGGTTTATTGCATCCTGCATCGACCTAAAATTTCCAATGGTGTTACTCTCATATTTTTAACCAACTTAAGATGTTCCACATTTTAGCATCTTAGTTGTTTAAACCCCCTTTAGTTCCCCGATCCCTTTAGACAATTGTGACCTGTTTATATCATGATTCGGTCACGCCATAAGGTTTCTTTCAAACTTTTATCATTTTCCTGTAGTTGAATGAATTGGGCAATTAAGTTTTCTGAGCTACTTAATCACACGAAGTTCTGGTAATCTAAAAGCGTGCTACTTCGGCCATAAACACATAAAATATTAACATGCCATTATTGTTCATATACAGCACTTATTATTAAAAATATAGAACGTTCTCCATTAAACATACTTGTACTGTAGATTTCCTCATCCGGCCTTCCTTTAGCAGGCCTACAATTTAGCTACGCTCCGATGCAACCGGACAGCCTTTAAGAGCCGCATTCCCGTTGGGCTTCTTCTGTGAATCCGATTGGAATATCCGCTATTAATATAAAGCGTATGAAAAAATGTCGATGTATTGGTTGAAAAAACGAATTTAAATGAAAAAGACAAATCAATATTTCAAAATCGTTATGTAAGGAAATACCCAATAAATATAATCAACATTTATATTGCTTTATTTAATTTCTAACATCAATTCAATTAATAGAGTTTTTGACTCAACAGATTAGGGTTCTTGGCTTGTTAGTCCTTATACTAATTTTTACCGAGGATCCGTCATAAATTGTTTTTGTTTTCTGTGTTTTACTTTTGCTTGTTATTTGTGAAATTTAACTATTTTGATGTTTATGAAACATACGGATATTATGGGAACTATGCATGTAATTTATGACAAATAAATGATAGATAGATGGATGGACAGACAGGCAGACGGACAGACAGACAAGTGCTACTTTGAGATGCATTTTAGGATTAACCATCCGACCCGGAGTCTAATATGGAAGAGAACTCCTTTCTATTCGGAAGTTTTGCTGTAAATTATTACGAGGTGGTTTTTTAATACACGAAAGAAAAGTAAAGCATTCCATTTACTGAAATAATTTTAACATTAATCGTGAAAGGAAAAATATTCTAGAAATCGCTACTTTTTATGCGAACCGAAATTAAATAATTAACGCGATGGAATTTGACCTCACATTCTTTGCTAATTATATATGTAATTTTTCTTTCACCTTAACGTTTACAAGAGTATATGCTTTTTATTGGATTTCTGAACAATTTTGTCCGTTCCATGTAAAAAAAGTTAAGAATTCTCCGAAATCGTTTCGTCACGTTAAGTCTGAGAAGTCCAATTATTTTTCAACCATTTCAGGACAATCTATGAACATTATGTCGTTTTGGTGCGCTGATGATTTTTACACCATGATCCGGGTTATCTTAGTCATTATGAGTATTATTAAACTATCTCTGAACCATTTATGGGCAATCTTTGGACATCATGTTTTTTTGATGATTTTGACATCATGATTATCAGAAGTGTGACACATCGTTCGGCGAACGAGTTGGCACACTTGAATGAACGATTATCGATGAACAATTCATCTGTTAATAGTCAATCATCTATCATAAACGAGTAGATTCGTTTAGTGGATCAGTTATTGAAGGAGTTGGTACATCGCAAATGTGTATACTACCCAGACACTTAAATGCCATATTGTTGTCTCTTTTTAAAATCCGTTACCGTGTAACACATCTTACGGATATCGATTCCAGGCACTTTATGCAAGCTGCTCGTGGCTCAGGAACAATGCTTTTAAATTTAAAAATATGTTGCTCGACAAAAATGGAACAGATGTTTCAGTTGCAACCCATTACGTTTCATCTTATACATGCTTTCATTTCTGCAGGATTTTATGATACTTTAAGGATTTGCATGTGATATCTCCATGATATAAGATGGAAATTTTCACACAGTCCGAACTATTACTTCTATATGTTATGTCCTGCAATGTTGCCGTGGTAACAAGTTGGCCTACACGCCGTTATCGCGGGTTCGATCCCTAACGCTGCCAAAAAATATAAATAAAAAAAAATTTTCAATTAACTGCCCACTGTAGCTTGAGCGTAGATTTCCTAGGCCGTAAGAGATTCGAATTCCTCGGGAAAATGTATGTGCCGGCGCCGGGTGAACCTTGCTGTCCTTGCGCCGTAAAACTCTCAAACAAGCAAACATTATTATAAGTTAAAATTAAATTTCACAGAGTGTACATTTAGTGAGAAAACATGAGACATCTTCAGGTTTATCGTTGCTCTATAAATGTGAAAATATGTAACGAATGATTAAAATAATTTCCAGATTTTTTGAATAATTATGTTTTACGGCACCAGGGCAGCAAAGATTATACGGCGCCTAAACCTTTACTTTTCCAAACACTCCGAACCTCTTAAACACTAGGGAACCAACCCTGAATTACAGTGAGCAACCAGTAGGTAAGAGTTTTATTTTATTTTTGGCATCGTTGGGAGTCGAAAGCTGGTTAACGACTCGCTAGTTGAGCCGCTGGCGAATTCAAGGTGGGGACGATGATGGTGATAACCCCACCCCCTTGAGCCTGGTTCATATCATGGAAAATGATATGAAAAGTACCGGATACGTGCCTAAAAATAGGAATTAGAAACAAATCGCCCTCTGCCTTGAAAGATTTCTGAATCAACCATTGAGCTGAGAGCGTTGATACTGATCCGCTGCAGGGTTAATTATTTCACGAATAAAACATAATCTGGAAAAAACTCCAGAAAGCTAATTAAAGTTGTTAAACAATAAATTTCATTTTCTACCTTTAATATTTTTGTAATTCGACGTAAAAATTTCAGTTGGAAAGTATGTTATTAACTTGTTAATCTCCTTTGCAACTTAAATGAAAACAGTGTCCAGCATAAGTAAAAAAGTAAGTCGAAAATGCCTAACACACCTAAGTATGATACTATTCTGAAAATATTCATAGGTTAAGATCCTGTAAAAATATTCTGCCAAAGATATGTTCAGGAATAGTTAAAGTTACACAGCATCGTTATTAATAGAACAACATAGATCAAATTATTTCATTTACTATTTTATATCAATTGGATTTCTATGCAGTGATAAAGTTATATATATATATATGTATAGTTTGAACAAACGTTCAAAATATAATTATAATATTTCATAATTATAGTTTGAAGGTTTATAATATTTTATGCGATATTTAAATATCAATGGGCGAAACCTCCTGATGTTTTGTTTGTTGTCAAAAATAGCGCTCTTCTTTAAATTAACGATTGCATGTGTCGCAGTATAAGTTTTATAACGCTTTTTATGGCATTGTATAATCCACGTTTATTATGTCAGCAGAATAAGAAGTCGATGACGGCCCAGTTAAAGGAACAGAACTTTGTTTTTAAAGAGATCAAAGTATGAGGAAAGGACAGTTCTACGGCAGTAGCAGGCAGGTGGGTCCAGGTCAATGGCGGCCTGCTGGTTGTGGTTTTTGGAATTTTTATAGTGACTTTTATCTACTGGCACTCCACCTTACTAAAAAATAAAATTTTTCCTGGAGAAGGCAGGGATTCGAATTCGAGACCCTCCAGCTGGTAGCCGCGCTCTCTTGTCAGTGGGCAATCACGAGTGCGGTAGGTAAGCCCTTATATTACTTTATATGTGTAGTCAAGGAGTTATTTTCTTATTTATTCTCTCTTTTTTTTAATATATATTTTTATATTATCTAATCGGATCGTGGTGGAAGGCTCCATGTGTACAATCCAAGCGAGCGATTTTGGCACTTTATTCCCTTTCTTTCGTTTGATTTTGATGTATTTCCCATGTATTTCAGAAAAGTATAACGGGGTCAGGGGCATGAGGTACGGGTTGCAGGAGGGTTGTATGGGGTGGGTGTGACAGGATGGTGGTGGGAAATAGTAGATGCCGCTGAAACGGTGTTTCTGCTCGATCCTAGCTCAATTTGGCGGAAAATTTTGTAACTTTTTGTAAATATTTTGCCGCGGTATTTGGAAGCGATATGCATCTGAATTGTTTTGTATCCGAAAGTACGTTACGTAATATTGATATCTTGGAAAGAGTTCTAATGGAGAGAGAATCTATATGTGAAAACCCATCCTCTCCTGAAAATGTTGATATATATAATTCTAAGACTTCGGGAGATGAGTTTTAGCGAGAAAGTTATATCATTACCATTCCTATAATTTCAAATCTGTTTTTAAAGTATATCAGATATATTTTCGGTGTGGAGAAACTTTAAGTGAAAATCTCGTTTCATATACTTATAAGGTTATAATAATATATAATGGTCAACACAAGAAAGCCTCCGGGGCGAGAATTTTGTGAGTTTTCGTGGGGGAATTTATTATACTATAATTTTTGCCACCCACGTTTTAATTACAGCTCAAACTAGAGCTTGTGTAATTTTGGAGAAAAAGAGACGCCGTCCTCATCCTGGATTCGAACCAGGGTCCCCGCGTTGAGCCCGCGGTGTCTTGACCTACTAGACGAATGAGGACAAGAAACGCATTTTTCTCCGTATATGAGGATGTAAGATATTATTACCCTTCACAGGGATAACACAATTGCCAAATAATGGTCAACACAGAAAAGCCTCCGGGGCGAGATTTTTGTGAGTTTTTCGTGGAGAATTTATTATACAATAAGTTTTGTAATATAATTAAATTAATTAATTTAATAATTTTTTAATACGTACGTACGTATAAAATTTTCCGCTAGAATGAGCTAGGGTCGAGCAGAATCAACGTCTCAGCTGAATCCACCATTTCCCACCACCACACTGTCACACCTACCCCGTACAACCCTCGTACAACCTGTGCCTCATTTCCCTGACCCCGTTATACTTTTCTGGAAGACGTGGGAAATACATCAAAAGCAAACGAAAAAAATGGAATAAAGTGCCTAAATCTCTCGGTTGTATTGTATGCATCGAAACTTTCACTACGATCCGATTGGATAATATAAAAATATATATTAGAAAAAGAGAGAATGAACAAGTAAAATAACACCTTGAGTGAATATAAGCCTTGAAGAAATATAAGGGCAATATAAGCCTTGAAGCAATATAAGTGCTCATCTACCGTACTCGTGATGACCCACTGACAAGAGAACGCGGCTACGGGCTGAAGGGCTCTGTGTTCGAATCCGCGCTTGCTCCCGACAAGTTTTTTTTCCGGTAAGGTAGGGAGTAGATAAAAGTCACTACAAAAATTCCAAAAACCGCCGCTACCTGGGCCCCGCCTGCCACTATCGTAGAGCTGTCCTTTTCCCCCTACTGATTAATGAATCCAAATACTACATACATTTGTAATATGAGGGATTTAATGTGATTGAGGATAGCCGGCGGGGTGGTGGGAATCCATATCGCATTCTCCAAGTTATTCTTGCAGAGTTTTGATATATTATTATATAATCCTTTGCTTAGTCTACAGCTTCTCCTCTTTCTATCATTAATCATTACGCGGACGTAAGACCTTTACAAAAGATATCGATTTTCCTCAAGTCTCTTAATAACTACCTATGTGTTTCACACACTTCTTTAATTTCGTCTCTAAAAGTTCTTCGTGCATGTGTGGTTCTTAGTCCACCTCCCTTTCCATGAGATTCCTTTCTAAGGCTTGCCTACAAACATTGTTCAGCTTCGTCTTGAGTATATATCCTAACTATGCAAATAAAATAAATAAAATCTGTTTTCTGTTACAGTCTAGCTTTGTAGTATTTAATAGAATTTTCACATTAACTGTTTTTCGACAACATGCAACACAACAGTCACGTAGTAACGTCATCTTCAATTTTCTAATATTTTTTTTCTCTTTTCTTGTATTCCTGATGAAAGGAGGTAAAGACCGCCTTAACTGTTCGTCGAATCGAACATTTTCCACTTTACCTATGCTTGTAACCTTGTTTCCCATAAATGTTCTGACTAATTATATTTTCTTTGCTTAATCTGTTTTGATACAGGCTTTCGGCAGCAACTATTCTATAAGTCTATATTGGTTACCTTATTTAGCCAATGTGCGCTCAATATAGTAGGGGGAGTAGTTATTTATGAAAACTCACATTTAGTGTGTTATTACTTTGATTACTTTCGATATTTGGCATGTGTCAAGCAACGGAAAGTTTACATTATTTTCAATAATATTTAGTTTCGAATTTTTCTCAGTTTTTGCGAGCTGGAAATAATCCTTAGTTCTGCAAAGGTGCCTTTGAATTTTTGGATCCTCTTCCCAAATCTTCTGGTGTTCCTCTTTCGCTATACACAATGATAATAACGTATTGAAAATTTTCCCCTTTGCTCTACATTTTTACCGTTGATCCTAAGATTCTCTCTTGTGCTGCAGTTGATTTCAGTTGCTTATATTTTGCCTTCATTTCTTTTTAGTACAACTTTTTTATTTTCTTTTTTTTTGCGCAGTATAGCTTAGATGCTCTTGTGCCATAAAAAGTCCAAACAAACAAACATTTATTTCTTCGTTTATAAGTTTTTCTAGTTTTACTTTCATATGAATATGCCTCTGGGTTGACAAGCACGGGGAATCTGTGAAATACAAGTCTTGTGTGTTCCATTTCATCGCGCTAGTTTTATCTTTAGTTGCTCTTCCCATTACATTTTCCACAACCATCATGAATGTAATTCATATCAATGGAAAAACCTTGCTTCACCCCCATTGTCACTTTGATTTCACCCCCATGTCACTGATTTTCCTGTTATACAAGATACTGTAGTCGTAATTCTGGTCGACTTGTTAAAAATTTTACAGAACGGTTTCATTTGACTGGAGGCTAATATTGCCAAATATCATGTACATTCCCTACATTGGACAACGTCATTCTACGCCACCATGCAATATGTCGTGTTAATTGGATTTGCAGGTATAGCCTCTTAACTATTTTAATTAATACTGTTTACGAGGGAACCTACGAGAATTCAACGTCCAATTTTTTAAAAAAATTATACACAAAAAAGAGGTCGTTAAATGAAGAATAATGGCTCAACAAAAATTTCAAACTCAGTCATGTCTGAGAGTGAAGATATAGCCCTCTGAAATTCCAAGAATTTTAGAAAAATTCTGTAGATTGTATTGAAATTTCACATATTGTTGCCATATGAGCAGCAAACACGTGTGTATGTATAATTATTAGATGAAAAAGCACTAGCATACGCAGGATTGGATTACGGAGGAGGTTGAACGTAATTATATTTGTGGGGGAGGTCCTGAATACTTCATATGATCTTTACTTTTTCAATGTTAGCTTTTTCATTTCGGAGGCGGCAGTAGCCCCATCATCCCCCCCGCTCAGTACGACCTTTTAGACAAGGGAACTGTTGGACATTTAAGTGACCAATTTCTTTTAATTATAACAGCAATGGTGTAAAAAGGTTTTCCTGTCGTTGGGAAGCATGGGTTTTTGAAAATATCAGGAGACTGGCGCGTTTGGAGCGTTAATACGCTAAAAACACAAAGACAGGCGTCCCCATGACAAAGACATGAAGTTGTTACACGCGACTGCATGAATAAAAGGTTAAATAATACGGACTTCGCATTTGGTTAGATTTGGGCGTAAAATGCCACACAAGGGTAATCAGATAACCACTTACGGAAAAATTGTTGTGCGACTAGAAAAAAATTCTTGGTATTAATAAGTGAAAATATTAGCAGCTCGCACTTTGGCATTAAAACAAAGTTAAGTTAATGAAAATCGGACACTGATTGAATAATGGTTGTTAGAATGTTAAACTCCCCTGTTATTTATAGCTGGCCGTCAGGGCGTGTATCCTTGTGCTTTTGGCGTATTGACACGCCAGTCTCCTGACATTTTCAAAAACTCATGCTTCCCGACTACAGGAAACCCCCTTTATGTAATTACTGTTGAAATTAAAAAATTGGCTATTGAAATGTTCAACAGTTCTCTTGTCAACAAGGTCGTAGCTAGCGGGGTTGGCTGATGGGGCTACTGCCCCAGGTACTCGAGATCTCTCCTTCCCCCCCAAAAAAATTGTTCAGCCCCTTCTGAAATCTAATCTAGTGTAGGCTAGTGCTTTTCCATCTAGTAATTATACACACATACGAATTTCTTGCTCACATGGCAAGGATATGTGAAATGTCAGTACAGTCAACTGAATTCTTTTAAAAGTTTAGGAATTTCAAATGTTTATATATTTGCTCTCACAGACATGGTCAGAGATGAGTCGGAAAAAATTTTGGCGCCATTATTCTTCAGGTAACGACCTCTTTCATGTGTATGATTTTTAAAAAGATTGGACTGCGAATTCTCGTAAGGTTTCTTCGTTAGATGTTTCCCCTTATATGTAAATACAGTTGAGAGTGTTGGAATATTTTAAAATATATAAATTTACGTGAATGTGCACATTATCTTTACCAATCAACCTCGTCTTTTAGTGAACTCAGTTTGCATTTTTTTTAATGTCGGGGCAAAAAATTGCTTCACAACTATCATTCTTTCCATGTTCGAAATAACTTTTTCAGTAAATTTAATTTTGGGGCATTGCCTTCTTGTTTGATCCAAGATTGTTTTAACGAATTTTATAAAAACCTTGTTAATTCGTTCATTTTTTTCTTTGCAAGTCGTTTTTTATTATGAACGACATCACTTCTAGTTTATCTTCATTAAGATAAATTACTTTTCTTTTTTTTGTTTTTTGCAATAAATTTTCTTAATTCGATAAGAAAATTTTTAATGTGAAAATTCAACGCAACGTTGTATAATGATAGGTAGTTTTTTATTAAATTCGAGTGAAATAATAAAATCTACAACAGGAACTTTCAACAGAATACATTCATAAACTTGACTGCGTTCAATAGTAAACGTTTTATTTTGTTTATTTTATTCTTAAACATGTAGAACAAAAAAACAGAATGAATAAATGAATTTGTATCTATATAAATGTAGGAATTAAAAACTTTTTTCTCCAAAACTATATAAACGTAATTTAAAAACTGGATTCAATGTTCCAAATTTCTCAACTGTAAACGAAATTAATTAAGTTTTAATGAAAGAACGTGCGATGCTATTCTTAATTAATTTAGACTTAAATTGCATCCATTTCTCAAGATGATTTCTATTTAATTAAAAATTAATTTCACCTCTATTTCAAACTTCTTTTACGTCGAACTCTGAAGTTCGATAGTCATTTTAATTTTAATAGACTCAGCGACTAACTTATCTTGTGTTTCTCTGTTAGGCGCATGTTCATATTTTTTGTGTTTGCTGTTCGTTAATCATTTTAGTATTTGCAAAATTCATTGAACACAATTTTAAAATTTCTTGAGTCATCAATGCCATAACGATAATCAGTTTATTGACGATATAATGGTACTGCGAAACTTGGAAGGTAGTTTTCCTATCTTGTAAAGAAATAGGGAAGTGCATGCAGTCTTAAATTGCTACAAAACCGTTCATGTATCTTTGAATTTAATGACTAAGGGACAGCGTAATTTTATAACTGGCCTTCAGATGGAGAATTATACGCTTCATGTTAAAGGTTGTTGTACTTTGAGAACCGTTAGAATACTAGTTATGGTTAAAATTCGTATAGTTAACCTTGTCACAGTGTCAATTTCGGTTACGTCGAATGGATATTTCAATTACAGTGTGTGTAAGTGTAATTTTATAACTGGCATTCAGATGAAGAATTATACGCTTCATGCTAAAGGTTGTTGTACTTTGAGAACCTATAGAATACTAGTTATGGTTAAAATTCTTATAGTTAATCTTGCCACAGTGTCAATTTCGGTTACGTCGAGTGGGTATTTCAAGGGGATGAACTCAGATTACTTTTGTCGTGAGTGCCGAAAATTATTGCCTATAATTAAATTCCCCCACGAAAAATTACAAAAAACTCACCCCGGTGACCTGACTTGACGTGTTGGCCATTATTTGCCAATTGTTTTAACCCTGAGATGGTAATAATACATTACCACCTTAGATATGGAGAAACGGAGTGTCGCTCCTCTCCTCGGTGGCCTAGCGGTAAGGCACCCCGGGTCTAACCGAGAGATCCTAATTCGACTCTAGGCCGGGGATAGCGTCTCTTTTTCTCTAATATTTTAAAAGCTCTAATTTGCGCTCATGCGTGGGTGCTAAAATTATTACCTACAATTATTTTTATATAAAGTAGATAATACAAGTTTTTTATTCTTATTGGGCTACGTTTCGTTTTCAGAAAAAATTCTAAAATATAATTTTACTTTTCTATTTTGTATATAGCGTTATCCAGAATAAGAGAACGGTTCGAAAATATGATTTTTAGTAATTTTTGAATATTTAAATAATGTTTATTTATTATCTATACTGCATAGAGGAACAAAAATGAACTATTGAATGGATTTAAAGAATGTTATCAGTTAGTGAATAAAATGGGTCATTTTATATAAATGCCTTCGTGTTAGGTGATGAAATTGAAATTTTTTAACATGCATTAGGCCACTATGAACGCGCTAACTATTTTATAATAAATATATTTGTTTTAATAATCTTGTAAAAGTGCTTCCAAATTCCACAGTTGTTTAGAGAATATTTTTGATTATGCCTTTAGCAGTGGCAACTGGACAGAGGATTGTTTCGAAACGTAAGATAATTACAAATTACTTACAATCAATCACACATCATATACAAAATATTAATAAAAAATCATTTTTTTAAACGTAATATCCAAATTAAAAGTAGAAAAATTTTAAACTCTGTGATAAACAATGTTCTATATTATTCTCGTAAAAACAGAAAAGTGCATCGGTATATGTGTTAAATATGGAACAGATTAGCTGGAATCTATAAAATCAGAAAATGATGGGTTAATCACTTTTTTCCAAGTTTATGATGGTGATGAGTGGGCTAAAAAAATGTAGATTATTTACAGCATGTGCGTAAAGGTTTCATATGCATTATTATAGATATTGATAAAAAAAAATCATTTGAATAGAGTTTCCATGTGTAAAATATTTTTTAAAAAAGCAAGAAGAAGTGTAAAAAAAGTATTAAAAATTTTAAATAGCATTATCGATGTTATTGAAAGTAAATATTTCTAGCATTACTCGATAAAATACCTGCAACAAAAAGAATGATTTTGTTCAGCCGGTGGGGTGCTATCTCACAACCCTTTGATTGTCGCTCAAGTGCTTTACCCACTGAGCTATGCACAGCTGTCAAACTCTCCTACGCGAGCGAATATGAAGCTTCACGATGGACGGATACCGCTGCCTAGATGCTTTTTAAACCACACTCAACAAAATTAAAACAGCGAATATCCCAGCCGAGATAGTGATTTATCAAGAAATACTGCTATTATCGGTCTTACAAACGTCCACAGATGGGATTAATTACTTCCGGTATTAGTATTTGTCTCAGCTGGGACGTCCGCTTCGCTTGACCCAGTTGAGTTTGGTTTAAAAGTGGTCCAGGAACCGCACCAATATTAGCTAACGTCCGTCGTGAAGCTTTAGGCCGCGTCCACACATGCAACAGAACACCGTATCGTAACACCGTCGCGTATCAAGTCTGGACCGCACTCCGTAACAGAACATCGCAACATTTCCGCGTCCCACCAGTTGTCGGTTTGCCCCATCCCTTCAAAGGAATGTTACGGGGCTATCAGTGGCGTAACGGAAAATCTTGGGGCCACCCCATAGTAATTTTTTGGGGCCTCCCTTTGAAGAAAATTAATTTTATGCATATATATATATATATATATAATGACAATATATATATATATATATATAATATAATACAATGACTTACAACAACCACACGTTGACAAAAGGGCATCAAATTCTTGGCTGGCCAAAGGCACTCTCCAGCCAGAGACAGAAGGATTCACGCTAGCCATCCAAGACCAAGTGATCGCAACAAGGAACAATCAGAAATTCATCCAGCGAAAAGACATAGAAAGCGACAAATACAGACACTGTCATGCGGCATCGGAGACAATCCAACACGTGATGGCAGGATGCAAGATCCTTGCGCAGTCAGATTACAAACATAGACACAATCAAGTAGCGAAAATAGTCCACCAGAAATTGGCAGCGAATGCTGCCTTTCTGACAGAAAAATGTCCGTATTACAAATATGAGCCACAGACCGTGCATGAGAACGAAACACACAAGCTTTACTGGGAGAGAGCAATCATAACAGACAAGACAGTCCCACATAACCGTCGTGACATAACCCTCGTCGATAAATCGAATAAGACCACGTACTTAATCGACATAGCAGTACCCAACACCAATAACATACAGACAACCTACACAACGAAAATCACCAAGTACCAAGATCTCAGACATGAAGTACGAGATATATGGGGTATGGAAAAGATCCTCATCATCCCGTTGGTCATCTCAGCAACAGGGATAGTACCAAAAACGCTTGCGACGAATTTGGAGATACTCAACATTGACCCAAACACCTACATTGAAATACAAAAAGCCACAATCCTAAACACGTGTCACATTGTCAGGAAGTTTCTAGACATGGCACATTAAGAAGTGATGTAAAAAGAGGCTTGGGAACATGGCGCTCTGCCCGTCCCAAAGCCTGTTTCCGCCAAGAATGGGCGAGGAAAACTTTTATATATATATAGTGTATCTTCTATAAGAAATTAACCGGCGATGCATTCCAATATTTTAAACAGAACACATGTCTATTAGTCACCGTTTCGTGAGGTAAGATTCGGGCACAAAGCTTGTACTATAGTTTCAAAACGCGTCTAGATTTTATAATTTTCGGTTGTTGAGTTCAATTTTAAAGGCAATGAAAACAGCTAAAGTAAATATGCGTAATGAGTTTGCCACAGTTGGAAACCGTTCATTTTATTTTATATTTTACCTAAAGATTAAAAAAAATCCTTATTAACTAAAAAATATAATATTTTTTTTTTTTTGCTTATACATTTTATGGAAAATAAACGACGACAAAAGAGGGGCCCTCTTTTTCCTGTGATACCCTCCCCTTCCTGCGAGGGTTGTGGGGTTCATCAATACGCCACTGGGAGCTATGTTACATCCCATGTTCCTGTATTTGGGCCGGTTTACGAACAACAGCGTTTTGTCAGTGTAGATTGGATATCGGCGTGAACTGATGGGAAGCAGTGCTGTTACGCACTGATGACACGCGGCAATGTTCTCCCTGTAACATCATCGTGTGACACGGGGTGTTATGCGACGATGTTCTGTTGCATGTTTGTACGCACCCTTATATTCGCTCGCAGAGAGGCGTTTGATAGCTGTCCGTAGCCCAATGGGTAGATAATTTGACCGGCGATCAACTGGTCGTGCGATCATATCCCAGCGGACCCACGAAATCCTTATTTTCTTTGCTGGTGATTTATCAAGTAATACTGCTACCATCGGCCTTACGGATGAAATTATTTATTTTCAATATGAATACTTCTCTCATCTGGGACGTCTGCATCGTTTTAAAAAGCAGTCCAGGCATCGCAGCAGTATTCGCTAACTTGTTGGTCATGAAGCTTTATATTCGCTCGCAGAGAAGCGTTTGATAGCCGTTCGTAGCTCAATTGATAGAGCATTTGAGCGGCCATCAAAGAATTGTGGGATGGTATCCCAACGAACGCATGAAATTATTCTTTTCTCTGCAGGAGGCTTATCAAGCTTTATCATTGTTAAAGAGCCAATCATCATTTAAGAAGGAGAATTTACGACTCTATATGGAAATAATATTACAGTAATTTCTCTCATTAGCGTCTGTGAAATTGTTATTTCTGTTTAACGACGATACCTTACGGTCCCGGAAAACATTTCATAGGATTACAAACATTCCGAATAGCATCTTCTTATGTTTCACGACGTTTTTTCCCATACCTTGAAAGTCGTGAATGGAAAATATTACTGTGAATAAATCAGTGTAACACATATGAATAAATATAATTCAAATAATACAGTGACTCTCCATCGAATCTATTAAAATGAAAAAAATTACGCTATCAAATAAAAGACTCCATGTCATATACTGCACATATGCGCCCATGATTCACTGCACTTCCTAGATATTTCATAAATATAGTTCGCTCTCCGTCCTCGTCAGCCTTTGGCGTTCCCAGGGCCTTTTTAATGCTTTCGATCTCCATCGTTTTTATGCCCTTTTTTTACTAATTTTTAATTTACAAATGTGCGTAATTAAAAAGTATATATAATAAACACACAAAAGTTTTTATTTTACCAATTTGAGGCGCTTCTTTGAATTGGGGCCCTGGGTATATACCCAGTTAACCCATCCTTTAAGGCGACAACGGATTTTCCGTATAAATTTTAAAGAGAAATGGATTGAAGAGGAACAACTATCTTCCATACAGCATGCGTATGATCCTACTGAAAGCTAAAAAGATCACCAACGTTCCAATCCGAAGTATTGATTGAAGAATTGGGTTGCTACAAGCGGTCTGTTTATCGTTCCTAGAGCTAGCGGACATATAGTTTTATTTTCATCCTGTATCGTTCTGTTTGGTCTTCAGCATCTACGACCATTATTTTTCATGAAGACAAAACAATTGTCCATTTCCTTAATATTAACATTTCAAATCGCCATTTCAAAGAAAAATCATCCTAGTTACCTCTAATTTAGGTTTTGCATCTAGGCTGAGACGACACTCATTAGAGCAATTTAATCAACTTTATACTTATTTGTACTATGATCCGAATATATTTAAAAAAAAATTTCGAAAATTTGATGAAAAGATGTAAGAAAGTTTTCTCGACGAACATACGTTTTCAAGCCAAAATACGGCTTAAATTCATCTTTTTGGAAGTAATTTTCAAAATCTCTAGAATTTCCATAGTCGTGATTTTAATTTGTCCTAATTTAAATCGTAGTTCATTTCAAATTGGCTGAAATTCCATTTCCGTTTTATTTATATGTAGTTTTCAGAGGAAAAAGCGTAGAGAACGTTTATATTTAATATTTCGAACTTGTGGCCCTATGTAATCCCGAAAACTGGTTCAATAAACATTGTATTGAATGCAATGTACTCCTTTGACCACTTCTCTGGCCATGTTTAAACCTCATAGTGCAATCGTGAGACACTAATTAAGCCTCATGCACTATATGCCTCACTACATTCAACAAACAAATCTGAATCATGGCGGTCATAGAACGTGCCTAATGTTTTGACGCTTCAATATATAATAACAGAACATATAAATTATTAACGCGTGATTCAATCAAAGATCATATACCCATAACAAATCAATACACTAGTATTCAAATAAATCACATCAAGCGGTTTCAGGTATATTCTAAGTTCTTTAAGTGTTCAAATTTTTCACAAACATGAGTGTGTGAATATGTTTCCTCGTGAAAGTCGGGCGAAGGTATCAATTTCGTCGCAGATGATTCTATGATGGTTAATTATTTGTTCTACAGTTGAAATCATCCAAAAAATGGGGCAAAATGTGATAAGTTAAAATATTGAAGTCTGTAAGAATATATATATACACACACATTTGAGTACTTTTTGCCATATTATCATTCAAAGTATAAGATGAAAAAAGTCTAACAGCAGCATGTTTTAATGAAACTTGTAGAAAATGTACATATCTCACATCACGACACAAATAAATGAGAGTGTTCTCCATTTCCGACCGGTTTGCCACTAGAGGATACTAAATTTAAGTGAGATATCTAGCACTAATTTCCAAATGTCATTGTTAGTGATTACGCTTTATATTTGTTAAAGTGGTAATCATGTCATAAAATATAGTTGTTTCTGAAAACAATAATAGAAAATGAAAAGTGGCATTGTGTAGGCCATTTCTGTTTTTGCTATGCATCAACTTGAGTGCACTCTTGGGAGAACTAAATCTGAAAAATCATGTCCATTCAATACGTTTTCTGAAGTATCTCGTAAATCTTAATGCCTTATAAATATTTCACGAGTTGTTACACATGATTTATTTCAAATGTCTATTTTTCGCAACACGTTCCCACAGCATTCTGTTGTTTTCTCGGATCTAAAATTGCTCACAAACAATACCAACACAAAATCGTCGTTTGCTTCCTTAAATCCCAAGCGATAGTGGTACTGTTATCGTCCCCGCTGATGTCTTTCTACATCTCGTGTTTTTTACAAGTTGAATGTTTTTGTGTTGCTGAAATTTTTAGGAGGGTATGTAATCAATTCTGAGAGCTCTGATAATGCTTTTGTAAACCAATGCACTATTATATTTTGCAGTCATTTATATATATATACATTAAAATAAATAGCAAAATTATGAACTTATTGTTCGTCGTAGAAGGTAAGCACCTAGCGAAGCAAAATGGAAGCTGCATCTATTTCTAAGATATTACTCTAACTTTAAAGTGGAATTTTAAAGTGAAATCCGTTATAGTCAAAATGCGGAGAGAATTGATTTTAAACGATGTGGGCACAAGATCAAACATTCTATATTACAAGGCTCTTCGTTAGAAAAGGTTCACCAATGTAGAATGAACGTGATGTTTCTAAAATGAGGCAATATTAATTCTTTAACCTCATTCAAGTCACATACACATGAGCCTCATGGCGTCACATACGCATGATGTCGTTGTGCAGTCTTAAATATTCATAACTTCAGTTCTATATATGGTATAATTAACTTGCAGCAAAAGATTAAGTAAATACTGGAAGAATAATTATATCCCTTAAAACCTGTAAAAGTGAAAAAGATATACTATATATATATATATATACATTTATTTTCTTTGAATGGCTATTTCTTAGCAATTCCACTATAACTATGTATACAAACTAAGATAAGATTCTATAGTTCTACAAGTACATCTAGCAGTTAATTTTCAGTAATACTCTAGGTCACGCTGATTATTCTTGCCCGCATATATCTAGGGAAAGAAATCCTATGGGTAACTTTTCACGTAATTTCCTAGCCATAGGCCCATTTCTTCGAATCCTCCTTTTAGGAGAAACCTAATTCCTGAACTTAACTAACACCGCTTACGGCATTGATAATAGTGTTTCAGCAAGGTGGAACACGTTTCTTGTTCCTTTTCTCTCAGCGTCAGGTTGTCTCGGAAAGAAAATTTTCTTAACTAATGGACTGAAAGAGGGGTAGCCCATTTCTTTCCACATAAAAAAATTATTAGTTTTAAGAGTGAATTTAGTGTAAAACCTCTATAAATTCTTTCACTTCCTTTTTTTTTAAATATTGTTTTTATCAGACACAGAAAAGAAATCCCAAAAATGATAAAACAGTATGATTAATTTAACTTTATAATGGTCTTATTATTAAAAGCATTTGCATTAGCCCTTTCACTGGAAACATTATAATCACTCTTTTCGTAAAACATTACTATTTTTCAGCCGAGCTAGTATATTTTTGTTTGGAAAGTTAGTTTATATCCTTTTTGTTGTTAAATATGCATTTCGTCAAAAATTTGAGTTTTTTTTTTTTTTAATTCCATTTGCATGTTATTTCAGCCTCTACTTTTGTATTTAATGTTCTGCACACATGAGCAATCTAGTCAATCTCTTTTCCTTGTATCGTCTTTATCCAATTACATTTGTCGAAAGAGACTTTTATCTGATCTGCGTTTTTTGCTGAAGACGTTATTACATTTCTCAGCGTTCACATAAATGCCGCATTTTCACCACATGAAGCCATGGGAACATGCTTTTTATAATTTTAACTATTTTACGTTGTCCCCCTAATTGTTTTGAGCAGCCTCATTTTTCTTGCATTTTTCCACTTCGCTTATAAGTAGTTTAGCAAGATAAATTATTTGTAACATACGCAAATATTCTTCCCAGTACTTTCAGTACTGAAAAGAAGTTTAACAAGGATCAATTGGTAAAATTTTTCGTCTTACGTTAGGTCACATAATTTATTTCCGCCTGGGTAAATAAGTATATACTTGTGATGAACATCCGTGCTACACACGCCGAAATGTATTTGTCTAATAATTTTGCTCTTTTCTTCAAAAAATTACATCAGATTAAATTCTCGAATTCAGATTGTTTCACATCAGATTAAATCTGACATGGTGCCAATTTTAAAAATTTCACTTATTACCATTGCTTTTCTTGCGTTCCTTTAGTGGCAACGGTTAAGAAAGCCTGCAAAGCAAACATTTATATTGTGGGTGCCCACAATATACTCCCCCTTTTTAGAGAAAAATAAAAATTGTATTTTTTTTAATCATAGTTTACACACAAAATATGAAATGTACAAATATAAAAATGGAATGTGTTTTTCAATCTGAATACCGATTGCCTGCGCATTTGCTTTGATTGTGTGGGGTTTTTTTTTGTCTGCAATTTCCTTTTAGCTTTGCTTTTTCGCATTTTGCTTTTATCATTTTTTTTTTTTTACTTGCGCGAATTTACAGGTCACTCAATGTGCATAATTATTGTGCAACAGGAGAGTGACCTGAAAATAAGATATTTTGACAAAATGCGCAGAGCCCATATTTCAAAAATACATGTACAATATAGATTCGTTTAGAATATCGGTTAGTTAACGCGAACATTATACATACAAAAACCTAATCATTAATATTTAAAAAATGAATAAAATTTTAAGTATTTTACTTCGAATTATCATAATTCAATTTGTAAGGTAGTTTTTAGTGAAAAAGAATTTGTTGCTTGGAGATAAAACATGTTGGAAAAATGGTTTGCATAAGTTATGCTAGCCCTATCTTTGAAGTCAGATTTGTTGACCATAAGTTAGTTCTGCTGACATTGGTGAATGTGTATTCTTTTTGATAGCGAAAGCGTATGTTTGGCGAGAGCGTTGCTGTCGGTGACGAAAGCGTTGTTGTCTGTGACGAAAGCGTTGTTTTTGGCAAGAACGTTGTTGTCAGTAACGAGGACATTGTTTTCAATTAATAGATGAGGCTTCGTTTCGTCATTATTTCCATTTTTTTTTAATTCCAACTTGTTTAAGAATAAAATTATAATAAATTCCACTTATTGGAATATTTCGCAGGATGAAAAATTCTTCATTAATTTGCTAATTGTTATTAGTGCTGCGTTAGAAGATTGCCAGTCTTCCGAATGCAAGTATTCTAGTATGTCAAAATATAAAGAAGTTTAGAATCACTTGCAAAGAAGGGTCTTTTTCCATTGTTAGAGCGTAGATGCACATCCGAATTTTTTTTTCTATCAAAGAAGTCACCAGTTTTGGCCAAGAAGTAGACCAGAAGATTCACCAGAAGATTTTAATTCGTTAGCACGAGGTCACCAATTGAAGTTATATGTATTGAAGGAACGCAGAAATTGCATTAAGTTAAAATAATATTTATTGATATATTAAATGTTTAGCATAGTTAATTAAGATGCCAGAAAGTTAAATAATTAAACACAATGTTACAGAAATTTAATACGCTTGTCTGGCGGAGCCTCCGAGAATGACGTGTGCACACTTCGATGGTAAACGGAAGACTGATTTGATTTTAGAATTCGGAAAACAATTGCACGTACTGTTGCCAAATACAAAAAACGAAGTTATAATTATACAATATATGGTGAACATGAACTAAAAGGGAAAATTTGGCATGGTGTGTATTTTAGAAATTGAATTTTTTAAGATTGCTTTTCTTGCATTTCTAAATGGCAATAGTAAAGAAAGTCTGCAAAGTGAATATTTCTACTGTTGGAGCCCACTAGCATCACAGATCACTTCAAAAATATTTTTCAAATAAAATATAAAATCATATTTGACGCACCTTTTCGTTCCAACTAATTTTAGTGTTAAACAAGAAACCCTAGCCAAACACATCTACAAAACTCGTCTATTTGCAAGTAGAGAGAAAAGAAAAGCAGTCCATTCATGTGGAACCAAGTCAGAAAACAATACAAAGAGACATAAAAGTTATACCTAAATAGCTTCCAAAAGAAAACAATGGGGACAAAATTGATATATGGTTTGAGAGAATAGTAATAAAACTAGTGCTATTAGGAAAAGACGCAATGAATCGCAAGGTTCTTTCATAAGGAACATTGAGGATGGCATCCACGACAGACACACGCTATTGTTTATAAGAGACTAAGGCTTTTATAAGAGTATTGCATAAGGTTTATAAGGGCACTGCTTATAAGAGAGAAGGAATTTTCAATGCCTGCACTCCCTTTCTGTGCGTTATTCCTTGAACGCCAGAAACCGGCCCCCTCGTTTTACATATGTCATGAACCCCGTTTTACACATGTACATGAAGAAGCTACGAAGAAATAGGTATTTTAGCTGAGGCCTTTTCCAGCTCTTAATTTTACAAGAATCTTTACATGCCCTGTCTTCATCCATTAGTAACGATGTAAAGAATGTCACAGATAAGTTTCCTTCGTGACAGTTTCTTTTAAAAAGTATTAAAACCTTTAGGTTTCAAAATAGAGGCGGAACTAAGAGAGTAAACAAAAATACATCAGACTGGATCAAATAAATTTAGAAATATGTAAATAAATATGTATAGAATAATTACAACGTTATTTTTATAAGTTGACTTATCGCATCTACTTAATTTACACTTAAAGGGCTAATTATTATATACAGCATGCTGACATCGGGCTGATTAATTACTCCAGTGGTCTTCCGATTAATCATACATACAGATGCGGGTGGTTTACTCTCTTGCCGAATGTCACTTATTCCTCTACGACTACCTTTTTTCCTCTGGCTAGAAATTTTGACCAATTTTAGATAATCTCTACGTTTGGTCCAAGAAGTTTTGCAGCCTATGAAAAAATCAACCCGCTTTTCGTAAAACAACTGTTTGCCAAGAATATAACTCGCTTGAGTAATCACCTTCTATTCATGATTCTAATTGCTTCAGCACTGTAAAATGCGGAAATAACTTGTTGAAAGCGCCTTGTCAATTTTTCTTTGCGATATTAGTTGGCGAAGAAGTACTGTTTTGTGATTCTCTGTACATAACAAACAGTTATTTTGACACTGGCGTAAGGTTTAAAAACACGACGTTTCGGGAGCCAACTGCTCCCTTTGTCAAGTGAAGGCAGAATGAAGAGTTCGTGAAAGTCCTAAGCTTATATACCCGCATGTTGGGAATCCCCATCTGACGCCATTTGGTGCGGAGCATTTCCAGCTGGGGAAACCCCAATCGGGGAAACCCTCGCCGGGAAAGCCCCCGCACCCGACGATGTCAGATGAACACCCCCAACTCGAGGTTTTGCAAAAATCCTGTAAGGTTCTGGTAGAGGTTTTGCGATGTTTATTGCACGACTCCTCAAACCGTAGGTTTCCCATGATTCCAGAAAAAGTCTACTCCCCAGATTCGTCACATTCTGATGTAATACTTTCATCGAATGCCAATCTGGTTCGTGACCCTCCCTGAAGACATGTTCAGCCAACTGGTTTGAATCGTCTCCCCTAGCTACCGCACGCATATGCTCCTTCCCTCGTAGACGTATCGATCTTCCCGTCTGTCCAACATACACCTTGTCACAGTCTCCACACGGTATTTGGTAAATAGCACCAGATTTTTCCTCCTCAGGGACGCGATCCTTAACTTTAAGTAATAGATCACGCAGGGTGTAGACAGGTTTGTAGTAGGTCTTAACATTCACACAACTGAGAATTCGAGACAGCTTTTCTGAGACACCCGCCACATATGGCAAAACCACTGATGTCTTCCTAGTCTCATCCTCTACATTCCTGTTTCCACCACTAACACCACATTAGTTACGAGCGATAAATTTAGTCGGGTAACCGTTCTTTTTCAACACGCTTTTGTTGCGTCGTAATTCAACATTGCGAAGGTCATCATTACAACAATGTGTAAAGGCTCGTCGGTGCAAGGCTCTAATGACAGATGCTTTGTGTGATGCCGGGTGATGAGAACGAAAGTCAAGATACCTATCAGTATGTGTTGGTTTCCTAAACACCGTAGTCAACAGTCGCCCATCCACATCTCTATTTATCCGAACATCTAAGAAGGGTAATGAACCGCTATCTTCTTCCTCTAACGTAAATTGAATATGAGGGTTCAAGCTGTTCAAATAGAGATGAAAATCAGCAACTGAAGACCTTGGTAGGATAACAAACGTATCATCGACGTATTGCTTCCACACCTTGACACAGTAAATTCACTCATCTAAAGCACTGTTTTCAAATGCCTCCATACACAAATTTGCCACCACACTCGAAGCAGGTGACCCCATCGCCGTACACCTCTTCTGTCGGTAAAATCTACCCTTGAAGCCGAAAACCGTGGAATTCAAGCAGAACTCGAACAGGCAATATATCTCTTCCGGACTAAGGCTAGTTCTTTCTTCCAGGCTTCCATCATGCCTCAGTCGCTCCAATGCTGTTGATACCGCCAAATTTGTTGGAATACAGGTGAAAAGTGAAACAACACTAAAAGGCACCATAGCATCATCGGGAGCGATTTTTACGTTTCTGATAGAAGAAATAAACTCCTCAGAGGTAGACAGCGACCGTTCAGAGGATCCAACAAGAGGAGATAGTATACCTGCAAGATATTTAGAAAGTGCATATGTTGGCGAACTACAAAAACTCACAATAGGTCTAAGAGGAATATCGTGTTTATGGACTTTTGGGAGTCCATAGAACAATGGTATTCTTCCAGACGAACAACGGAGTCGCGAGTAAAGTTTCTCATCCAGTTTCGACTCTTTGTGAAGTTTTAGCAGGCAACCATTCATCTGCCTCTCAATACAACCAGTAGGGTCTTTATCTACAACGGAATAGGTATCGCCATCATTTAAAAGTGACATTACTTTATCATCGTAAACCGACCTATCCATCACAACAGTAGTACGACCCTTATCTGCCGGTAAAACCGCAACCTTTTTACTGTCTCTGAGGGCTTTCCGCTTAGGAACAGAAAGATTGTCCACAAGTGCCTTACGTTCAAATAACACTCTCGAAACCTCCATGCGCACTTCAGCACATCCATCCTCCGTCATGTTCCACAAGGCTGGTTCAAAAGCAGAAAGGATTTTTAAAACCGGAGTTGACGAGGGCATAGGTGAAAAATTCAAACCACGTGATAGCACAGAAGTTTCACAATCACTTACAATCACTTAGGCGTCGCTTAGAAAGATTAAGAACCCAACGGGAGTCCATTCGACCACTGTTCCTGCAGTAGTTTCGTTTGTACTCCGTTCTCAATCTCTCAAGCTTTTCCTTTTGAACACCACGAACTCTAGAACGAGTAGTTGCTTCTTCTCTTTCAGCTTCAACCAAAACACGGGAGAAGGTTTCAGAGTCGAGAGCAGTTTCCAGACTAGGTTCAAAAGATACCAACATCAGGCGCGTACGATTAATCATGTTATGACAATGGCCTACGTGCAGACAAAAACTTGAAACCCGTTCTTTGCAATGTTACGCCCTTCAGTCGTAAACACAAGGGGTTTCACACGCATAGCCTTGGGCACCAATTTCTCCGATTTACAACAGTGAATAAAATTCAGATGTTCTTTAAAGCGAACAATTCTACATCTCTCTTTGGTGTATTTCCTAACACGGCTCAACATAACCTGCCCGTAAGAATTTCTAACGAAACAATACAGAGTTTCACCAGGAGATTCCATAACAAAAAGTTATTTCGACACTGGCGTAAGGTTTAAAAACACGACGTTTCGGGAGCCAACTGCTCCCTTTGTCAAGTGAAGGCAGAATGAAGAGTTCGTGAAAGTCCTAAGTTTATATACTCACATGTTGGGAATCCCCATCTGACGTCATCTAGTGCGGGACACAGGGACGTTCCATGTACGTTCCCTGTACGTGTGGTTTCCTTTGTGTGGATAACAGTTTGGTTAGCACTTTTTGTGTACATAGATAAGGATGCGAAATTCGGAATGACTGAGGAATTGCAAAAAGTGTACATTTTGTAGCAAAAGAACATCCTAGTGAATTTAACAACTACAGATGAAGTGGAGCCTTTTAAATACTGGTTATATTATTTGTTTAGGAGCATAAGTAATCGAATCAAAACATTTAAATGTGTTATTGTCGAGGAGAAGAACAGTTTCGGAAAGGAAAATCCTGGCTTGACAAAGCATCAAATAGTGGTTAACTAGCATGCATTCACAGACATCGGAAATGTTTTCGATAACATCAACATGAAGAAATTTTGTAATATCACTGAAAGCGTAAGATACCCACTTCACAGAATCTGGTGAATTTAAAGCCTATACAAAGCAACTCGGTCATTATGCTGAGTATAATTTTTGTCAGAAAAATAGCAGTAAATCTAGATGTCGAAAGATCTGATATGTAACCACAGATATCTAGTATCTATATTGATTACATAAAACAGAATATAGGTAATATCGATGGTTCTTTTTGTAAAAAATTGGTACATCCAATGTATCTTAAAATACGTTACTTAAGTAAGGCTAAATTTTAAACACTGAAAATTTCCAAAAATGAATACCAAAGTAAAAATTGAATGACCTGTGTTGGTTTAAGCAAAATGAAGGAAATGATAATTTTAATGCCGATATATGTTCACCTTTACTTTGTTTGTGTTTTACGAAAATGAGTGGCCTTTTACCTTCTGGATAATGCCTGCCTGCACGTCTTTACATTTCATGTTATCTATTGGCATACAATTAAAATAAAAATTATTTTGTTTTATATAGTACAGTGTGGGTTTAAATTTAAATCATGTTTTTATTTATATGTGAATAAAAACCAAAGCATATATTTTTATACCTTAATAGGCATTGTTCCAATTTAGATATTAAAGTGAGTGAAATCATCACAGCTATCGCGTTGATAATAGCTAATTTCTTCATGAAAATTAAATCTTATTCACAACATGAAATAAACGCGGATGTTACATTTAGACGTATGATTTGAAGTTAAATGGTAGGAAAAATTTATCTTCCATAAAAAATGAGAATGAAAACTTTGAAATTAAAATATGCCAGTGTGTTAATTACTATTCAATAGAGATTATATGTTATTTAACGTATATATTATCTAACGTTGAGCAATAATTTAATTTCGCGTATATTTCGTTTCATGCCAGTTCCAGTATTCTTGTAAAATTTTATTGTATTGTCTTTTCGGGGAAACATTGCGACGTAAAAATCTCCTAGATATGAGTTATAATCGGAGAGGCCATGATCTTTGTGAAAGAACTCGTGGATCGATCTGCTCTCTAGGACGCTTTCTTCGTCACTTGTTGATAGCGACGCCAGATTGGTTGGCCTTGTATTTTCAGTTTGGCGGACATTGCTAAAACCAGAGGCATCCGCAAATCACGTACGATATTCCGTCTTCAATAACTTAGTTATTGTTATGTGAACTGCAATAATAATATTCTCCAGGGTGAATAAACTGTATAGTTATGATACCATCTTTCTGTTTCGTGACTTGCTATATTCTTTAGTTTCAATTTTTGGATCATGCAAGACTGAGGAGATATAAATATATAACTGTAGCCGAGATACACACGTATATAATAAATATAACTTATATTAAAACAAAAGCGACTCGTATACGCCTATCTATTGTACATTAAGAACATCAACAAACCTTTCAGCTTTGTAAAGTTTTACAGTATTCTCTATTTCGTAGATATGATTGAAATCATTTAGGATAAATTTCTCTTAGTGAAGGTTCGTATGTAATAATGAATAGCTTTAAATATTAGACTGTTCAGTTACCTTTGACATATATTCAAGTTAATCACTGACCAATGGCAAACTAAATTCAAGTCATAAAGGATCATTATGGAATATTGTAATACTGATATATGATTTTGCATTACCATTTCACGTTCTGAATAAAGTGCACAAAAGCATTTAAAGCACACACCACGAACGTAAGCAAACGTACAGTCTAAAATATACAATTGTGTGTCTATAAGACTAGCTGGAAGAAATTTACATTTTGGTTTAATTTTATATAGAACGTTACTTAATATTTTCATGTAAAACTCTATTGGGAACTTTTAGTAGGAAGAAAGCTACATTTTGCGATGTAATTCGTTGATGTTCAAGAAATTTTACAATACCAAGAAAATGCAATTAGAACACTAAGCTACAATAATGCGTACTTTGGCGAAATTGTAAGAACTGCTTGAAAACAAAATAAATATGGAATGTTCATATGATTTAAAATATTATAGGTGAAATAAAAATGCACATGATCGGAATAAAACATCATTTTCATGTCAAGACCTTTCCATAAAAGTGCTACCTTTTTATATTTTAGTGACTTTTCCTACTACTGCTAAAAACTAGATGAATAGTGTTGTTGCTGTCATCCCAAAACTGATGCCAAAATCGGCTTAAATATTTAGAAATCGAGAAGGTAGAATAATAAAATTATAATGAGGGAAAGAAATTCTCATGGAAAAACAAGGTGGAAAAAATAGTTCTGTCATAATCTGTATTTTAAGAGTACAAATGTGGAATAATTTCTTCTCTCAGTATATTGGATGGTAAGCAAAATAGAGAGGGAGAGAGTATTCCAAACATTGTACAAAATTAATCATTAATATTTGCTTTGCTTTTTATAGTTATTTTTTCTAGATTTTTTCGCCTCCTTTTATAAGATTTCTCTCTTTAAAATCTTAGTAAGGCTTCTTTAAATTTTCCCTGTACTCTTTTCGTTTTTCTGTAAATATATGATTTTGTTTAGTTTCTGCGTTCTTGCGTTCCTCCTTTTTGCCACTTTTTTCTGTACACTAATCAGCCCTAACTATATTAATTACAAATGATGTTGCAGAGAACGTTATGATAGCGTAGGAACTAAATAAAAATTTACAAATTTAATTATGCTTTCAAAACGGATGCCTGTTCCTTATTATTAGAAGAGAAGAGTATTGACACAGCAACAGCTGCTGTAGTTCATAAATAATTGGATTCTTTTAAAGGGTTCTTTAGGATATCATTTCAACCTAAATTATTTTACCTAAACACCGTGCACTGCAGGAATATGCAAATAAGATAGCCTTTGTTTGGAGAGCATAGTTTTCTGGATATTGTTAAGACATCTGGAACAAGAATCCTGGTAGCGTTGCAGATTTCGTGAAAACGTTTAAAAAAATATTTCTAAAAGAAATGCGACATCCAGTTTTGTGTAAATTTAGCTTTACTAAATTTGTATTTTGCCTATTAAATAAATAAATAAATATATATCATCATCATCATATTCAACCATTATCTATCCACTGCTGGATGAAGGTCTCTCCAAATGCTTTCCACACAAGTCTATCCTGGGCCATTCGTTTCCACGTCACCCCAACCTGTTTTCTTATTTCATCCACCCATCTAGTTTGAGGACGTTTTCTAGGTCTTCGGTGGTCTCTTGGAATCCAGTTCAGAATTTCTGTTGTCCATCGTTGATCAGTTCTTCTTGCAATATGCCCAGCCCATCGCCATTTCAGCCCTTTTACTTTAACAATGATGTCCTCTACTCTAGTTTGCTCTCTCACCCAAGTGTTTCTTTTTCGATCTCTCCTAGTTATTCCAAGCATGCACCTCTCCATGCTCCTTTGCGTTGTCTGTAACTTTCGTATTGCTCCAACTGTTAGACTCCATGTCTCTGATCCATAAGAGAGGACTGGCAATACACACTGGTTGAAGACCTTTCTTTTTAGACACAAAGGCAATTTCCCCTTCAGGATAAAACTGTTTCTTCCAAATGCACTCCAGCCAAGTTTAATACGTCTGTTGAGTTCTTTCATAATGTTGCCATCCATTGAAATCAGCTGGCCAAGGTAAATATATGAATCAGCAATTTCTAGCTCAATGTTGTCAACTTGTATTTTTGTTTCCTCTACAAAATTATTGAACATGATCTTAGTTTTTTGTAGGTTCATCTTGAGTCCAACTTCTTTACTTCTAGTTGAGAGCTCCTGTACCATGTCTTGGAGTTCTGATGGGTTCGTTGAAAAAATAACAATGTCATCAGCAAACCGCAAATGATTTAAATATTCACCATTTATTTTTATTCCCTTGTTATTCCAATTTATCAGCTGAAAAATCATCTGTAAAGCTGAAGTAAAAAGTTTTGGAGAAATGGTATCTCCCTGCCTCACCCCTTTGCCAAGTTTGATAGTTTTGGTATCTTTATGTAACCGAAATTTTGCACTTGCATTTTTATACACACGTTTCACCATGTCAATGTACACATCCTCAATGTCTGTTGATCTTAAAGAGTTGATGACTGCTGATGTTTTAATAGAGTCAAAGGCCTTCTCATAGTCAATAAATGCAACACACAATGGAAGTTCATATTCATGTGTTCTTTCAATTAATTCTCTTAATACTTGAATATGGTCCACTGTACTGAATCCACTTCGAAATCCAGCTTGTTCTCTTGGTTGAGCTGCATCTAATTTTTTCTGCAGGCGATGTGTTAGCACTTTTGTGAAGATTTTATAAATAGCAGGTAACAAGCTAATTGGTCGGTAATTTTTCAAATCCTCTTTATCACCTTTTTTATGCAAAAGAATTACTGTTGCAGAATCCCATTGGTTTGGTATGTTACCGCTGTTAAGACATTTGGTAAAGAATTTTGCAAGTATGTCTTCTACATATTCTCCAGCTTCTTTTAGGATATCTAATGTAATACCATCATCGCCAGGGGCTCTTCCTTTCTTCATACTTTTTATTGCAAATGAAACTTCTTCTTTTAAGATTTTAGGAGCTGTTCCTTCGACTATTTCAGTGTCTTCGTTTAATCCACTGTTACTTTCATATAGTTTTTTGTAGAATTCTTCAACTCTTCTAAGTATTTCTTCCCTATTTCTTGTTACGGTGCCATCCTCTCCTTTTAATGCAATGATGTGTTTCTTCCCAACAGATAAACTTCCTTTAACAACCCTAAGGCTCTTGTTATTTTCAATGGCCTTCCTTACTAACTCACAATTGAATTTTCTTATGTCTTCTTTCATGCTTTTGCGCAGAGTTTTACAAAGTTCTATGTACTCAATCCTGGAACTGGTATTTTGATTGTCCACCTTCATATCTCTTCGCCTTTTCATGAGTTGTTTCGTCTTCTCAGATAATTTGCTATTCTGCATTTTGTAATGCAACCTATGAGTTGATCGCCACGTTCATTCCTTTCCCCATATCCGTATTTACCAACCGATGTCTCTCCTTGTTCCTGTTGTCCAATTCTTGCATTGAAATCCCCCATGATGAGCTTGATATGTTGTTTCCCTTTGGTGTGTAACTCTTTGATTTCTTCATAAAATTCTTCAACCTCTTCGTCGGTATGGCTTGATGTTGGTGCATATACCTGTACTATTTGAAGTTGGTATCGCTGGGTTAGTTGAACAACAAGCCTCGCTGCTCGATCTGATGTACTTTCAACTTCCAGAAGACAGTCTTTAATTCTTTTGTTGATTAAGAAGCCAACACCACTTGTTCTTCCAGTTTCCGTTCCTCTATAGTAATATGGTATAATATATATATATATAAAAAATTTTCCTCGCCCATTCTTGGCGGAAACAGGCTTTGGGACGGGCAGAGCGCCATGTTCCCAAGCCTCTTTTTACATCACTTCTTAATGTGCCATGTCTAGAAACTTCCTGACAATGTGACACGTGTTTAGGATTGTGGCTTTTTGTATTTCAATGTAGGTGTTTGGGTCAATGTTGAGTATCTCCAAATTCGTCGCAAGCGTTTTTGGTACTATCCCTGTTGCTGAGATGACTAACGGGATGATGAAGATCTTTTCCATACCCCATATATCTCGTACTTCATGTCTGAGATCTTGGTACTTGGTGATTTTCGTTGTGTAGGTTGTCTGTATGTTATTGGTGTTGGGTACTGCTATGTCGATTAAGTACGTGGTCTTATTCGATTTATCGACGAGGGTTATGTCAGGACGGTTATGTGGGACTGTCTTGTCTGTTATGATTGCTCTATCCCAGTAAAGCTTGTGTGTTTCGTTCTCATGCACGGTCTCTGGCTCATATTTGTAGTACGGGCATTTTTCTGTCAGAAAGCCAGCATTCGCTGCCAATTTCTGGTGGACTATTTTCGCTACTTGATCGTGTCTATGTTTGTAGTCTGACTGCGCAAGGATCTTGCATCCTGCCATCACGTGTTGGATTGTCTCCGATGCCGCATGACAGTGTCTGCATTTGTCGCTTTCTATGTCTTTTCTCTGGATGAATTTCTGATTGTTCCTTGTTGCGATCACTTGGTCTTGGATGGCTAGCATGAATCCTTCTGTCTCTGGCTGGAGAGTGCCTTTGGCCAGCCAAGAATTTGATGCCTTTTTGTCAACGTGTGGTTGTTGCAGGTCATTGTAGTGCCTGCCATGTAATGGTTTTCCGGCCCAAGTTCTCAGTTTCTGTTCGTTGGCTGTTTCGAGGACACGCTCTTCGGTACTACACAGGTTTAGTGGCGTGTAATTTGCATCTGCTTGTATTATGGCTTGGATGAGTGGCGATCGGGGACTCTTCAACTGGAAGTATTGCCTCATGCTCTGGATCTGCTTGTCATGTAAGTCTTTGAGGTCCGCTTGTCCGCGTCCTCCTTCTTCCCGGGGTAGTGTTTGCCGTTCAATTGCCGTTGCAGGGTGTAGTTGTCCGGCTCTTCTCTGGATGGTTCTCATTTTCCGCTGGAGTTGTTCTAGTTCAGTGTTGGACCATTTGATGATCCCGAAGGAGTAGGTGAGCACTGGTACCGCATATGCGTTAATTGCTTGCGTGGTGTTCTTCCCGCTCAGTTTCGTCTTCACAATGCTTCTAAGTCTTTCTTGGAATGCTTGCGTGAGCTGGACTTTGACTTTCTTGTGCTCCTGCTGCCGTTTTTGCATTATCCCTAGGTATTTGTAGGTTTCGCCCTCGTCCAAGGTCTTCAGTAGTCTCCCGTCTTCGAGTTCGATGCCTGGTAAATCTTCTTTGCTATTCTTCTGTATTTTGCACTTATCGAGGCCGAATTCCATTCCTATGTCCTTGGAGAATGTCTCTGTTATACTGATGAGTTGTCGGAGTTGGGTGATTGTTGGCGCGTATAGCTTGATGTCATCTACGTACATGAGGTGGGAGACTTTATGTAGGTTTCTCTTGTCTTTCTTCAGCATGTATCCGTATTTACTTGTGTTCAGCATCCTTGACAAGGGGTTTAACGCCAAGCAGAACCACTGGGGGCTTAGTGCGTCTCCTTGAAAGATTCCGCGGCGGATGGGGATCTCGGCCGTTTCTATTTTACTGTCTGGCGTGTTTAGCTGTAACCGGGTTCTCCATTGTTTCATGCTGCTCTGTAGGAATCGGATGATTGAGGGATGCACTTTGTATATGCTGAGTATTTCAAGGAGCCACGAGTGCGGAACAGAGTCGAAAGCCTTCTTGTAGTCTATGTATGCGGTGTTGAGTTTTCGCTTTTGTTTTCTTGCTTGTTCCAGGATAACTGAGTCGATGGTAAGCTGCTCTTTACATCCCAGAGTCCCTTTCTGGCATCCCTTTTGTTCTTCCGTCATTAAGTTGTTGCTTTCGCTGTGCCGGCTTATTTTTTCAGAGATGCACCCCGTGAGTATCTTGTACAGGGTGTTAAGGCACGTAATGGGTCGGTATTTCGCTGGGTTACTGGTATCCTGGTCCTTCGGTAGGAGGTAAGTTATTCCCTTGCAGAGGAATTCAGGCATTTTGCTGGGGTCTTCAATTATCGCCGTAAGTTCCTTGGCTAATGGGCCATGGGCGCTGGTAAATTTCTTGTACCAGAAGTTGTGTATGCCGTCAATACCGGGTGCTTTCCAGTTGTGCGTACGTTGGATTACCTGCTGGAGTTCCTCTATCGTGATGCCCGTGTACTCCATCTCCTCTATTCCTCTCGTAGCCTCCATTTCTTGCTGAATCCAGGGGGCGCTTTTGTGCTGTACTTCATTGGACCATAGTGTCTTCCAGAAGGTCTCTATTTCTGCTGGCTTTGGGGCTTCGTACTTGTCTTTGTTCGCTGGGGTCTCTCGAAGCTTCCTGTAGAAGGCCTTCTGGTTTGCTTGGAATTGCATGTTCTGTTGTTTTTTGTTGGTATAGTCTTTGTATCTTCGGAGTCTTCTGGCGTATACACCCAGTTTTTGTTTGAGGGTATCCAGATATTCGCTGATGTGTTTATTGGGCTCTTCGTGTCTTGTATGAATCCTATTT
>QLNU02015360.1:57020150-57032895 GCA_006491805.2 Dysdera silvatica
GTAATTTTATAAAAATTAGTGTAACAAAGCTATCAGTCTTTGTTATCGAACTATCCAAAGAAGTGAACGTGCAAAAGTTTTAATTTGTTAACACTCGTCTCATCTATCGAAAGTGAATTACAATTCTCCAAATTGTGTTTGTATTCATAAATGTAAATGTGACAATAAAAATACATATGCAGGCTGCTCCCATGATTTTGGATATCTGTGGTATTTATTGGAGTATTTACCGAAAACCAGGCTTAACAAATAAGAGAATACAGATGTTCATTCTAAATTCAAGAAATCTTTGTCTGTAAAGAAGAAAGTATTGGCATATACTTTTCAGTTGGTTTTGTGTTTTTAGATTTTTGTTGCAAAAAAAAGTGCATTTTTCGCAATTTATTTTCCTGGGCCTTATAATAAACTCAAAAACGTTTTCCTACGAAATAAAGGCGCACAAACTAAATCTCAAACGAGAATACGTTTAGAAACATAATAATTACAACGTTGGAGGACACCAACAAATCAAAATCATGTTTATTTGAACCTTTATTTTTATACAAATGTTTACTAAAATCTTGACATTTGAGAAGAAGTATAATGTTCTTCCTCAGATATTGTTTTTTGCACTGATTAAAGAAATTCTTTTTACTATAAAAGAAAATCCTTACCGTTTTTAATTAAATGGAAAGCAAACCGGATAAAATTAGTAGAAATCCGAGTTTTAGTAAATGTTCTTAAAAAATAAAAGTCAGAGGGAATAGTAAAATACGAACTACATGAAAAGTAAGAGAGATTTTCTAATTTACGTGAAAATAGATACTGATTCTTTTGTTTCAAGAAGAAAAGGGCGTTTGATACAAATCAGGTGTTCGCAACATGTTCATGAAATATCTCTGATAACGAGTGCTTTCGATTTTATATCAAGCTGAAGTTTGGTTCCCCATGAATAATACCATCTGAATTATCGTGAATTATATAACAGTGTGATGGTATACTACATTACGGTGTATAGATTATAAAGTGCCTTTCGTTAACTTTATCTAATTTACCTGATATAAAACTCAAGAGATACTTGCAATCCTCTCGTGTTTATCGTTTTGTCTAGAACATTTTTTTTTATCCAGAACCCATGTCCTTTGGTTGTATATGACACCATTGTATCAACCATGGTATAAAATGGCTCTATACGTTTACGTGGACGTGGCGCGAGGGACAATCTAAAGCACATTGGTCTCCATGGTCTTCAGCCTTCGGAAGATAGACACATCGGATAGGGCGTTGTCCTGCTGGCATATCCAACCGTGTTATCCTGTCACCAGCTACAATTATGTGTGATGAAAGAGTTCTTGATAGCCCTGAGAGTTGAGAACAGCGTTGATAGATTGCTACTAGGCCGGTCTTGCTATCTAGAACCAATTTCATATCATTGAGTTCAGCGATTCATTGATACAATGAATACAAGTTTGACTTACTGAGCAAATCTGGTATCTGTTATTTATTTGTCCAAACAGACTGTTTTTTTCCTCCCAGTCGATGATATTTGAGAATTTAAGTTTAAATCGTTTAAGAACCTTAGTGATTGGATGATTACACGTTACCATTTTTACAAGAATCGTTAGGCTATTGGAAATGTGTTCTATAAAATACATTTACCAAGAGTGCTGTACTGACAGCTTTCGTTGTAATATGGGGGCTATCAAAGTTCTTGAAAGCTCCATTTAGACATCTGAATTTGCGATAATTAAACATCTGTCTTCGAAACTTTTCTTTCCTAAGAATATATAAATGTTCTGATAGACCGATGCTCGTGAAATAAGTTTTCCAATTCACATAATTGACGTGCCTCCAATTATCAAGTAGATGCATAGCAAAGTAGAAGTAAAAGCAAGGCAATTTTTCCTTCGCACCGGCTTATGGAATCGGTTAGGAAACGTTAAAGAAATTATTGTTTTCAAAAACGAAACTAATTATACAAGTTTTCCCCCCTGTGTTTATTTCAAAATGCAAGTTAGATACTTTGACACAACTTACCAGCATTCTTCACGGTGCTTTCGTTAAGAAGGAAGGTCGAGTTCTTATTTTCCAAGCTAACCCATTTTAAATATTTTCCTCATTATTCGGAAGTGTGGTATCTGAATTTTATCTTTCTTTTACTCCATATTTAATGTAGTTACATATTTGAGGCAGGTTTACACGTTTATTCTGCAATGTATCTACATTACTTGTTTCCTTTATGAGATCACTTGATTTATTAGCATGTGTGCGTGTGTATGTGTTTAATAATTTATTATCCTGAAAACTTATTTCAGGAAGAACGATGCTAAAGAAATTAGTTGTAATTAAGTGTTATATACGACTACCATCAATATATCATTGGAATAACTATCATTACAAAATAAAAAAAAATTACTTATGTACAAATACATGTGCAGTATTCATTGACATACAATAGAATCTTGATCGAATGGTTTAGATGTTGGTTCATTTTCTGTCTATATAGCTATGCATATAATTATTGCAAAAGTTTTAACTGCATTGCTATATAACCAGCAGCATTCTTTTTAAAAGTTTTAACTGCATTACCGTATAACTAGCAAAATTCTTTTCCTGGTTGAGATGACAAAAACAAGAAAATGACTGAAATTTCAAAGAAAGTACTCAAATATACAAAGAATAAAATAATACACAAATAATAAACTATTTCCAAAATGATGAGGGAAAAACCCTGGATATTAGAGATCATTTGGGGATATTAAATGCGAGATAACTACGATAAAACCCGAAAATAGAAAAATTGCAAACCCTTTACTATATAGGGAAGCATTAATACACGGGGTGATTTTTTAACTTGAGACTTCGAAATATCTCGATAAATTCGCATCGTACGAAACGAAGGTTATAACGAACTCATAATACTTTTGACGGGGCAATCCAACCCCATAAAAATTAGCCTGCCCCCTCCCCTTTAGGGGTGGAGTGGGGGGGGAATTTAAAAATTCAAATGGAAACCCCTATATTTTATTGCAGACTCGGATTCTACGGGAAAAAATACATAACTTTTTCCTGAAGCAATTTTTTTTATTCGGGATCGATGACGCTATAATCGATGTTAAATATTTAAACTTTGATTTTTTTTTAATGGGAACCCCATGTGCCATTGAAATGCTTCAATGCTGATCAAATGTTGACAAGGCAGAACTTGTTTCCGGTATGTTCTCCCACCATCGGGGTGCTTGATTTAAGCGAGTCCCCTTGCCTCTCACCATTGAGGTGCACTTACCATTCTAGTAAGTACTGGAAATATTGACCTTTAACTTCGATGCATTTATCAATCCTCGCTTCAAATGATTGTATACAACTCAAAAGTGCGTCTGCTGTAAGTTGGGCGCAAGTATTTCTGATTCGCTCAATCATGTTTGCACGAGTTGTTGGCACTTGCTGGTAAACTTTATCTTTCAGGAAACCACATAAAAAGAAATCTGGAGATGTGAGGTCTGATGATCTTGCGGGCCAATTTACCGGACCCTCTCTACCGATCCTTGTAGACACGATTCAGTATATCCCGTAATGCTACCGAATAATGTGTTGGGCAATCGTCAAGTTGAAACCTTATATTCTGGGGCTCTTCCAAGTTCAGATTTTCAAACAATATTGGCAGTTTGTTTTCCAGAAAGTTTCGTTACTTTTCCCGGTTAAAATTGCCCTCAATGAAAAAAGGGCTGATGAGTTTGTCGCCAATTATTCCACACCAAACGCTAACACTTCAAGGAAGCTGATGCTCAACTTGGCGCAACCAGTATGGATTTTCCACAGTCCAATAAATCATGTTGTGTCGATTAACCGTACTGTGGTTCGTGAAAAATGACACGTCAGAGAAAAGTACCAGATGAAAAACATTCGGATTTCTTTGCAATTGCTCAAATACCCACTGACAAAATGTCACTCGATTGTGGAAATCAATGCCATGGAGTTCTTGATGCATTGACACATGAAAGGGATGATATTTATGACGCTTTAGTATTTTACAAATGCTAGTCTGAGACAATGTGGAATTGCGAGCTACTTCTTGAATGCTCACGTGGAGATTTTGAGCCACCATATCTAATACAGCAGTTTCATTATTGTCTGCAGTGACTGTAGCAGAACGGTTCCTTTTTTTCGATTGCAAATTTCCTTCGGTAGTCAACTGTTTGAGTACAAGGTAAAAAGAAGCGCTTGACTGTTGTCTGTCTGGAAAACGTTGAGCGTAAAAACTGACAGCAGCATCTACGTTTCTGCCAGGTTCTCCATAAAACAAAATTATTTCAATATTTTCTTGTACGTTTAAATAATCCATATTAAAGAAGTATTAATAGCACCGCAGTCCAAATTACGCAATAGAAAAGCTTCAACAGTAAGAGAAAATAAACTAGTATTGAAACAACTTGCTAACAAATGGAGAAACAGATTTCTAAGTGAATGCAATATCAGGAGCATCTAACTGTGATATTTGCTGCAGTTATACTTTTTTGCGATTACTGCGCCACCAATCGCGAATAAAAAAAATTTTTAAAAAAAAAGTTATGCATTATTTCCCGTAGAAACCGAATCTTCAATAAAATATAGGGTTTCCATTTGAAATTTTAAAGTTGCATCTCCTCACCCCCTAGAGTGAGAGGACGGGCTAATTTTTATGAGATTGGATTGCCCCATCGAAAATATGATGAGTTTGTTATAACACTTCTTTCGTACGAAGCGAATTTCTCGAGATATTTCAATGTCTGAAGTTAAAAAACGCACACGGTATATACAGGGTGTTCGGTAACTATTGCATAAACTCCCTGCCACGCGAATCTTCGGATAATTTTAAGACAAAATTGAAGAGAAGATTTTTGCTTGAGGGTTTTGTTTATGAATTATATCCATTTCAAAATTTGTATCTAAAAGCCAATCATGCTCCAAGATAGCCTGCTTTTACGTTGTTTCATTCAACGACGAAGGACACGCCCCTTGGTTTCCCCGCCTCCAAAATAAAAAAAAATTAATTCGCTATGAGAAAGAATTTCTTGGTCACGTGATACTTACATTTAGCGATCAAATGTCAGGCGGCCCCGTCTTAGAATTAAAAGCCTTTTTAATTGGAAGAGTTCAGCTTGAAAGACAACTTAGCGTGTGAAAAGTACAGTTATGTAGCTAAATTTAAATAGCACGTGACCAAGAATTTCTTTCTCATAGCGAGTTAAACCCTTTTTATTCTGGAAGCGGGGAAACCAAGGGGCGTGTTTTTCGCCTTTGGATGAAACAATGTAAAAGCAGGCTATCTTGGAGCAGGATTGTCTTTCATATGCAAATTGTGAAATGGCCCTAATTCATAAACGAAGTCCTCAATCAAAAATCGTCCCTCTTCCATTTTGTCTTAAAATTATCCAAAGATTCGCATGATAGGGAGTTTATGCGATAGTTACCGAACACCCTGTATATATACAGCATATAGTACATTTGCACTTTATCAATATTTTTCTTGAAAAGGGGAAAAGCGGAACTCGAAACGTTGAGGAACTTCCTACTATATTAACATGTAATCAGAAGAGAAAGTGTAATGATGTTTGCTCCCATTGAGATATATAAAACAGTATTCATTCACTTACGAAATTGCCTTTGCAAAAATTCAAATTTTCCGAAATCTTTATCTTCCAGGGCACATAATTCCTTGGAGTGTACTCTGCAAAATTAGAGACTAAATAATATTTCAAAAATGAAGGCAAATTTAAAAAATGTATTAAAGATAACTAAAATATAAAATTGTATAAGATTTTCCTCATTAAGTCCGAAACCACCAGACTTCGAATAAACTATGATATATTGCACAGAGAAGATTATCAGTTTTCTGTTGTTTCGTTATATGTGGCATTATTTTCGGTTTCTGTTTAATATCATTCCCATTTTCCTTTGGTTACCATAAATTTGCCCTTGTTTGCCCGTTTTCATGTCCGTAAAGTAACATGCCAAGTACGACTTGCGGTTGAATTTTAATTAGCCTAATTGCGTTGCCATTAACAAATTCTAAAATTTGAAATAGTCGTTAGTTGTAGGGACTTGGCACCGAAGCTGATGTTTTGATGTCTTTGAAGGCTTCAATTAAATTTTCAACTTACATGGTTCGCTAAATGCCATTTTACGTGGAACATATCATAATTAGTCATTATCTTTTGCATTTCAATAGCTTTTAAATTAAAGAAAGCGGTTTCGCGGGAGCAATGAGGCAAATTGCCAGTTGCAAAGTATATTAAAGATGTTAATCGGGACATCTTAATAACGGCGTTTAAAACCTTGTCTTTTATTCTTAGTATTTGTGTTTATATACAGGGTGTCTCAGCACCAGGGTTATAAACATCTAGGAGGGGTAGGGTGCACCTAGACGAACAATATTTGTCATAGAACCTAGGGTCGCAAACCACTCACAGCGCTAGTTCTAAAACCGTCCAGCATGCACAAATATTTACAACCAGTGCGTGAAAAGCGCCAGATAAAACTCAGGTCAGCTGCTCAAGTGCATAGATGATTAGGACATCGCATTTTGCGCTTCTCATGCACTGGTTGTCACTATTTGTCACAGTTTGAGTTTCTTAAATAATAATTCCTGAGGCATAAAATTTACAAGGGAAGGTCTGAGGGTGGACGACGCGGATTTTAATGGTATTAGGCTCATTTGAAAGCTCTCAAAAAATTATTAGACACGTATTCGGGCATTTTTCAGAATGGCCATAAATATAGGTGTTATGGGGCCGGAGAGAGCAAAAATTGGACTATTTTTAAAGATTTTATAATGTTATATTTTCAAAAGTATTGAATATTTTTTTTTCTTTTCGCTTAATTACGTACCTTGCAGAAATCCATCGGACACGTGTTTCACGGTTTTTAAAGAAGTAACTTATTAATAATGTTTTTTAAAGGTTATAAAATGCATGCGGAAACAAGTAGCCAAGGGCAAGAATTCGCCAACTTATTGGCTGCTTGGCACATTTGCTGGTGTAGTATAATCAGTTATTTTCGAAGGTATAAGTAGTATTATAAAGTGACACATTCGGGAGTGTTGCATGACAGTTCATTTAAACTGTTCTTATATATCGTACGCATAATAAATTGTTAGTTTCGTATTTAAAAAAATTTGACTTCGCATTCAACATATATTTTTATACTTGTTTAAAATTTATTAGTTTATAATTTAAATCTTTGTGATATATCTTGTTCTTTTAATATTAAGCTAAAGTTTAGCTTCTGCAGAAAACCACAGAAAATTTAATTTTTGGCAAATTAACTTTTTTTTTCCTGTTTACTGATTTTCGCTTTATACATTAAAATGGATTTATTGCTCATAAATGCAATTAATGTTACTCATCATTTGCAAAAAATAACCGAAGCAACGTATTTAAATTTCTTGAACATGTCCAGTGATATCACCGATTGTGAAAAAGCTATATCTGTGGAACTTTTTAGTGTGTTGGAAAATTATTTAACAAAACCCCAACTTGAAAATGATGAAGAAGTCATCGAGATTTCCGAAAAAGATCCAGAACATTATTCTATACATGATGATAATGGGGTATAAATAAAATGTGAGCCTGGTTATATAAGTATAAACGATAAGGAGCATATGGTCGCTATTAAAGAAACTCATCCAACCTGGAAATGGGACACTTTAATCAAAAAGGGCTGTAAAAAAATGCCTAATCAGAAAACATATCTGCGTTTTAAAAAGGATAAAGTAGACAGAGGGTCACTAATCGATATGTATAAAGCAATCGAAATGGAAGTTTGGTGAAATTTATGGAAATTATGGGCAAAAAACTACGAGTTATACATGGTTTCGATATTCGGAAATGGGCAATTGAAACTTCTCTACGTCTCCCTAAATTAAAGTTTCTTGCCTCAAACACATGGATAAAGGACTTTTGTAAACGTCATGGCATAACGTTTAGGAAGGTAACAATACTTGTAACGAAAAAACTAGTGACTTCTCCGGAAATGATCCGAAACGCTGCAACAAAATTTCAAACAGAAGTGATAAAACTATTTAAAACATATCCTCCCCGTTGTATATTTAATACCGATCAATGCGGATTCAATGACGAATTAACAGATAGTCGAACGCTTTGTTTCCGAGGGGAAAAAATAACATTGGGTTGTGCATCATCTCCAACTAATCAGTGTACTCACTCGTACACCGTTCAATATTTAATAAATGCCGATGGCAAAGTTGTTGGTGATGCATTTTTATGTTTACACGAAAGCACAGGCCAATTTGGAAAAAGAGTCCAATCTTCTCTGTTTAAAGCGACAAATGTAACTATGACTTGCAGTTCATTAGGAAAATTAACGACAAACCTATTCCAGCAAATTTCGGACGAGCATTTTTTCAGAAATATGACTGAAAATTGTGTCCTTTCATGCGATTATTGGAGTGGTCATAAAAATGAAAAGAGGTGTAGCATTGGGGGAAGCCAGATGGGGTAGTTAAAATTATTCCTGAATAGACAATTCCCATTTGCCAACTTTTAGATCGCTTTTTTTTAGAGAAATAAAGTACATAGCGCGAGAAATATGTCGATACTTTAAAATATCTGCTCATGGTTCTGAATTAAAAATTCGAAATAATATTATCCAATTACAGTCCTTGATACACTTCCAAATGTGTTCCGATATTTTTCAACCCATGATCAATAGCATGGATTACATCTGGGTTATCAGAAGACGAAAATCCTGATTTTTTAAATGTCCGCTAAATGTGTTTCACATTCACAGGAAATGTTTGTGATAAAATACCTAATTGTAAAAATTCTCCTTTTATTCGATGCAGCCAGCCACTGCAGGAAAAATTCATATTTTTCATGATTTGGGATTTTCATACAATTGATTGCTAAAAATCGTAATATTCGATAAAAATTGTAATAAATAGATTTCTCCTTTCTTAAATAAAAATGCAGAAAGTTCAATTTCATTTATGTTCCTTCCTTCTAATGATATAAATCTCGATTTTCCTTTATTACTTTAACTCCTTCAACCATCACAATTTTTGTTATTTTTATGTCATTATCATACCATAAGTATACAGGAAAAAGAAATGCAACATATTATATTCGCCAAGCAGCCAACAAGTTGGCGAATTCTTGCGCTGGGCTACTCGTTTCCGCGTGCGTTTTATAACCCTTTAAAAACATTATTAATAAGTTACGTCTCCAAAAACCATGAAACGCGTATCCGATTGATTTCTGCAAGGAACATAATGAAGCAAAAAAAAAAATAAATATTCAATACTTTTGAAAATATGATAACATAAAATCTCTGAAAATAGTCCCATTTTTGCTCCCTCCGGCCCTATAACACCTATATTTATGGCCATTCTGAAAAATGCCCGAATACGTGTCTAATAAGTTTTTAAGAGCTTTCAAATGAGCCTAATGTCATTAAAATCCTCGTCGTCCACCCTCCGACCTTCCCGTGTTACAAATATTGCGTGTTTCGGGTCCCCAGTTTTAGCCGGGTTTGTCGGGTAAGGAAAAAAAACAAAAAAAACACATGTAATCCCATTTTAATAAATACAATGATAACTGTTCCCTGTGTATTAAAGCTTTACACTTTCAATTATTTATCTCTATGTAAAGAATTTTTACTGAAATAAGGAACAAAACTAAAAAGCGCTGATATTAATTCCAATAGTTTTGGGGTGCCACATTTATCTTCATCAAATGAGGCTTCCCCAACCTTTTGCTTCAGTGTAGAAGTATTTCTTTCGTTTGTGGCATAAACGGATAATTTATTAACGTTTGTGAAGATTCTTTTTACATGCCAAATAAAAACAACGGCTTGACACCAGCCCTTTGTCTACTCAACAAAGTTTTTTACTGTTGCTTGGTTTATAACGTTAAGCATTCTGCTTGCCCTTTGTTTAGTGGAACATATATCCCATTTTAAGATATAATATATCTTGCATTCCTTTCAAAATTTGTTTTATAAATGTTGTCTTTAACAAGCGACGACATTTCTTGCTTTTTTGGGGGTAAAACTTCTCGTCTGCTACAGATAAACAACATATGTACACTAAAGTAATAGTTTTGAAAAGAATATTAATCACACGAAACTAAATTTATTTTTTAAAGAGACAGCCTTTAACAATGCAAAATCTGTGTTTGGTGAAACGTGTTATAGTTTTTTGAATCAATTTTACAAAATGTTTATATTAAATTTTCGCTAGTAATTTTTTTGTTTTGAATATATTATGCACTCAGCTTATTCCGAAGAAACGGAGGAAAAAAATAGCAGACATTTGGAATCTAAATCTTTTTGTATTAAATCGTGGTGAACTTTATGTCGATACTATAGATATACTATCAAACAGAGTATAAAGTATTGTATAAATGAGACAGCCTGAAATTTATCTTCCTACCACGATAATATTTTCCCACTTTCTACTTTTTCCACTGTATTTTGACCGTTAGTTTAAAAAATATATCAGAGTTTCATTTCAGAACCTATTATATAACGTTAGAAAGCGCACACATGTATAATTTAACTGATTAAATTTTACATTAATATAGTTTACATTGTAAAGTAAATGTTAACAGAAACATGCCCCAAGATTGAAATAAAGGTTCATACAAATTTTCAGGATTTATAATTTCTGTACGCAAATAATCTAAACATTGCAATTAGTCTGGTCCATGCACTTTAACGTAATCAAACCTTCATTGTGTATACTGAATCATATGCAACTATCGCGAATAAACTTCAGCTGGCTTTGTTATTCATGGAATTAATTAGAAGCTAAATCAGCAATGTTGTGCCATGGTATAAGTTACAAGATATAATTTATTGCCAACTAGTGGGTAGACCAGTCACACCTATAATTGATCATGGGAACATCATCTCTCTCTGCGTTAACGATAACACAATTTTAAGCTATTCGTAGAGGTACAACCTTTGTTTGAGTAAATACCAATATTCGTATTGAATACTAGGTTATCTGCGCATCGTGCATTCCCAATTTATATAGAGTTCAGTTTGGAGATTGAGATATTCTGATAAAAAGCTTTCTCCCTAATTATTTTCCCTTAAAATCACGTGCTTCTTTGTTTCATACTAACTAATCATTGTTTATAAATAAACACATGCTAACATTTTCTGCTTGTATTAAGCAAAATTCAATAGTATTACAATTTTAAAATCACAAAAACTCTCAAAGTTTAGAATTTAGAACTCCCGGAGAAAAATACAAATATATACGCTCCTTAAAAATGTTTAAATATGAAGAAAGCATAAAAAGGCTTAGAATTATGAGCAACACGTGGTAGAGCTGCCTAAGTTGTGTGACATAAAAAGTTGGGCATAAGAATGCCTTCAATGAAGATCCCATGGTTATTCCATCCTTAATAGTGAGCAATTTCTTCCAATTTAAGTTCGCAACAACTCTTTATTCCATTATATTAATTCTACAGGTCCTAGGCCCTGGAATGAGCTCCTGAAATCTCTAACTCATCTGCAGAGTCTCTCATTGTTTTCTACCTAATTAAAATTATAGTTGTTGAACTGTATTGTGTAATTTTGTGTTCTATACATTTATTTTGCCTATGGGCTCCCTAATTTTATTGTGCTTCCTGTTTAAATGTCTTACTTATAGTATTTTAACTTATAATTATTCTCATTACGTTTTATATACATTTGTTTCCATCTCTATGTCAAATTATTGTCATTGTCTTGCCACATTTTTGGGGATTCCGGGGCTTGTCAAATCATCATTCTTATCGACGTGTTTCCCGGGCTTCCCCCGTGCCATATGTAAATTTTGAATCCTGGATAATTCATTCATTCATTCATAAAATAAATAAATAAATAAATAAAACGAAAGAAGTTCATATCCGATTTATATGGAAATTTAGGTGCCACCACATGCCACTAAAACCACTGTATATTAGTGAAAATGCCATGCGCACTAACCATCGTAAGAATCATTGTATAACTGGAATACAGAGTGCTGTGTGGCATTCATCGTGCCAAGTTTGGGTAACGCAGGGTAAAATAAAATGGTTGTCATTGCAGAAGTCAGTCAACATAACCCCACACGTCATCACTTGAATATGAGAGTACATGACAATGTGACGACGCTATGCATACCATTCAAAGCAACACGAGCCAAAAGTTGGACATATGAACTATCTGCTGATTTCTCCAAATTTCGTAGTCAGCTCTGTATAACCTTGTTACTAAAAAAATGGATTCTCACGAGTTTTGTACATAAAATGGAAGGCAGAAAAGTTGGCTCGGTACACAAAAGAGTGGCATCCTCCCTTATGTATTGGTAATAATAATTGAATTCATTCACAGTAATAGAAGAATCGAGAATTGCTAATCTCCTGTTGTCTCGATCCAATTCCTTTAAGGTTCATCTCCGTATGACGTTCCTTCTTCTGCGTGACTGTTGATATTCATGCCACTATTATAGGCCGATTTTCACGGTCCATACGAGAGTTGATGGCATACGATAGCAATCCAATATCTCGAGTACTTAGATATCTGTTCCTCTGAGTGGCAATCAACTGATAATACTCTTCTCATGCACGAGGCATTGTGACAATATCTCAAGTGTCATCAGGCTTTCCAAATTTCACAAGACGATAGAGTGCTGCCCGTTTAGAACACATATGTATGAATTTGCCAAACATTCAAACTAATATTCATCATATACCTTTAATTATCTTTATGTATCTCAGATATATTAATTTGATAG
>QLNU02015360.1:57032995-57045444 GCA_006491805.2 Dysdera silvatica
GAATAAAATATAATATACCCTATATTATTATATGGAATTGTACAGAATAATGTCTAAATTGTTGATATTGATTATCGTAACCCGCTGAAAACTGCAGACATGTAGAAAGTAGGTTGTGATAACCAATGTGTAAAGAAAAATCGTGAAGATAAACACCTTGTGAGAAAATAAAATCCATCTACTATGAAAAAAGTGCTAGAATCGAATAAAACTTTATTTGTGTGATGATAACGAAGGTGATCATAAGTGGCTACAATAATACAGTTACACGAAAAAATGTATTGCTGATCAACCGTGCAATTTACTGATCTCTTTAGTACTTCGTAGGACCTCATCTTGCTTGGAGATATGTAGCGACACGGTCGGATATAGATTCACACTGATGGCGTATGTTATCCTACAACAAATTTCCCCACATATGTTGCAACTGCTGTTCTAAATCTCGTACGCTGTTAGGTGGCCGAAGTGATCGCTTTATATGAAATCACAAATACTCGATGGACGACAAATCTGGAAATTGGAAATGTCAACGAAAGGTAGAAACATGATAAAGACGTTCCCGAAAGACACTAGCTCTATGTGGGCAGGCGTTATCTAGTGAAAAATGGACTTTTGTCGATCTTCCATAAAAGGAAACACACGGGGATGTGGGTTTTCATAAACGACCGCAGTGCTATCAGTGTGTCTCTCGTATGACTTCTATTAGTGACAGATTATCATAGGAGATAGTTTCTGACAGATCAGCAGGCCAGAATTTGGGGTGGGGACAGTGTCTTTTAATAGTGAAGTTGGGATTGACTAGATGATTTCTTACTAGTCTATATTTCTCTGTCGCAATACCCCTGCAAACAAAGCAAATGATTCATGGGTGTTACTTCCGGAAAGCATAAAGATACCATGATACTAGTCGCATGGAAATGGTTCAATAAGTAACAGGGTTCTTCTGCAAAACATATATGTTCACATGTCTTTGAATAGTGGACAAATTCGTATTTGCAACTGTTGATACTTGTTTCACGATCATTCAATTTTCTTGATAATTTACCTGGGTCTTGTCAGACCTTTCCGAAAAGCATGCATATCCTCACGTATCTGCTGTTCTCACCAACTTCTCACATTCAGCTCTGACTTCATGGTCAACAATGCAATGCTCTCAAACCCTGTTTATTATGCATAATGACATATAGTATGTCCTCTGGGTTTATTTGCTATTACTCTCCAACTATCACCTAACGCTAATACTGAATATACGGTATACAGTGGGAACCTTGCTCATACACCACAGTAATTATTCCAGCACCCTTCTACCTGCAATTTCATGTATGATTGCACCAAACCTTGGTCATTTGCATGCCTTCCCTATACTCTATATAAAATGTATACCAAATTTCGCTGTTATAGAACGTTTCTGTCTAGGTGTGCATGGATTTCTATTATACGAGCATAAGTGTATATGTAGCATTGTATATAACAAATTTAGATGAATAGCGTATAATAATAAATATAAATTGCACACGTGACGTGTATATGATAATGTGCACGTAATTTAATGTTTAGGAGTAATAAAAGTTGCGTGTGAAATATTTCAAAAGGATGTAAGATAATATTACCCTTGACAGAGATAACACAATTGCCACATACTGGTCAACACAGAAAAGTATCCGGGGTGAGTTTTTTGTGGTTTTTCGTGGGTAATAAGTATACGTGAAAATTCCGACGCGCACGTTTATTAGCTCAAACTAGAGCTTTTTTGTTTTAGAAGAAAAAGAGACGCCGATAATAAGCGGGGATTTCGGAATTTTCACGTATAAATTTCAAAATTAGAACATATTGTACAAATAATTAAGGTACAAAAATTATTAAATGGGCAGAAAGGTACAGCATTAACACAGGGTAAAAGAGGAAGAATTGATTAAAAGGAATTGAGAAGTAAAGTTCTTACCTATTTATCACGTTTATTTACGTGCACGTTTGACGGTGTTTGCATGGTGTTATATATATATATAGCATTGTAAAATATAACGTGAAACAGCTGAGAAGAATGAATTTTAACTCTATTTAGATAACTTAAATAAATCAGAGCCGGGGACAGGGGGAAGCAAAGGCGGAAAATGGTCAGGGGCCCAGAATGTTGAGGGGACCCGGCATGATACTTTAGTAATTTAAAAAAGCATAATTTGTTATTAAATATAATTCGATGTGACCCGTAAATCCTGTCCCTTGCCCTGGACTAAATTAAATCATAAATAAAATGTTTCAACTATTTATACTTGTAAAAAGTATGAATGCCAGCTACACATGTAATGAGAATAAAATGGGATAATACACATATGGGAAGACGCTATAACGATTCAACAAAAAAAAACCATTATAAACATAACCAGAGATAAAGATAATTTATATGTACCAAAAATAAGAACTGGAAAATTTCGAGATTGTATAATGTATAAAGGAACAAATTTTTGGAACGAACTCTCTGCCGATCTTAAAACATTAAATAGCCAGGCTCTTTTTAAAAGAAAACTTAAGAATAAAATAATATGGGGAAATAGGAGTTGGTGGTGAACCTTCCTGACCAACTAGTGGATAAATCGAGGTCATGAGCTCGTTATACGATTTTAGGCATTTACTCATGATCCTTTTCGGAGGTCGTTGTACGCGTTGCATTTATGGTGTGCTTAAGTAAAATTTACATTTTTTAAATATTTGTTAAATTTACCTCTTTATGTGTGATTTATGTATGGAGTAGTATATATATATAATGTATGTGCTGTATGTATAGTGTAACACATGTTGTGGTGATGTAATGCTGTAAATGGTCGCGTGAAACAAATAAAAAATTTATGGTCATATATCTAATTTATGTTTATAATAGAAAATCTTATATATGAGGATAAGATAATAAAAGAATAAGGTAATATATATATATGTGAGTTTTCCAATCATATCAACATCTCTTGAATGAGTTAATTGAACTCCTTTGATGCATAGAAAGATCATACTTAGACACGTTCAATATTTTGAAACCCAAAACGCGGTATAAGCAAATTTGAGCAAATCTATAATAACATTGCTCCTCTTGAGATATATTTAATGAATTTATAATCATCTATTCAGAAAACTAATTTACGAATTGAAAATACGCCAGAAAATCGAACCGATTGGTCATTAAATAACTCAAATGAGGTGCAAATTGTGCTTCAAGATCTAATGTGTAGGCAATAGGGACTACTTAATTAAGGTCAAAATTAACATCTTTAGTGATCCATTAATTGAGTGATATTCCAATGGCGGCGCAATTTATATCAGCTCAATAGACACATTATCCCAAGGAAAATGTCAATTTTTAATTGTGAAGCAAGTTAAAGATAAGTATATATATATATATGGCCTGCAAAAGGGTTGCTGGTATCTAACTGGAAGGAGACCCACACGCTGAACGTATGTGACGATGTGTGGAACCGGCCAGGCCAGTAACCTAGTGTCCTACCCCGCCTTCAAGTGGTGCAGGCTGAGCTTTCTATTTATGTGGCAAATTAATATTTGCTACACGGATAGAAAGGCGGAAGGGGAGGGCTAATTCACCAACCCGTCTAGCCAGCGTGGTGAAATTATGGCTAATTCCTCCATTATGTTGACACACCAGAAACCATGGCCCCTAGTCTCCAGGTGCTGGAGTGCTCCTGATCAAGGCAGCGGTCAGTGTGGCATGAAAGCAGGGGGTGCTAAGAATCACTGGAATGGCCCAGGCTGCCGTTTGTTATTGACCTTGGCTACGTTTAATGGACGATCCCTTGCTTCTGAAGCAAAACTTCAGGAATTGGAAGAAGAACTTGACAAGATCAAATGGGACATTGTAGGACTCAGTGAAGTTAGAAGAAAAGGTGAAGAGTTGGTGGAACTTAAAAGTGGACATTTGTTTTATTATAGAGGAACGGAAACTGGAAGAACAAGTGGTGTTGGCTTCTTAATCAACAAAAGAATTAAAGACTACCTTCTTGAAGTCGAAAGCACGTCAGATCGAGCAGCGAGGCTCGTTGTTCAACTAACCCAGCGATACCAACTTCAAATAGTACAGGTATATGCACCAACATCAAGCCATACCGACGAAGAGGTTGAAGAATTTTATGAAGAAATCAAAGAGTTACACACCAAAGGGAAACAACATATCAAGCTCATCATGGGGGATTTCAATGCAAGAATTGGACAACAGGAACAAGGAGAGACATCGGTTGGTAAATACGGATATGGGGAAAGGAATGAACGTGGCGATCAACTCATCGAATTTGCAGAAGCTGAAAATCTTAGCATCATGAATTCATTTTTTAAGAAGAAACCGCAAAGAAAATGGACATGGAAACACCCAAATGGGGGAACTAGTGAAATTGACTATATCCTGGCAAACAAGAAATCAATTATTGAAGATTGCAGTGTACTGAACAGATTTAATACTGGAAGTGATCATCGAATGGTGAGATGTAAAGTGCACTTAAATACTAAATTAGAACGACAGAAGCTCATTAGGAAACAAGTAAGTAAGAGGGTGGATTTAAAGAAATTAAAAGAAAATACCGAGGCATTCAAGTTGGAATTAAAAAATCGCTTTTCTGCACTGGAAGGACTTATTGATGAAAGTGATATCTCAGAAGCAAATGAAAACATTGTTAAGACAATAGTTGAAACTGCTGGGGAAATTGGTGGTGTAACCTGTAAAAAGCACAATAGCAAATTATCTGAGAAGACGAAACAGCTCATGAAAAGGCGAAGAGATATGAAGGTGGACAATCAAAATACCAGTTCCAGGATTGAGTACATAGAACTTTGTAAAACTCTGCGCAAAAGCATGAAAGAAGACATAAGAAAATTCAACTGTGAGCTAGTAAGGAAAGCCATTGAAAATAACAAGAGCCTTAGGGTTGTTAAAGGGAGTTTGTCTATTGGGAAGAAACACATCATTGCATTAAAAGGAGAGGATGGCACCGTAACAAGAAATAGGGAAGAAATACTTAGAAGAGTTGAAGAATTCTACAAAAATCTATACGAAAGTAACAGTGGATTAAACGAAGACATTGAAATAGTCGAAGGAACAGCTCCTAAAATCTTAAAAGAAGAAGTTTCATTTGCAATAAAAAGTATGAAGAAAGGAAGAGCCCCTGGTGATGATGGTATTACATTAGATATCCTAAAAGAAGCTGGAGAATATGTAGAAGACATACTTGCAAAATTCTTTACCAAATGTCTTAACAGCGGTAACATACCAAACCAATGGGATTCTGCAACAGTAATTCTTTTGCATAAAAAAGGTGATAAAGAGGATTTGAAAAATTACCGACCAATTAGCTTGTTACCTGCTATTTATAAAATCTTCACAAAAGTGCTAACACATCGCCTGCAGAAAAAATTAGATGCAGCTCAACCAAGAGAACAAGCTGGATTTCGAAGTGGATTCAGTACAGTGGACCATATTCAAGTATTAAGAGAATTAATTGAAAGAACACATGAATATGAACTTCCATTGTGTGTGGCATTTATTGACTATGAGAAGGCCTTTGACTCTATTAAAACATCAGCAGTCATCAACTCTTTAAGATCAACAGACATTGAGGATGTGTACATTGACATGGTGAAACGTGTGTATAAAAATGCAAGTGCAAAATTTCGGTTACATAAAGATACCAAAACTATCAAAATTGGTAAAGGTGTGAGGCAGGGAGATACCATTTCTCCAAAACTTTTTACTTCAGCTTTACAGATGATTTTTCAGCAGATAAATTGGAATAACAAGGGAATAAAAATAAATGGTGAATATTTAAATCATTTGCGGTTTGCTGATGACATTGTTATTTTTTCAACGAACCCATTAGAACTCCAAGACATGGTACAGGAGCTCTCAACTAGAAGTAAAGAAGTTGGACTCAAGATGAACCTACAAAAAACTAAGATCATGTTCAATAATTTCGTAGAGGAAACAAAAATACAAGTTGACAACATTGAGCTAGAAATTGCTGATTCATATATTTACCTTGGCCAGCTGATTTCAATGGATGGCAACATTATGAAAGAACTCAACAGACGTATTAAACTTGGCTGGAGTGCATTTGGAAGAAACAGTTTTATCCTGAAGGGGAAATTGCCTTTGTGTCTAAAAAGAAAGGTCTTCAACCAGTGTGTATTGCCAGTCCTCTCTTATGGATCAGAGACATGGAGTCTAACAGTTGGAGCAATACGAAAGTTACAGACAACGCAAAGGAGCATGGAGAGGTGCATGCTTGGAATAACTAGGAGAGATCGAAAAAGAAACACTTGGGTGAGAGAGCAAACTAGAGTAGAGGACATCATTGTTAAAGTAAAAGGGCTGAAATGGCGATGGGCTGGGCATATTGCAAGAAGAACTGATCAACGATGGACAACAGAAATTCTGAACTGGATTCCAAGAGACCACCGAAGACCTAGAAAACGTCCTCAAACTAGATGGGTGGATGAAATAAGAAAACAGGTTGGGGTGACGTGGAAGCGAATTGCTCAGGATAGACTTGTGTGGAAAGCATTTGGAGAGACCTTCATCCAGCAGTGGATAGATAATGGTTGAATATGATGATGATATATATATATATATATATATATATATATATGTGATTTAGGACATCCACCATAAAATAATATGATTAGAATTTCTTAGAAACTTATAAGCATGTGGAGATATAGAATAAAGTAAGCTTGAGAAAATTAAAAATCAAGTATTGTAGCTAAATTGGTGTTTCCCATTAATGGTTAATGATAGTTGTTCAAGCAAAAAATCTAAATTTTTCGTTTAAAGATAACAATGGTTTTAACAAAAATACCGAATCTTGTATCACATCGATTATTGAGTCTATTGAATTTTTTTCGACATTTCGATTAACCGACTCTACTTTTTGCAATAATTCAGTCGCGTCATTGACATTATGTAACAAAAAAGGCAAATTAAATTGTTTTACCTTTGTTAGTGGTATATTTCGATAATATGCAGTTGCATTCATTAAACTGTTGACGATAACACATTTGTGAATGGTTGGAGCTGGAGTAAGTAATGCATAAGCAACCATATATTAAAATAGTTTTAAAATATTCTTTATGGTGCATCATGGGGAGATTCAGCATTGTTGTATGGTAAGTACTATGATTTAGTATTGATATATTCATTGTGCATTTTTAGATTTTAAAATGTTTTCTGAAATTTGTATTGCTGTTAATTTTGTTATGTCATATGGGACATACAGTGCTTTCACTCTTTCAAATCCATTTATACACTTAAAAATTTTGGTGGATGCTTATATTTTGTATAAGAAAAAAAGCCCTGGTCTTTATACAAAATTGAAAACTATAATAACTACCATTTTGATTTTCAGACGGTATTTTCAAAAAAAATAAATAAATATAAATCCGATGCATGCTTGCTTCTGAGGTAGCGTTCATATACGGATATATTAAATTTTTATCTCTTAACTAACGTTTCAGTACATAAATCTAATTAAAATATAAATGTTTTTAACGACCATACATTTTCGTATTAATTTTTTTCACATATTTTTATACGTGAAAAGAAAGAAGAGTAGTAAAGAAAAAACGTGCCTTATGTTAGTTGATATAAATATATGCATCCAAATATGTAAATATAATGTTACAAAAATTTAAAAATTTTGATGCATTCCGGAACACAACATTCAAACTTTAGGTATTCACATATTTGTATTCCCAACATGTTTTAAGTTAATTTCCTGATTCGCCTAAAACCAACAGTATATGGATAATCACAATCCCCACCTCTTTCGCCTACATAAAAAATAACTAAATATAACTTTTATAGCAATTAAATTTAGCCAAAAATTTCTTTCAAACAACTTCATTCACCGTAATAAAAAAATGATACAAGTTTCATCTAATATGACTGTATGCTATATTTACTTAATTTCCCCCCCCCCTTCTCTTAGCAATAGGAAATGTATACATATAAGCCTGTATGTTTAGAAAGAATGATACTTACCCTAGAACTTTAGGTTACTTTGAATTCATCCCTCTTATAAAATTTATCCGATTCTTTCGTAGTTCTGCATCATGGGGAAAACGAAAAACAGACACACGTGGGTCGTTGTTATAATTGCCACGGAAACCAGGAGCTGAACAATGATACGGCATTGCTTTTCCAACATTTCTATAGATAGAAAAATACTCAAGCAAAAGTATATAACACACTTAGGCAAACTTTTACAGTAAATTGTCGCAAAAGCATTCAAAACACTCTTTACGCAATCACAATAAAACTCAGAACATGAGCAATAGAATCGTCTATGTTGGAAATTTCGGTTTCCAGTGTGTAGACTTTCAATATAGGGGACGCTGATAAGATCCCTTCCAATGTTGTAAAAAGTTTAGGAAACCACTAGTTTTATGATTGAAAATACGTGGTTCGCTTTTTATTTCGTCGTAAAATATATTTTTCATTAGTTATTAAAAACAAGGATATAAAAATCACCATGTAATAAAACAGAAATAATGTATGTGGCAAATTAATAATAATAAAATTATTAAATGCATGGATAAATATTTTTTTTTATTACAGATAAAATAAATTGACGATGCACGCAATTTCAAGTTTGCAGTTATTTTATGAAAAAACATTAATATTTAAAAATTAATAACTGATATAAAAGCTTTTAAATTTGTACTTAAAATTGTAAATGCGTAGATAAACATTTTTTTTTATTATTGATAAAATACGGATAATCCAAGCAATTTAAAGCTGCCATTATTTTAAAAATATAAATGCGAAACTAAAAAGTTATTTAAAACATTAATGATAGGTACTGACATTTTTATTTTATATGGTTAAATTACGGGTCAAACTTATTCCCAATATTATCGCATATCGTAATATTCTCAGATGTGAACAAATTATAAAGCGTGGCATATTTCTTACTACCCAAAAACAATTTAAAAAAAAAAATATTTACTTCACACAAACAGGTACTTTTCACGAAGTTAAAATCTTTTCGTTTTATTTTGGCGAACCAAATTTTGCGCCGTTCTTGATCATTTTTTCCATTTGGAATGTGAAATAATTTTACTCCTTGACCACTTCGATTCTTACAATTTACAGTGCAACAAATAACCATTTTTCACAATGAATAGCCTCCGATTATATTGAATATTAAAACGTTCATTATCTGTACCAGCCAAGAGTATGCTAACACGGTGCCGAGAACGCTCGGTGATTGAGCTATAATGGTCGCTGTCTGTCACTTGCCCATCAGTTAACCAATCAAGCAGCCTGAGCTCGACAACAATACATGACAGAACTTTCCCCATATATGGTCCTGAGGAAAACTATAAGCTCCGCCCTATTAGTCCAACTTGATAGGAGGTGGTCTCACTTCATCGCTGCTGTACCCTCCTCGTTGCTTCGTATCTGTATGTATGATGTAAACAAATATCCTTGTTGTGAGTGTATGGTTTCTTTTTTATTTAGTATGAATATTAACCTTTAGCTTATGGGGCTAGAAAACAGAAATTTGTTGTTCCGTACTGAGAAATATCGCTTCTTCCCTTCTCCCCCCATACAAATCAACTTAAGTGGCACCAGAAAGCGTCGTTACATGGGGTCAGTAGGAAGGCGTAGCTGCGCTTAAGTACAAATAAACAACGCCAAATAACTTTAGTGGGTATGTATTATACATTAGTGAAAGATAAGAAACTTACTCATAATCTAATAGCAGATTGTTAACTTTCGTTGAAAACAGTGGGGAGGAGGAAGGTGGGGAGGTTCTGTTTGTACAACAGGCCTTTAAAATGGGTGGATATAACTAAACTAAAATAATGATATAATAAAATAAAACCAGTATTACTTTTCGTTTTTGATTATAAAATTCAGAAGAGGTGTGCTTTCAAACGATTCATCTGAAAGTCACATTTATATATTACTCAGAGATCTCAATATCGCATTGCTCACTGTAGTGGCGGTTTGGTTCCCCAGGCCGTAGAGGTTCGGATTCCTCGGAAAACAGTAGGTCCCGGCGCAGCATGACCATTGTAGTCTTTGAGCCGTAAAACCACAAACAAACGATCATTATTTATATACAGTAAAATCTCCATAACCAACACTTCTAATTCCCAGTCCCAATACTTTCTGTGCCCTATACTTCCAGGTACTTGTATAATATGACCGTTGTTGCTGTGCACCATAAAATAAAACCTACATGTGTGTATATTTACATACACAGTAAACAATACTTTCACTCTACAGCCAAATCGGGTCCTTTGCGGACATGAGGATTTCACCAAATATGGCATATTTGATGTCCTTTACCACCCCTTTCAGTTTGTTCCATTAGTTCTGAATCACCCTGTATATATTGGTCCCTGTCATTAATAGTTTCAGACATGTAATAAAGTAAACAATGAATATTTTGTTTTATTTCTTATGATTTTGCAGAAGGAAAAAGCATGGCCACCGTAGCTGAACATGTGCCATTTATCGATCTTTGTCGTTGCTGTGAGAAAATATGTAAGCAGAAAGGAAAAAAGAAGCAAAAAGTTATAGATAACTTTCTGAAAAATTGGCGAGACTTCCATTCTCAGCTTCACAAAGACGACGCTCAAACAGTAAGTGAATGAGTAGAATATAATCGAAGTTGTCTTTTCCTTAACCGTTCAGTTAAATAGCACTCGAAGGAAAAAACATACCATAATTTTATGTGATATTTTTTGTAGATAGATTCTTTTTTTCCTGCTCTTCGGCTTCTACTGCCTCAGTGTGAGAGAGATAGAGCTGCCTATGGTATAAAGGAAGTAAATATATTATTATGGTTTTATTTTTAAACATTTACGATTATAAACATTGTAGAATAGCATATTTGTTACATAAAGCTTTATTCTATCTTGCTGTGTAATCTTTTCTCATTTTTACCTTTGTATTTTCAATTTTTGTTCTTAAAACTGTGTACAGTCTCACCTTGTCTGGTGCAGAATAACCCTTGTTCGTGTGTCACGAAAATACAATCAACCAACCAATCTTTTCTCGTTTAACCGTGTATTGTTTATTAAATGCATTTCTCCATTGACTTGAATTGCTTTTTTCAATTTATTGGTTGGCTTTTTCTAGAACACTTTGGCAAAGCTGTATATTTCAATATTTTGCTTGGATAAGAATAGCCCCGATGCCCAGAAGTTGTTAAATTACCGTTCGCCAAAGTCAGCAAAAGAGGTCAGTATATTGTCTCAGTCAAACTTTGTATAAAAGATGAACTACATAAATAGATACCTCAAAGTTACAAAAAGCATAAACAATTATATTAAATTGAGCTATATAAATATATATTAAATTAAACTACATAATTACAATAGAGCATCGATTATCTGAATGCCGATCAGCTGAAACATCAATTAACCGAAAACGTTCCAGTCGCCAAATTAAAATTTGCTTGCCATGTAGTTTTGCTAGCAGCGGGAATATGAAAAAGCAATTCAGCAAGTGTATACCGAAATTAACTTGAAGGATGTTGTGTACATGGCAGCAGAAGCTTGGGCTATTGTCTAGGACACTACACTAACAAAAGCTTAGAATAAGTAGGAGCCAACATGGGCCCTCAAGCTCACTTTGATAGGCCCCATGATCCCTTTCCTGGGCAGTGGCAGAGACATTTTTTCTTTTAGGGGGAGGAGGGGGAATCCCAAAATGAACAAAAAGTATGAAATAAGAACGCTTTTTTTTTTGTACTTACTTATTACTTAATTATTTTACATGATTATTGATGAAAAAATTAACGTAAGCTACTATTTTTTTCAATAATCGAGAAAGGCTAATGAAGAATAATTAAAAAACTGTACATTAAAAATGTACAAAATCTTATTAATCTGGATTTTGAGAACAATTTTTCTGGCCTTCGACTAGCAACACTAGTCTAGCAGGGCTTGAGCCTTCCCACAACATAGGTCCTTTCCAACATGGCCTTTTGACTTCATCTGGGCCCCCCAGGTTGCAACCCCTACTGTCCCCCCTTTCATCCACCCTGGGAATAAGCTCCTTCCATCAGATGGATCTATCGCTGGAACTGAAGAGCTACCAAACAGTCAATCTGTATCGGAACTGGCTGGACTGATTAAAGAATCTTCAAGATTTGAAGACTGTGACCATGAAAACATTCAAGACTGTCTCGAATGTGATGTTCATGACCCTGGCTATCAAGGATTGATGGACGATGAAATCATTGCCAATGTCATCGATAACCAAGACCCTTGCGACAATGAAGTGAGCCTAGGGACAATGACCATGCTGAAAAAGGACCATTCAGTGAGGAAGCTTTTCACTCACTGCCTTGATACCGGCTATAAAATGGTTAAAACAAGAAGAAGAATGTGATGCTGTCTTTAAAATGTGCGCGAGATTTAGCAGAAAAAAAAAAAGTCTCAATTTT
>QLNU02015360.1:57045544-57096078 GCA_006491805.2 Dysdera silvatica
GTTGACACAATTCCTTGGCCTGCGGCGTCACTAGATTTATTGCCGATCGAACAATTATGGGATCAGCTGGCATGCCAGCTTTGGCAGCCAATGGGCGTGCAAGATTTAGAGATCCAGTTGCAATATCCGTGGATAAATGTATCGCAGGGTATTATACTGAATCTGTATGCCTCCATTCCTGAACGCATCTTATCTTGTATCCGGGTTAGAGGTAGCCCAACAAGGTACTGAAGCAGCCTTTGGAATGTGCAGTTTTTTCCAATGAACTTATTCTTTTGCTCTGATATTTTAATCACTTGCATATATTAACATTATCTTCATACTTATAAAGTTTCATGTAATTCCAACTACTCCTTCGTGATATTTTATTTTATTTTTTTGTCAGTGGGTTTATATTTAGCATTTCTGATAAATGAAATGCAAGTGCGGATTCAAAGCGCTGCAAATTCAGACTCTAAGAACATCTATGGGCTCGTTATTTTTACGATGTTTTAAATAATGCCGCTCAATGAATCTTCTCTTAGGGTCTACGAATATGATTTCATACAACTTAAGGTAGCAAACCAAGTAAAAAAATCGATGTGCCATAAAAACCTATTTGCTATAAACCTTTAACTGTTTGCACAGATCTGAAGCTAGAATTAAATAGGGTGGATATAAAGTGAAACGTATTTTGCTCGGTAGTCGTCCTTTTTGCATTCGATATCGTTTAAAATAATTTAGACTTGATTAGACATTCCTTTCTGAATAGGAGTGTAGATGGAACTATAAATATTCCTTCTAATAACCTACCTTACAAAGTAACTATCTGCTTAGAAGATAGGAACATCAAATCTCCCAAAGATGGCGTTTACTGTCGATTTTTATCGGTGTTAGCCCCATAAAATAAGGATATAAAACTATGATTTGCGATCGGATCTAAAGCATTAACTTGCAGTTTTGATTGAAGTTTTGCGTTTTGCTTTTGAATGCATGCATTCCACGCAACGATTTGTTCTAGCCGTCGTTTTAAAAATATTTCATTCACATTATTCTGAAATAACTCACGATAGAAATTTCCATATCATGGCTTTAGATTTAAAATCATTACTATATATTTTTATTGAACTTAAAAATATATCTTTAATGCTTAAAATATAGCTTCAAATGTGTATTCACGTTTATTTTTCCCATTTTTCATCATATACTGCAGAACCGAATATAAGTAAGACTTATTTAATGGACATTATTTTCTATAAGCTTCCACAGTTCTACAAGTCTAGCCAAACTATAGAGTGATAACTGTGGCTTGCACTAGGTTTGAAGATGGTGCAAGCAATTTTTCTAAAAGTTAACTTTGAACGTATCTCCGAAAACAAGATGTGAGCTCATAGCAGTAAACAGTTTGCATTACATTCGAGTTGTAGCAATACAATTAACTTCAAGTTGCCCCTTATTTACACAGCTAAACCTGGAGGTAGCTTAGAGTAAACTAATCACACGTTTTTACTTACACCGTTTAAACGAAAAAACGTAGGCTACACTTGAGAATGTAACATCAAGTTTACATGAAGAAGGTTAAACGCTGGTAAAATAGGTATCCAAGCTTTTTTGAACGCGTTAAAACTGTTCTCCAAAAATTTGACTAATCTTTTTGGTTTCTTATTTTACTAGTGCTTAAAATTTTATATATAAATTTGTTCCATAGCATTTTGTATTTTAATTCAAATGTGATACCAAATGCATGTAAATGCTTGTAAATTAGGCCTTTATTTCTTTTTTTATTTTTGTTTCAAATTTTAGTAAGTGAATAAATAATAGGTAACCAAGTTTTCCATAAGGACTAGTTTAATGTTTATTTGCATGTAATGTAATATTATTGTAATAGAAGCAACGCATAATACTTGATTCTATGTAAAATTACTTAAATTATCCCTCATATATCGACCTTAATTAGCATAATAATTTAAATGTATATATTTTTCCGTACTTGTAAATTAATTAAATAATCTAAATTTTACATCCTTATTATAGTTATACATCGCTCCCCATCATTATATTACGTTTTCAGAACCCAGTCTGCCTTCTAACAATAAAAACGTTAATAACGTCGTTTTTTTCTTAATAAGCGTTAATTCTGATAAATTCTCGACTTTGTGGTGAAATATTTAGATTGGATCTTAATTTCTTGGGATCATGTTAAGGAAATGTCCCATGATCATGTGAAAGTATAATTTATTAGAGAGATTATAATTAATTTGTACGATTTTCCTGTTTAAATGAACGACAATGCCATGCAATTACGCTAAAAAGTGAAGCATACTACACAATTCACAAATTTTCCTTTCGGAATTTAAGATGTCCAAGGGTAATGTCTTTTAATAATTTTTTTAAATATTATTTGTTATATGTTATTACTCTCATACAGTAAAAAATACAGTAGTGCACAAATATAAGCGTGGGATTTTTTTGTAATCACTAGGAATCAATTTCTTTAAATGCAGAAAAAAAGTAAAATCCCAAGATTCATAAGTAAATTTTTGGTATTTTGAAAAAAAAGTTTTCTTGATGCCTTATAATACATTCACGTACAAAATAAAATGTTGGCTCCCATACCGTAAGGAGTTAGGACATATACTTGTACATGCTCCGAACTTAACATAATTTATAATATAAGTATATTTATTAGTATTACTTGCTATATTTAGATAAAGCATATATATCTGGGTAATATAACGTATAGAACTAATAGATGATAAATTGTTTTTTATAAATATACGAGATATTATTACCCTTCATAGCGTTAGCACAAGTGCCAAATGGTCGGCACACAAAGCCACCGCGGCGTATCTTTTCGTAAATTTCCCTATGAGGAAAATTCCCTGTCTTTAATATACAACTATATTACCTATGCATAAAAATATGCCTAGATAATTAAACATGCTTTCATGTCCAGATGATTTAACATGTTTATATGTCCGGATAATTTAACATATTTATATGTCCAGATAATTTAACCTATTTATATGTCCAGATAATTTAATATGTTTATATGTCCAGATTATTTAACCTATTTATATATCCAGATAATTTAACATGTTCATATGTCTAGATAACTTAACAAATTTATTACATCAGGCGTTGCGTGCAAGACAGGCGAACTCAACAAAGGCGTGTTTTAAGAAACACCTTTTTAAAAAAGTCTGTGTTGGGAGAATTCAACAAAAAGGCGTGCTGTGCAAGAAAGGCGAACTCAACGAAGGTATGCTTTGAGAAAAATCCTTTTAAAACAGCTTGTGTACCTAAAATGAACCTAGCCCTTCAGTAATGGTTTGCTTCGCGTAATCCGACCTACCATGCAAAAAGAGAGAATTTTCCAATCCTACAATTTTTAGACTAAAAACCTTTAAAAGAACTCCATTTTTGAAACGATTAATCGATATCTGAACAAGTGATCGATTATTAAGTTTGTAAGAATACACCTTTTTTGTTATGCAATGGGATCGTGGTTTTAATATAAATTATCTTATATTTATTAAATGTAATATAAATACTCAGATAAAAGAAATATTTTATTCCTTTAGCGCAATATTCTGATCAAAGTACTTAGAAAAGGAAAGACGTCTTTCCTATGTACCCCTATGGGTTTTTTTTTCATATTACAGAAAACAATCTTTTTTTAAAGTTGGGGGATATGTAATTACGTAGAATAAAGATACACACCCAATGAATTTAAGAACAACAACGTTTTAGACGTAGCAGAAAATTTCAAACACACTAATCGACGTACGTTTCGGACAGACGTTGGCCGTCCCTCGTAAGAAATTCGAGTGATCCAAAACTAAACAGCACTGAAGTGTTGCCGTATCAGCACTGAATTCCGATACAGCACGATTGAATTCCGATATGGCACCTAATTTAGGATCATATGTTTTGTCGAAGGACCGCTTTTGTCGATAATTACCATCAAACCAAGGGCGGACCTAGAAAAGGAGCGCAGGGAACGCGCATCCACGGGGAATAATAAATGTGCACCTTATATACAAAAGGTTAAATACTGGCAAAGTAGCGAATGAAAAAGATCACCCAAGCTTTCGGACGCGTCAGCAGCAGTCCTTTATCAGGAGTAATGGGGCTATTGTATTCCTGCCTCATCTTGGACTTGAAACTTATGGGGGAAAAAACCTTCAGCGCAGTCCCGCAGATTGGGAACTTGTAATGGGAAACAATGGGACCCTTCCAATGGGAATCATGATCACTGTTGGACATTAAAGTAATTCATAAAAATATGTGAATTGCCTAAAATAAATTATTTCTTTTCATTATTCTTAATGTCTGGTATACTTTAAAATAGGCAATACTTTAATCCAATAGTATATACTAGATAGTACCTAGAATATGTATTATACTGGGTAGTGTATTATCCAGTATATATATATATATATATATAAGCTCTTAAATTTGATAAAATAGCACTAACCTTGTCGTGCTCGTATACTAGAACATTTGTTTTAGTTGTTCTAACCGCTTAATGCTTTTTATGAATTTAATTGCATTACAGTTTTAGATGCAGAAAGAAATAGCATCAGTATAGTAAGAAAATGTATAAGAAATATGACTTTGTGTGCAGACAAAGTAATTATTTCGTAGGTAATCACTGGAAATCTCCTAAGAGTTCCAAGTGTGTCCCAATTAAAAGGAAAGCTATTTAACTGAGCTGTATTCAGGAAATTTCATCCCATGAATCTTGTCATATTATGTGAAAATTTTAAGTGAATTCTATTCCAATCGATACGTTAATCAAGCCCAGAGCTAAGTGAAATGTTCGCAGATTCACTATGATGTTTGATGATTTGTTTATCATTCAAAATATAACCGAACCGCGAAATAAATTTGAGCTTCGAAACATCCGTATAGAAACTTGGAGGTGATATATTTAAATGGTTTACATATCTGGAAATAAAATGTTTTCGATGTTCCGCCGCGGTAGAAAATATGCAGAATACACTCAAACAAATTTGATAAATTATGAGAAACAGTCTCATAAACTCACAGCATTTTTCTGTTTGCGAAAAGTTTTTTCCATGCCCCCGAGGAACGAAATTTACTGACCTTCTGCTCAGAATTTTTATTTAAAAGAAATGAATACCATAGTTAGAATTTAAAAAAATCTGAAAAATAAAGATAATTTATCTTTTACAATAAGCTTCTGGTGAAGCCTTTTCAAACATATTATGTCGCTATTGCTCTACATAAACCTCAATAAATGCATCTAAATTAATATGAGGTAAAAGATATTCAAATATTTTTATACTTTATTCAAAATTATTTATTACTACATCACTTTTTATAAATCCAAATGCTTTTAAAGAAAAAATCAACTACGCAATTATTTCTTTATTGAGAATTCAAATATGTTTAAAAGTAATACAAAATTAAATTAAACAATGTCAATCAATCAACGTTTATTGGCGTAGTGATACCAACGCCGATGGTATGGCGTGATTAGATGGTGAAACGTTCGAAAGAAAATAAATATTTCTGCCTTCGGTGGGACCTGAACCCACGACCTTCCACTTGCCGGGCGGAGGCTCTCCCTACCCCCGGCAAGTGGAAGTGTGGGTTCAGGCCCCACCGAAGGCAGAAATATTTATTGGTAGGGGTGTTTTGCACACAGATAACGATAAATTTCCTACCACGGTAAGTTCAGTTAAAGGGCTGAAAGTCTGAAGTCTTATGATTGTATGGACAAGAAAGCAGGTAAGTCAGATGTAGGTTTCATATTATAATTTTAAAGTATTTGACGCCAAGATGTTTTCGGTAAGTAATTTAAACTAAGAAACTATTGAAGAATGGAAAAAGATATTTATAATAAGTTTCATGTTGTGTTTGATATAAAATATGAGATGAAAAAAATTGTATAAAGAAATAAACGACATAATCTCTGCAATGTTTCATCTAAGGGTGCTTATATTTTCTGATTTCTTTGCTGACATTTATTCCCAGATAGCAAAAATCGTCCTATGGATGTCATGAGGATCCCCAGAACGTCCTCCGGGTATCCCGAGGACCATTTTTGCTATGTGGGTTGAGGTAGAGAAGACAACAATCTTTCAGATATGTTTTAATATATAAAATATTATATATATATATAAATAATAAATTTGTAAATTCTAATTCTAGGCTTATGAAAATGAGAGTAATGAGCCTAATGGCATAAGTCTCTGACCCATATTAATATATTGCAAATTATATTGGTTATAGTGTCATAGTCTTTAAAATTAATTATATACTAATAAGTAACACCATTAAGATTCTATGTGAAATAAATATTCATTAAATTTTCCTCCTTTCTAATTTTTAACTATTGGAAACTGTATGTGCTTCACTTTATTCATTGTTATTTTTATATTGTACTATATTTTGTAATAAAAACTAAATTTTTCCTGCTCCAAGTTTGACAAATTTCATGCACTTATAATGATTTCATTATGATTGTGTTGATTCAGTTAAAATAACAGTTCATTTAAAATAATGCCCCCATCTTTTGAGGCGGCGATTTGGATGTAAAGGGAACTCATGTCTGTTTCTCTTAACCGCGAGAATTAAATGTAGTCGGCATAAAATCAACGAACTCCCCGAGCTACTGGAAATTTATTAAAGTAATAGAGGGCAATGCATACAACAAAAGTATTTAATTAAATTCCTCAACTTGGCATTTAAAATTTTCTTTGGAATATTATATGTATTGATTCATATACACTACAGTTTATTGCAAATGTCACACCTAAAAGGAATTTTAGGTGAGTTTGTTTGCCTTTCATGTGGAAAATTTTAATGGAGGATTATGTAGATAGCATAGCTTGAGAGGTTAAGCCTATATATATATATATATATATATATATATTGTTATATAATTCTATATATTATATATGTATATTTAAATATATCTTTATATAAGATATATTCAAATCCGACTTAAATATCTCCATATAGAAAAATATAAGCAAATGTTAAAAGCAAAGTGCCGAACTGATTAGCAACTTCTGTGAGTTATTTTTTGTATGCACTATGATAGAGTTTCTCAGTGTGTTCAGCGAAATCCCTGAGGAGTCGGTCCTACAACGACACTTCAGAGGTTCCTCAGACAATTTGTAAAACATCGCTAAAATTTTAAAGCAAATCTCTAAATTCCTTAACTTTCTTCTATGATAACCACTCAGATGGAATTATTTAATAATAAATAATACTACGTAACAATAGAAAAACGTTACCTACCTTTTTATACCGATTGATTGCTTATTTTTATGTTTATATCCAAACAGTGTTAAATAATAGCACTTTACGTTTTACTTAAATAATATATATAGTAATGGTTATTCCATTGTTAGTCATGTGGTATTAAAGTTATAATGGATAAAAGATTTGAGAACCATTACTTTACACTATTTTACTATGTAACGTGTATAATCATACTAGTATAATGTGAGCTTCAATTTTTTTTGTAAAAAGCCTTACTACAATGTGCTTTTCAATACCAAAACGAGGAAAACAAATAGCTTACGTTACCATGAATCCTCAAGTATACTATTTCCAATGTTTGAAAAGACTTGACTGTTTGAAACGAAAACACATAACTAAAAGGAATTTTTCCCGAATATATATTTCATCTCTGAAAGCATATTTCACAACAGGGTAGTTAAAATCCACATCCTTAAAATCCAGAGTAAAATGAAATACGTTTTACTATTCAGTTGTTTTATAATTTAACAAGAAACCGGCAACAGACAGATATCGGAATATTGCAAAACTGGTTGAAATATGGAGGAAGTTTTCAGAGAAATCTTGAATTTCCCAGAATTAAACAGTAAGAGACAGTAAAATTCTCTTTTTTTCCATGTGAGAGTTCTTGGTTAAATTTATATTGTGTCCAAAATTCGTTGAAAAGATCGTAAACTTTACAGTTTTCTTAAAAGTTTGGGGAAAAGGTTATTTTTCATTTTCAGAACTAGGAAAGCCAGTGTATTAAATGGTTTTCGTATTTTATATATATTCAATACCTCTACCTACTTTCCTGTGCTTTAACTATATATTATCTGTACAATAATTTCATAAATTTTATAACAATAATATTCCGAAGGTTTTCCTCAACATACTGTGTGTGTATATATATATAGGGTTCGAGCCAGCATGGCGACAAAGCGACAATTGTCGCCAACTCATTCAATGGTCACTGAAATCGTAAATTTGCTTTTAAGGCTACTGTTCATCAAGGATAAAATTTTTCCGGCCAAAAGTCTGGCGATGCAAAAAAAAATTTTTTTTTCAAAAGTCCACCTGCATGCTCAGTCCGTGCAATATTTTGGTAAGTAAGACACTCGCAAAAAATACAGATCTTGTGGTCCTGAGATTACAACCACCAATTGGTGACCAGGTGGCCTTTTTAGACCACCAAATTTCCTTCGCTGGCTCGAACCCTATATATATATTCATTGTTAAAGTAAAAGGGCTGAAATGGCGATGGGCTGGGCATATTGCAAGAAGAACTGATCAACGATGGACAACAGAAATTCTGAACTGGATTCCAAGAGACCACCGAAGACCTAGAAAACGTCCTCAAACTAGATGGGTGGATGAAATAAGAAAACAGGTTGGGGTGACGTGGAAACGAATGGCCCAGGATAGACTTGTGTGGAAAGCATTTGGAGAGACCTTCATCCAGCAGTGGATAGATAATGGTTGAATATGATGATGATATATATATATATATAATCTCTCTTGATAATGTTTTAATCAATTAATATGTCTCCTTAATGACGGCATATTATGGTTCCAATATTTTTTATGCCATTCCAATTATCGTGGCTTTTTGTTTAGCGACGGTTTTTACTACGTCTCTTCAACGTCGTTAATGAGATATATTATTATATTCCAGAAAATTATGGTGCTCTGGAATAAATTATATATATTTTTATAATATTATTTAAAATCTTAAAAAAACTTAACACTCTGCTTAAATTAAACAACAATATTAATCAACGTTTATTGGCGTAGTGATACCAACGCCGATGTTATGGCGTGATTAGATGGTGAAACGTTCGAAAGAAAATAAATATTTCTGCGTTCGATGGGACCTGAACCCATGACCTTCCACTTCAGGTCCCACCGAACGCAGAAATATTTATTTTCTTTCGAACGTTTCACCATCTAATCACGCCATAACATCGGCGCTGGTATCACTACGCCAATAAACGTTGATTTATATTATTGTTTAATTTAATCTGCGTAGTGTTCGATTTATATAAATAATGTGCTTAAAGTTCCACATTACGTATTAGCTGTGTTTTATATTATAGGAGAATTTTGACTATATATACAGGGCAGTGGCGGCTCGTGGCGAGATTTTAGGGTATGTGCATGAAGCCAATTCACCAAAACCTAAAGTTACCATAAATTTCTTTCTTATTTACTGAATGAGGTAAAAACCAGTTTCTTGACGAGTATAGGCCGTAAATTGATGTGTTTTGGTGAATTAGCCTTCATGCACACACCCTAAAATCTTGCCACGAGCCGCCGTTGATACAGAGTGTTTATAAAGTCTTCAACGCTTTTAAACGTCTCTCAATAACTTTTTAAATAAAAATCGTAAAAATTAATATGAAAAAATAACATCCAATAGCTAAAATACCACATTTTTTATTATTATATTATGATATGCTTTTTCCCGTTATAATTTTCCACTATGTGTTTTTCAATATCATCTAAAATTCTAAAATTCGTTTTTCATATTGAGTAATTGCATATTCTAATACTGTATCTGAAATTCCTTGTATAGCTTGAGTTATCTTTAGTTATTCCGAGAACGTCTATCAAACAAAGCTAACTTTTCTGGATGATCATACATAAAATGAAATTGTAAGAAATCTCAACTGGGTTGGAAAGTGCAATAGCTCATTATGGAAAACGAAATTTAGCTTGTATTGACAAAGACAGAAGTCATGGAAAATAATTATAACTCAGAAATTCGTATTAAATAAAAAAAATGTTTAAACTATCCACTGCTACATTGATTCTAATTTCATCATTTTGTTTGAAAATTCATTAACATTTAAAAGTTGTTTGTTTGGATTTTTTATGGCGCAAGAGCATCTGGGCTATACTGCGCCAGAATTTAAAAGTATACGAGGATTTTATAAACACCAGGCATTTTGCTGAGTATATTAACATAGACTAAATTAATGAAACGATCGAAAGAGATATATTAATCAGCATACAAAATATATTTAGGCTTAGTTTTGTATTTTCTGGCGATCGAATTAGGAAATATGTACGTCTATTTATCATAAAAGGTATATATATATACATATATATATTATCAGAGTCTAAATGCATCAATAATACTCTAGTATCAAAGTACAATAATTGGCACAAAGATTGTATATATGTTGTCCAAATAAGAATGCAAAATCTAGTTCGATTTGTTCAGGAACAAATGTAAGGCATAAAAACATGCAAGTATTCAAATTTTTAGAACTAACGAATTTTGTTTTGTGTCTTTTAAGGTGGAGATGCGAACCCGGATGCTAGAAGGTTGTACGACGATCTCATTTCTCGTTATAACAAACTGGTGCGACCCGTCATGAACGTAACAGATCCTTTAACGGTTCACATTAAACTAAAACTGTCGCAGTTGATCGAAGTGGTAAACAAATTTTATATAGTTAGATTTAGTTCAATGATGAATACAAAAGACATGTATTATCCACTCACCATAACTGCTCCTTGTATGCAATCAAACCGAAACAAACTAATGAGTAAATACAATTGTATTGTGAAAAAAATTAGAATTATGGTTACCATCGTAGTTCAAGGACTTTGAAACTTAACTAGCAAGTGCTTATTTAACTACCAAGTAAACTATTTAACTCAACTACCACATACAAAATTAACTATCAAACTTATCTACCAAGTGCGATGATATATTTCACTATTCTTTTATTCGCCTAAAGATTCACCAATACAGCGCCAACTTATGGCAAGATAGCCACATAAGTAATCATTTGAAATTTACATACAAATTTTCACGTAAATCAAATTATCATTCGAAGCCACCAATAGTGTTTTTACAAAGCATGTGAATGTAGAATGAGGAGTGATCCTATATAATGTAATCCAGTGCTATACACGTAATTAATTTGCAACAAACATTATTGGATTTATTGGAATTCCACAGGGCTCAATTACAAATTCATTTTTTTCTTACATTTTATTCGGAGAAAAAGGAATTGAATACGAAACTTACTTTTGAGTGCTTCTGCCTCTTAAGTCTATATGGCGATCCTAACGCCTGGGTAATTTATAAATATTAGTTTTTTTTGAAAGTCCTTACTTCGAAACGTTAGCCAGTTTTCCACAAAAGCCATGACTTCAAAATTATTGGAAAAACTTCGAGCACTTACGCAAATCGCACGAAATTTCAGATAATTGCGAATGATGTATGCAACACTCCCCAGATTCTATTCAAATTTTGCGGAGAACGTGGGCTCTACGATTCTTGTCAATAAACTCGTTAATTCGATCCATATTTTCCGGCTTTACACTGTTTATTGGCCGACTAACTTTTTTTTTCGTATTCTTCCTCTCTTCGGCGATTTTGCCTATTAATCATGCTTTATGCTTTTAAAAAAAGTATGGTTGCTAACAATAGTCTTACGCAGAATCTTCACTGAACTGTGCACGAAATCTCCTCAAAATGACCCACAGCTTGACATTTCTTTAACCGAGAACAAACAAATAATCCTTTGTCGTACGTCTGACAACGATTTCTATATGGAATCTACAACATAGGGCTTCAGTGACTAGTGCTTACATTAGCACTTTCAGAACGCCTCAAGAAGTTACGAAATTGAGGTTAATTTTTAAACGTCAGTTTTAGAATGTCGAAAAGAAATTAATCTTAAATACTTGGAATATTTCGATAAGTATCGGTGCTAAGGAAATTCAAATAGTAACACAGAATTCCAAAGTTAGACCCTAATACTGTAACGGAGTTTAAAGCCGAATATATTTCAAAACGTACCGATCAATTTCGTAATTGCTTGCTTTCGAAAATTAAGAATTGACGCTTTTCCTCCCTCCAATAGGAGTGAATATGCCTTGGTATTTCGAAAAGTTTAAATGTGGGATAGACATTTGAAAAGACACGTTACAAATAAATCTCCTTCTCCTTTTGTCTTTGGAAATGGAATAACCCACTTTTCCATCATGCCCATTGCCCGATATCCCGCCTTGCTGTCCAGGGTACTTATATCGAATTTTCCAATCATTGAAATAATTGCACGGCATAGTAATTGCTCAATCAGGATGTCCTTTGCATCAAAATTAGTGCCATTATTCACCAGTGAAATAAATTGACTCCAAACATTGTCCATTACGTAAATTAAGATATTACTTAATGTCGTTTTCGAAAATCTTTTCAAGATTAGATATTTCAAGCTGCCCCATGCTTCAACGGTGAACAATTTATCTTTTATGGAACATTAATAACACAAATTAAGACATTTATGGCTGGAGAAAATCGAATGTACTTCGAATTCGTATTTTATTGAAAAGTTTATGTTAGTATCTATTAAACATTCACTTCCTTCGATAATTTGTTTAAACTAACTAGTAATAATTCCTTAAGCACATCCCGAGACAATGTTTTATTAATAAAAATATACTGACAGGACCATTTATTATGCACACAAGGTTAGTAACTTCTAAATCCATCATTTGATTTCAGAACACCAGAAGCAAGTTGAGATATAGAGTCCACGAAGATTCTTAATGGTTAATTTCAAACTTAAACGTATTTTAACTATTCGAAAAATGATACATAGGCTTCAAATCAGGAATGTTTGTAAACCATTGTAGAACGGTAAATTCAGTTAAGTTTTCTGTTAACTAATCGAAACCCGTGTGGTATAGCATTATCATGTCGAAAAACGTCATTTTGTTGTGAAGATAAAATTATGGTTATGAAACGACGCATATGGTCGGCAAGTAAGTTGACGTATCTGCCGCCAATTACAAGATTTTCCAATGGGACGAAAGCTCCCACTGAATTCCATTTGACAGCACACCCGATCCAGGGCGGACTGGGCCGCCGGTGCGCCCTCATGGGCTACAAGACTTGCACCCTCCAACAACCTAAAGTATGCGCCCTTTGAGAGAACTCGGTCCGCCCTTGACCAGAAGACATTACTCCGATAGTTTCAGTTGATTCCCTCTAGGCATTATATAGCATGAAGTTATTCATCAAGACCTTTTCAATTTTTCAACTTAAAATATCTAAAGTTTTGTCTGTCGTCAAAGAAGTTAGATCTGGCAACACTTTCTCTTCCTGTAATTAAAACCATTCATTCTTTTGATCGTGCACTAAAAGGAAGTTCGAAAATAAAAAAGACAGAGTTGAAATATATATCCCGTATTAATAAATCTTATTCATAAATGTAAAAATCCATATATGCGTGCATCGATGAATAGTCATGTTGGCATTTAAATTTGGATCATGTGCAAATGCCTCTAAGGCACAAGTGTGTTCAGAAAATAATAGTACCAAAGAATATTTTCATAAACATGAAAGAATTTCAATTACAAAATTGCATCAAATCTAAATATTTTCTAAGAAATTATATGTTTCCGTAGATTCTTGGTCAGAACCGGGTATCTTTAATAATAATTTATTTAACCCCATATTGAATAGTCCTCGTAACCAGCAATATATTGGTTACTCACAGGGCTAATCATGTCTAAAACTTGCCGGTAATATAGTTAGGGTAAGGAAAGCTGGATAGAAAACCGTAGCCCTCTTGTAAGATTCTCTACCATAGTTGTGAAAATGCCATGCGGGATGAAGACTGCATACTTATTGCAGCAATAAAATTCTTTCCCAGTTAATCCACCTTGTATTTTTTAATAATACGTTAAATGTTAATTTATTTTCATATATTTTATATATTATACGTTTATTGACATTTTAATGACTTTAGGCCTGAATTAAGCAAACTGCATCTTTACATTCATTAAACGCAGGACAGAATTTTACATTATATTAAATAGTAATATAATGATAACTCTTTGGTTATTCCTCAAAAGCTTAAGGATCTCTTCATCAATATGTGAAACAAATTCAATTACAAAGTATGCATGCAGACTATATTTCGAAAATAGGGTCTGAAAGCTCTTATAAAATTTATAACGAAACAATACAGAGTTTCACCAGGAGATTCCATAACAAACAGTTATTTCGACACTGGCGTAAGGTTTAAAAACACGACGTTTCGGGAGCCAACTGCTCCCTTTGTCAAGTGTTTTTAAACCTTACGCCAGTGTCGAAATAACTGTTTGTTATAAAAAATTGTAATATCATAGTTGCGTCGTACTTTCCGTATTCCTTATACAAGCTGATTAAATTAAAAAGGCAGATGGCTATTAAATTTTCCTGTTTAATGATCTAAGTACAGAAATGTACATCCTAACACGAAAAAAATTAAATCGTAAAAATAACAATGTTTCTTGGAATTTAGTAAATACTCTAAATTACTAAAGTAAAGAAAAATAGATCATTTGCATATTTCCAGAACATACGCTCCTCTGTAAGGAAAACCTCCTTTGCAAAATGATGAACGAACGATGGTGTTTGATGATTTGGAGTAGCACTCAACAGCAATACTCGTTTTTCGCTTTGGTTTCTCTGTATATTACGCATTAGTAGGTACCGGTGTGCTCATAAAAATAAAAATAGAGCTTTGGAAAACCAACAAACTAGAACAAAATGTGCTTTTAAACATGAGCTTATATAATTTCGGAAAGAGCTGAAAAGACACCATAAGGAAAGCATCCAATTCCGGAAGAGAAAATCACCTGGAAAAAAATGCCTTGGAAAAAAAAGCAGAAATCAAATAAAAAATAGAAAAATTCTTCCCCAGAAAAAAAAAGGAATAGCTACATAAATAAATATTTATGAAAGAAAATATTCGACTGTGTTATCGAAGGGGTAAAAGTAAGTCAGAACTTAGCAGTTTAGTTTTTTATCTGGAGCCCTCAATACCAAAGCTACGTAAAAAAATACGCTTCCAGATAACGAAACCTTTTTTTTTCGTATCTAGAATGGAAGAAATATTTTTAGCCGTGGTTAATAAAAAATCTAAGATGAGAGTTGGAATAATACAATTCTAAACATAATTATAATTGTGGTAATATTGTTATTATACTCATATATGGTATGTTGATTTTAATGAGCATAGGTTCTAATAACAACACAATTGTTCGTTATATTTATAATTGTACTCTTTTTGGATTTATTGTTGTATTACTTTACTGCACATCCGAAGAAATAATATTGAACGAATCATCACATTTGACTATTATCTATTCACTGCTGGATAAAAGTCTCTCCAAGTACTTCCATACAATTCTATACTGAGAAATTCGTTTCCATGGAACCGCAACCTGTTTTCTTATTTCATCCACACATCTAGCCTAAAGGAGGTTTCTAGGCCTTCAGTGGTTCAGAATTTTAGTTTTTCCACGTTGACCAGTCCTTCTTGCGATGTGCCCAGTCCATTTCCATTACAATCTTTTTACTTTAACAATGATCTTCTCCACGCTTGTTTGCTCTCCTATCGAGATATTCCTTTTTCCGACCCCTCCTAGTTATTCCAAGATGCACATTTCCATACTCCTTCGGGCTGACTGCAACTTCTATATTGCCATTTCCGTTAGGCTCCATGCGTCTGGTCCATAAGAATGACTGATAATATTCATTGGTTGAAGACTATTTTTTTCTGTACCAAAAATCAATTTGCATTTGAAGACAAAACTGTATCTTCCGAATACACCACAGCTATGTTCAATACGTCCGCGGAGTTCCTTTATAATGTTGTCTTCCAACGATACCATTTGGCCAATGTCAATATAGAAATCGACAACGTCGTCGAACTGTACTTTTGTTTCTGTATGAAATTGGCGAATATGTTTTTAGTTTTTCTTAAATTCATTTTAAGTTCAAACCCCTGTGTTTAATATCCAACGAATACCAGTAATTTTTTCGTAACAGCAAAATATTTTATAACACTGAAAATTACATGTTGACGCATTACCTCAATATCTTTTTTTTTTCCCAAACAGCAACAACCGTTAGACATTTTAAAGGGAGTTCTAGTTATACAATTATAGATATACGAAATTTAAAGACAATCTACTAAACAAACTCACTTATAATTTACGCCGCTGCTAAGGAAACAGTACGGCGAGTTAAAATGGTATAATAAATACTTTCAAAAACTCTAAACGACAGTCTCCACGGTTAGTTTGAAACTTGTGTGAATGATACAGATAGCAGTTGGAGGATTGCAAAGTACAATGTTTCATATACAGTTATGTTTATGTTAATAGGGTATATAAGGGATGTCCAACGTACGGCCCGCGGGCCACAATCCTGCCCACCAAATGTCTCAATTCGTCCCGCACAAAACTGTTTGGAACAAAAAGAATTCCAAAATAAAAGTTTGGGATTTCTTTTATTCAGAAATAAGGAAAAACCGCGGGGCCAGCATGGGTAACCGCTTTCCATATCGCAAGTCAACAGACAAATAAGCGGAAGAAATTCTGAAGGGCCTGTTTTCGTTCGTCCTTTAGTTCGCCCGTCCGTCCGTTCGTCAGTCAGTTAGTTAATTGGTTAGGGGTTTTTTTTCTTTTTTTTTACGAAACTGCTGGCTTTCACGTGAAAAAAATTTAAGTGGCTCGCTTCCCACAAAGATGGGACAACCCTGGGTAATATGAATATTCTTGGCAATTATACAACCATTAATTCAATTTCTTTTCACATGCAGTGGATTGTGGGAGTGGTTTTTAAAGTACATTTAAATTTATAACATCAGCGTATATACACTCTATAACAAAAAAAATCGACGCACCAAGAAGGAGTTGTCCGATTGCGATAAAAATTGGTGGATGTGAAGAACATACATAGAAAAAGAAACGATTAAAATTTCAGAACAATTGAATGATTTATTGCAGAGTTTGACCGTTACAAAGGGAGGAAGTCAATAAGGCGTTGGTCCACCTCTGGCCTGGATGCAAGCTGTCACCCGGCGTGGCATAGACTGATAAAGATCCCGGATGGTGTCCTGCGGAATTTCTTGCCAAATTGTCTCCAACTGTCGGGCTAAATCGTCAACATTCCGGGATGGTTGCAATCGCCTTCCCATAGCGTCCCAAATGTGCTCTATGGGAGAGAGATCAGGAGACCTAGCTTGCCAAGGAAGTGTTGGGCAAGCTTGAAGACAATTCATAGCAACACGTGCCGTGTGCGGCCGGGCATTGTCTTGTTGAAACGTAAGTCCAGGGTGTCGCAAAAGGAACGGTAACACAACCGGTCGTAGAATGTCGTCTACGTACCGCTGTGCTGTAAGTGTGCCAGAAATGACCACCAAAGGGGTCCGGCTATCAAAGGAGATGGCACCCCAGACCATAACGCCCTGTTGTGGGCATGTGTGGCGTGCGATAGTAAGGGCAGGATCCCCACGCTGCCCTGGACGTCTCCAGACACGTCTGCGGTTGTCGTCAGGACACAGTTGGAAACGGGACTCGTCACTAAAGACTATACGTCCCCAGTCAGCGCAGTTCCAAGTTGATCGAGCCCGGCACCACTGTAATCGGACTTGACGGTGTAAAGGCGTGAGAGGTAAGCGGCGTAACGGTCGGCGCGAGCGTAAATTCCGCTCTCTCAGTCGTCTGCAGAGGGTCATGTTGGACACATGTGTGCGGGCCACACGTTGGATAGTTGATAACGACGAATCCGGTGCTGTGACAGCTGCTCTGACAATCGCTCTGTCTTCCCGTTCTGTTGTGGCCCTAGGTCGACCGCTGCCGTCCCGACGCTGACATCTGCCGTTGTTGACCCACTCTTGCCAGCACCGTCCAATCGCCGCATCGCTTCGACCCACATGTCCAGCGATTCTTCGATTCGTCCAACCAGCCTCTTTCAATCCGATAGCACGACCTCTTTCAAACTCTGACATATGCTCGTAATGAGCACGAATCTTTCGGCGAGGCATTGTTACAGTCGACGTAAGATATCCGCAGTCAAAATGCAACAGAAATTTTGACCACATATTGAGAATCGCTCCTTATATACACCTGCTGAATGCGCAGTTCCGATGCGCTGGAGTTCCCGCTATTCATTCATTGGACACCAAATTTTAATCATTTGCATGTTCGGTCAAAATGTCTTTGCATACGAAATTTCATTACAATCGGACAACTCTTTCTTGGTGCGTCGATTTTGTTTTGTTATAGTATGTATATACGTATATAAGCTTCGGACGTAGGAGTTATACGGTGCAACTTTTCTTGTTAAATATTCAAAATCATTCTGATTGGTAATAAACGGACGTTTCTACCAGCCATTATATTTTTCCAACTCAGTTGTTAATAAATAAATTAGTTTTTCCATACATTCTTTTACGGATTTCTCTATTAGACTATTTTTTTCCATTATTTGCCAAAGCCACTTGATTCATCCCCAGTAACTTCACCATTTTTCTTATTTTTATTTATATATCAAAGTCCCTACTCTCTAGTGTTTTAATACTTGGTCTGACTTTGTCTCCTTTAGTCAGTTCTTATAATTGGCTAAATAAGACTTTCCGTTAATTTTCAATCCACACACAAGCATACTTAGAAGGTATGTCTCGGGTCTGGTTACAGACCGCCACAATAAACCCAGTTGCACGATTTTTTTTATTTCTCAGTGCGTATAAAGGTTAGTTTAGACTATAGTTTAATTACAATTAACAAAGTTGCCACCCACCTAATTAGCACATACTAGAGCTTTTTTGGTATAAGAAAAAAAGAAACATCGTCCTTGTCCTAGAGTCGAACCAGGGGCTCCGCCGTTGGGGGGAAGGGAAATTGTGCAAGGGTTTCATTGGGAAGGGTGGCCGCCGGAGTGAGCCCCGCCGTTGAGAGCGGGGTGCATTTATCGCTAGACCAACGAGGACAGGAACAACGCTCTCTTTCTCCGTATATAATGTATATAAGATATTATTTCATGATATTTTTATATACATTATTATATATTATAGTATAAGTTAAATACGTGGGTCTCAACCTCATTAATTGTAATAAAAATCCCCCACGAAAACTCACAAAATTCTGGTTCCGATGGTTTTGCGTGTTGACCACTATTTAGACATTGGGTTAGTCCTAAGAAGGGTAATAATATCTTACATCCTTATATACGGAGAAAGAGAGCGTTGTTCCTGTCCTCGTTGGTCTAGTGGTCAAGGCGGTCTGGGCTCAACGGTGGGACCCTGGTTCGATTCCAGTACGGGAACGATGTCTCTTTTTCTCCTATACCAAAAAAGTTTCTCTACTAAATTTATATTATAATATAGCCTAATTGGAAAAGTTAATCTATGGCCATATCTATCCTTCATTTACAGTTTCAATAGTTTGCTCGTGCTTTCTCTCTCTCTCTCTCTCACACACACACACACACACACATATATATATATATTAATTTTGCCAGCACAAATTTCAGAATCTTAAGCTGTACAGCATACGATACAATACCATCAATCTTCAGAGCTCTTAGGGAATGTCGTCATGTCGTCTCTTACAAGACAGAAGCACTTCTTTTCCCAAACCGAGTCACTATGGTGAGTGACAGGCTTTCGTTTTGTGTTTGGTTGTTTGTTGTTGAACATTTACTCCCAGTGATCTGTTTCCAAGAAGCGTTTTATATCGTGTCCCTGTCTGAGGATTCCATCGCTTTTCTACAAGTGCAACGTCAACTAGAACATTCGAGAGAATATATGCGATACATAAAACTTTTTCAAATGAAGACGATCGCCTTCCATCAACAATACAAAGAAAAGGTGCGGCAGATCATTCAAAGTTCAGTATTATGTTACGAGCATATTTCGAACACTACGTCTTCACTGTTTCTCATAGAAATATTTGAGTAAAAAGGTGAATATTGCTTCAGTTTCACGTTTCAATATACGATCTGAAATGCACCTAATAGTTAAGTGTAACTCTTTCGCGTCATGATATATTTAAAAGCTCTCAAAAGATTTTCCAGTCTGAACATAGAATAAGGGAGTGTAAGGCCATAAATTTAATCAATAATATCTTTTGTTGATAAGGTGATTGTCTGTGTGTCATGTCCATTTTGTAAACTTTTATAAGGATTAGTTTTTGAAAATTGTTTTAATAAAATGCACGGCAGAAAAGTTCCTAAATTCCATCCAGAATGAAATGAACATGAGATACCAAACGATTGGAGCAACGGTTCTCAGCCTGTGCTCTGCGGAGAATTGGTGCTCCGCGAAACCTTCTCAAGTGCTCCGCGTGCTCCAGTGCTCAAAAATTAGAAAAAACCGCAGAATTTCCTGCTAAAAAATTGAAAAACTCCAGATTAGTAAAACATTCCCGATAGTTGTTGAATCGAAATTTTTTCGGCCAAAGGAAGGTCAAATTCGCTAGATTGGCAACATTGCGCACCTTCACGTGACCACGTAACTTTAGACATCATATATATAATAGTAACAAATTGTGGATTTAAAATATCTGCTTCTATAAGTATAACAAATTGTGGACTTAAAAGATCTGCAGGCCCTGCGGTGGCGCAGTGTGGTAACGCGTTCTCCTAGTGCGCCGCTAATCCGGGTTCGACTCCCAGCAGTGCAAAGAACGCTTACTCAGAGATCTCATAAAGATCGCACTGCTCACTGTAGTCCGGGGTTTGGTTCCCTAGGCCTTAAGAGGTTCGGATTCCTCGGAAAACAGTAGGTCCCGGCGCAGCATGACCATTGTAGTCTTTGAGCCGTAAAACCACAAAATAAACAAAATATCTGCTTTGAATTTATTCTCGAATGTTTTGCCTTACTTTACGTTTTTTTACTGTTTTTCTTTTATGTTCATGTAGTTAAGTAAGTTCCCCATTTCTCTGAAATTTGTGTGAAATGTGACATTTCGAATAAAATAAAACTTGACGTTTTACGCGCCCAAATGCTTCAAAAATACCTTCCATCGTTAATACTGCTGTCATTGGGTTAATACCAACATTGGTTAAAATTCGGCAGCCTTTGTGAGAAAAGAAAAGTATGAAATAAAGCATAAATATATATGCATAATTGATGTTTTCAGAAAGCAATATTTAGAGCTCAAGTTTTTAATGACTTCAATTGGGAAAATTAAGATATATTTAAATTTAATCAATATAAAATTCGAAAATAAAATCGTGCTTCCATTATTATACAATAAAACGTCGACTAACAACCTGAAAAATATGATTAAGTAAAATCAGTCCAAAATACACATACGAGCTTTCGGCCTAAGGGAAAAGATAATGATCCGCAAATAATTTTTGTCTCGAAAAGTACTCCATCACTCAAAAGAGTTGAGAATCGCTGGTTTAGAGTATTTGAAATCTGCTGCGATCTTTTATTGCAGCAGATTTCATTTCATCATCGATTTATTGCAGCATAATTATAAGTTTTTCATTGAACAGCATTTGCATCAGACATATCACTTGAACTCCTAAATCCTAAAAGCTAGTTCAGCGGCACCTGTAAATTTTTGCAATTTGTGGGTACCCACTAATACTTATACATTTCACGAAATTGAAGACTGTTTGATTCATGAATCTCCTAAAAATTCTCCAGTTGCAGAAACTTCTCAACAGTCGAGATTTCCAAAGTAAGTAAATAACATAGAAGTGTCAACCAATGCAAAATGAGAAAATCATAATATTAATGTTAAAAATTTTTAATACCAACGATCCGTTATCGAAAAATTTTCAATAAATTTTCACCCCTTACAACCGCGCTCACATTAAAATAATCATGAAAAGGGATAGGTTATTTTACAAAGTCATAGATTTTATTTTTTATAACTATATATTTATTCATTGCACGCAAATGGCATTGAATTAACAAGAATATAAATAAAATTCCTAGGATGAAACATTCAAGACTGTCCATCGACATTCACACGCAACATGGAATTCAATTGCAAGCCGGTATACGGTACGACAAGGTGTTGAATGTTGTTCAGTGGCAGATTCTGCCATCTATTCTGTAAATGTTGGCCTAGTTATTTCCTACTCCGAGAATTCTGCAATTGCTTTCCTCAATATACAGGGTGTCTCAGCACCCAGTTTTCAAACATCTAAGAGGGGTAGAGTGCACCTAGATAAACAATATTCTTCATAGAACCTAGGGTCGCAAACCACTCACAGTGCCAGTTCTAAAACCGTCCAGCATTTACAAATAGTGACAACCGGTGCACGAGAAGCGCAAAATGCGATGTCCTAATAATCTATGCGCTTGAGTAGATTTATCTGGCACTTCTCATGCACTGGTTGTAAATATTTATGCATGCTGGACGATCTTAGAACTAGTGCTATGAGTGGTTTGCGACGCTACGTTCTATGACAAATATTGTTCGTTTAGGTGTACCCTACTCGTCCTAGATGTTTGTAACCCTGGCATTGGGACGCCCTGTATATCTCATACATGCTTTATTAGTGAAACGTCTGGCAACCTGACTGCCATGCCGGGGTGTGAGCTCTGCAGAGGCGTTGTTGAGAAAGTCTCACCGTGTTAAGTTCTGGCCCCCTAGAAAGCGTGGCAGCATAGTCAGTACAATTACCTGCAGAAAGTTTTACACGTACAGGCGCAATGTCAACGTACCATTCAACAAAACCAGGAGAGATCGGCTATCATAGGAAATAGCCAAACTGTAACCCCCAAGTGTGGTAACTGTGTGCCGTTTGAGCACTGCAACTAAATTGTAATTATGCCCACGCTTCTTCCACCCTAAGATAGATGAGAAATTGAAAAAAACGTCATTTCAACTGGACACCATTCAGGATTCCTGGACTCAACACTACTTCAGTGCCACCACTTCCATACCACCACTTTACTGCTTATATGGAATAGTTAGAGATAAATAGATAGTTAGTTAGAGAGTCCCGCCTCCGACAGTTGTCACCGAATTCTGCTCCTTTTTGGTGCATGTTAAGTAGAGGCAAATATGTGCCTTTGGATAGAAAAGTGCCATTGCTGTTATGACTTCTGCCGTATACTCGCACGATGCCTTCCAGTACATGTATTCCTCTGTGGCGTTCAGGTTCTTAGTGGCGGTTTCGTATGTCCTTTTGGATCCATTGCTGTGAATATTAGCGTACTACAGCATCGTTCTGACCAAGGTGACAGATAGTAAGTCTTCATAGCTACTCGGTTTCTTTTACGCTTATGATACGCCGTCTCTTTTACTCGTCCAATTGCTGGTACTTCCAACATATCCATTGTAGTGATGTGCTTTTACCATAGAACCGCCTGTTGTAGAGACATTTTCACATGTTAACACAACAAAACACTAAATCCAATCAGACTTGGTCGTCTGTGTGAACAGCGCTCTTAATATCGGCTTCAGAATGCCACATTCTCATGTGCTCTGAGAATGCCTACTGCGCTCATAGGCAATGAAATTTTAATTATTTTCATCTCTAATAGAGAGGCATTTGCACAGCCAGTTTCACAGCCCTAGCTCTCTTTTCTAAGGGTGCATCGCTTTTTGTGTTTTACAGCAAAGTTTAACACTGGTTGTCTAGAGGATAACAATAATTTTAACGTTGTTTTCTAAGCGCACGATCTATAAGTAATTACTTAGTTTTTTAAATTATTTCCGACTTTAACAACGCATCCCGGAATTTCTTTAAACAAGTCAGATATTGAAAAATTACTTTTGTAGCCAAACGAGTGAAAAGTGTCCCACGTTTTGTTTAATAACAATGCTACTGCAACAGGCCCATTAATTTCTGCCAACCCCAAGGAAAATAAAAGAGAAAGCTTTATACACTCTTTGTCGCATATTTTGTTCTCTGCCTCCAGTATTATTCATGCACTTTCTCGTCAAAGTGGTATTTCAATAATCTTTCTCTGTCTGTGATAAACGAGAAAGGAATGAACTAAATTGAACTCTCTTCCTTTGTTTGCTATGAGAATGGGAGTTTTACGTGATTTAGCGCCGCATAACCGCTGGAAAAACCTAATAATGACGGAAGTGCAATAAATTTACTCTTCGCTGTAAAAATAGTGGGAAATTTACACACTGCATGTTTTGGCCTTTCTCATGGGTTGTTTTGCATGCAAAATTAAAGAATCTCTTTTCAAATAACTTATCTAAAAAGATTTTTCTGAAAACTAAGATGTACGTAATATATTTACATTGTCATTGAATATATTTAACTGCATTCAACAAGGAGGACATCAACAAGGAGTATTGACGTATAACATTAGGAACAAAAGTGAGAAGTGGCGTAAGGAAGGGTCGACTCGAAGAGCTGAAGCCCCCCCACTGGATATCAAAATACATTATTTTTCACTAACGTCGCATCACGTTATCTTCTTTGAAGCTACTTGAGTTCTGCCCATAATCTTTGAATTGCTGCGTCAGTGAAGGTGAGGAGAGCGCACTTTATTTAAGAGGAAGGTAAAACAAGAAATGAAAGCATTCCCAAGCAATTAAATGCAATGGAAAACTAACATAGAGTGGTTAATTATTTTTTCAGACTAAGTTACAAAAAGAAAAATGTGAGAGATTCCCATGTATAACTGAACATTCCGTTTGATTTTGCAATTAAAAATAATTAATTTTGGGAGCCATGAAAATAAGTTGTAGAAAAAACCATGGTTGATGCTGAATTTCTGTCAGTCAGAAATTAGTCTGTTAGATATTGAAGTTATAATGTTCGAACTTTTACAGTTTTTTCCATAGGCATATATGCAAATATCAAAATGTGCTCGGTTAAATCGTCTTAACCGTTTAACCCTCTGACTGCTTATCCCACGATTTCCATGGGCAACATGAAAGTAACAAAATTTGCTCATCCCGTGATTTCCGCAGGTAGGCAATTTTTCCATCTATTTAAAAGCGCATCCCGCTTCTCCACCGTTTAACTGTCGGTAATGCATTTTCTACAATATTTAGACTTCTAGTCGTAGTTTGGTCAACAAATGGCGTTATCTTCGCCTAAATTTTCGTATTTGCATAGAGTTCACTAACTGATTTTGCAAGCGCTCCCTTTGTTATCGGTTTTTGTATTCAGAATATGGCTTGCAGGAAACGTTCAGCGAGTGATTTTTATTAGTATACATGCTTTACGAGTATATTTGTATTTTATGAAGTAAATCGTATGTGGTCGACACTCGAATACCCCCTTCCCCCCAGCCACTTCGGCGATTGGTTACGCTGTTTGAGCATCCTGTCTAGGATTACAGTGCCGCCTTTGGCGGCCACCCTTCCCAATTCCTTCCCTTACATACATTCAAGATTTATTTTCAGAATTTTTGAATTTAAACGATTACTCTTAAAATTGATTTTTATGAAAGCCTGTTCTTATGCACGAAATTTATATTAAAAAAATCTTGTTTACAAAAATGTGCTACATATTTTAACTCTCAAATACATGTAGATTTGAAATATGTAATAAAAATATATGCAATTTTTGAAGCGACTTTGATAAAAAATAATTGAACAGTCAGAGGGTTAATTAGTTACTCTGAGTTCTCGATTCTCACACCCTGCCATATTCTCCTTAACGATATCATCATTTTACTGTCATCAGAAATATATTTATTTCATTATCAGTAGAGTTTCCATTGTCTTATTATTATTAGCAGAATTATTATTCTATTATCATTACCGGTTTGTCAATATATTATGCCCAATTTTCAAAAGCATTTTCCTTTTAAGTTCGACTTCTTCACTTCCGAAGATGCTTAGAGCATAGATGTTCATTATATACTAAAAGAGGATGTACACAGAGACAAGATGAGATAATAGAATAGAACAACAATAAAACCTCGCTTAACGGGCACCTCTATTCAGCTACCACCTCCCTTAAGGGCCACTTTTTCTGGAAACGGATTACCTGACCCCATAGGCCTAATGCTAAATTTACTTCCATTTAGAGACCACTTCACTGAGCGACCGTTTTTTCACAGAAACGACGGTGGTCGCCTTAGGGAGGTTTAACTCTATCCGTCTTCTACCTCCAAAAGTGAAAAAATTACTATTGTAGAAAAGTCTATAATTTCCGACCTAAAGTAAATACTTAATGAACTTTGTCAAGTGGATCGAAAACTGAGGTATCTTATAATATCAATCTCATCATTATACTCCCCTTAGGTAAATGGGCAGATATTTTTTTAATATTATTTTCTTTAATTCTGTAGAACCTGAAATAAATTAAACAAATTAATGATTTTCCCATTTTGGAACAATTGAACATGAGGATAATTTTATTTGCGTTCTATGAATGCTTTGTGGAACATTTTCATAATTCCTTTGAAAAATTGTATAGATAATTTGACTTTCGTAATTAAACCTGTTTATAACGAGCGCGGTTATAACACGAACGCAATTATAACAACAGGAAATTAAACATTTTTGTTTTGTTACACTCAAAATATGCAGGACCAAAAAAAAAAAACATTTTATTGCAAGAGAAAATCTGTTATAACAAATAATTGTTCAGTAAAATTCCCCTTAGTTTGCATAGGTCAAGTCCAAAAATATAATTTCCTTCTTTTTGCAAAGAAAAGGAAAGACTTTTCCTTTTTTTTCCGGAGTTATGATTTTCGACATTCTTACTCCTTATGATACTGTCACTGAGGTACCAAGCTACACACAGTCTTGAATCGGAAAATAGCCATTAACCCGCTACCAGCTAATATAATGGCATCAGACTATAGTGAAATGCGTAAAATTCTGATATTTAAATGTATTATATATCAAATATGTAAATAATGATATTTATTTTCGCTTTTTTTGCCAGGTCTTTACTTTTCATTTTTTATTTCATTTTAATAGTTATTTGGTTTAAAGCGAATCCGATTGGTTGGTTGGTTGCATTTTTATGGCACAAGGACAGCAAGGGTCATTCTGCACCAAACAATGTAAAGCGAATCCGAATATAACGAACAAAAGTGCCGATCCCTTCCTTTTCATTATAAACTGGTTTGAATGTAATTGGGTTAAGTTTATTTGCTTTTGAGTAAGATCTGCATTATACTTTTGTATATGGTGAGATAATTGGAATTGCCAAAAAAAGCATAGATTTTACATTCTTCAATAAGTTAATTAGCAAGTTAGTTCAATTTTTATGGCGCATGGATAGTGGGGGTCATATTGCACTAATTAACGATAATAAACTGATAATCAGTGAATAATATAACTGTTAATAACAAATTAAGAGAGCTGAAATACAGCACTGGAACTACATATAGGAAATTGTTAATAATAAATAGAAATAAAATGACAAATTAAGCGATATTTTATCAAAATATTTACTAAATAAATTGCACATACACTAATTATTTCCGCGACAATTTGAATTCTCTTTATAGTAGACAAAATATAAGTATGTGAAAAATTAAAAAAAAAAAAATCAGGTTATTCCTTTATTTTTCACGTTAGGCGATATGTGGAGATTGATTTTATATTAAAGTGATATTTGTTAAACGAAAATTTAGTTATATATAACAGCTATTGGTAAAATGATAAGATTACAAACAGTAAAATTAGGAGCATAATTAACAGTAATTACTGCGCAGTAATAATTTAACAAAAATGAAAATATCCGTCCTATTTCTAGCGGAAGCAATACCTGCGAAATCAAAATTCCCAATTAAATGTGAAATTCATTAAATTTTAAACTTTTCAAGAGTCTTGTGAAGTGAGACATACATAATCCTTATCATTTCCTATTTTAAAAACATACCTACTCCACCCCAGTTTCACCGATTCTTATTTAACCAAAGGTCTATCGATTTATTCGATTTTCGATAACAAAGAACAGTTGAAGTTTCGGTGTTTGTCTTTGAAAACAGGCGTGTGTAACTAACTGCCGGGAAGTAAATCCATGCATGCTAAATTTAAGGTAAGTAAATTTAAGGTAGTAATTTAAATAGGATTCATTCAGAAACTTCCAAAAATTTCGCGGGGTCTACCAAATTATCAAATTGTATGTATCGCCAAATGCTGCGCTTCAAATTTTTTTCAAATTCAAATTTTCTTTATTTCGTGATTTAAAAAAGGCATCGGTTTTTTTCTCAAATATCCTCTCAACAAAAGTAATTACTTAGAAAAACCTTCCGTTGCTTTAAAGAAAACTAACCTATTTCGTAGTAAAATGTGAAAACCGAAAAATAATTGCCATACCCACAAACTCGAATCCTCATAGTCTAAGACAAGGGCATAAAATACCTACTTTGTCTCCTACCTAACTGAGCAAACTTAAACATGATTGATAATCTTTTCCAAGAACATAAACGACGAAAACAAAAATGTTGTTAAGTACAAAAAACAAAAACTTGTCTTTGCAGGTTTTTTACGGTCGGATGGACCACGAAACTGGGGCAAGGGCTGTTAAAGTTCAGGATTATGAAGAATAAGTTTAGTAAATTTTGTGGCAAATGACCGCCACTTCTCCAGTTGACCGACCCTGTTAACCTTTAGAACAAAAAAGTAATTAGAAGATTGAATCTTGGCACAAGTAATGACGGCTCTTCTGATTTGCAAGAGTTAGAACCGCGTTTTTGCCTTTGAAACAAGTATTACGCGAACATGTGAGTTATTGAATTATTTTATTTTTTGAGCAAGACATTATGTTCCTGTTTTTTGGTAATGACTACGGCTTTGATCAGACAATGTAAGTTCAAATTGCAACGCCGTAATGAGTGGCCACGTTTTAACGTTATAACGCCGTGCTCTTAAGAAGTACTTACATAATATTTATGGTTCGAAAACTTATATTTAAATAAACTCTTTCTTAAACTCAAGGTTATCCGTTGGAAATAATGTAGGGTTCTATTATTTTAGATATGCAATCCGTGCTGAATTTCCCTGCAGGCTGAGCAGGCTGAAATCTATTACATCAAAATTTAGGGTCCTCCAGCTAAAATGTACATCTTTGACACTGTCATTGGCTTTTCTTACATACACTATCATAACGCACCATAGTCTTTAAATAGTTAGGTTTCTTAAAGTTTCGATGAATAAAAAGAACACCTGCGTACCACGCGTTCCCAGCATCGAACTTAGGGCCCATATATTGTGAGGAAACTCAACTTCCCAAGAAAATCATTAATTTCTCAATTCTTTTTCGCGGGGGCAGTGCCGAGAAATTTTCATCCTGAGGCAAAATTGTAAAATGCCCCCAGCCCCCATGAAAGAATTCTTGTTTACGAAACATTTGCCATTTTAGAAAAAAATATTATCTATCTATCTATCTATCTATCTATCTATCTATCTATCTATCTATCTATCTATCTATCTATCTATCTATCTATCTATCTAATTTTTTTTTTTGCACATAAATATTCGTAGACGGCCACAATGCATACCATGTTACCCCATTTGGCGCCTCATCAACTTTTAACTTGTAATGGCATTGTTTGCCGTACTTTCAACACGGATCTGATATTTTATTGAATCACCATGAGAAGGAATTGTGAATTTCAGAATTTCAAACTGCCGTTATTATTCTCGAATTCACTGAGGATTTTATTTAAAACGCTCTTCTTCATCTCCCTCTTATCGTGGGGGATTGGGAGCCCTCACAAATGTAATAGCCCATGGCCTCTCTTCATCTAAATCCGGCAATATGTATGTAATCTACACTGAAGAGGCTCAAAATATTGCAATAAAATTTGAGAAATTAATTTAAACTTCGTTCCAGACCGTATCTACTATTCCTTTAATGTCAAAGAGACTGTGGGATTCCCCATTTGAAAGTTAGGGATTAAGGTGAATGCTTTAGAACTTTATTTGAGATGAAACAGTGAGGTAACATATTTTTAGAACATGAAAATAATTGCGAATTTAAAAAGAAACGAGTGAGTTGTATTATTTTCCCTATCAATTTTCCTAACAATATAATTTATTTTATGCACATAATAACATCACCGTAATATTCTTTGATTGGCAGTAAAATTAAAAAAAGAATCTAGCAATCTGTTTATTTTCCTACTCGGCTAGGCAAATAAACAGATTTATTTCAAATGCATCCCAATTTATACGCAATATATGGTAGTCAAAATTCAGTCAAACAAATATGAAAGCACGGAAAAAGCTGCCAGAGACGAAGTGATATTCAACCCTGAGTGGTGTTTTATGAAACCATCAGATAGCTAAGTTAAATTTTGAAAATCTACAGTTTTCCGTCGATTAACGGTTACCAAATTTTAATTTATATTGTCGGGTAAAAGAAGACTGTAGAAGATATGATAGTGAAAACTATTTCCCAGCCGTATTATGAGGAATCTATTTTTACTGGGAAAAACCGTCATCAAATTATAAAGGGTAAACCATCTCGTTTATAATGTGACAATATACACGTTCCTAAAAATTGTTCAAAAAAAAGAAATATTTTTGAGGTATTAAATAGGGGGCATCTGAATAGAAAATGTTACGGTTTGTAAAGCAATTGTAGAATGATGATGAAGCGAAAAAGATGATATATGCGTTGGGGAAATATATTGAGAAAAGAGAAAACTTTCATGAATTTGACACATTACACATGATTACAATTTGACGAAAATTAACAATAGGATTAAGGCCTCGAAAAATAAGAGGAAAGAGACGATTTAAAGGTCCCCGATGCCCTTGACGGCGGACAAAAGGGTGCTTTGTAGTCTTAGGGCAACAAAGCAGTAAATCGAGATATATATGAAATCGGACAAATTTCAGAAATGAGCCGAAACGTTCCAAGAATCTGTAACGAGTACAACAATATGAAAAACAGTCAAGAATGGAGAAACCAAAAAGAGAACAAAACGACGGTTAAGATTATGAGGCGAAAAAGATTAAAAGAAAGAGAGAACTTTGGAATTTTCGACGTTTCACACAAGTTACATTGAAGAATAATGACGCGTAAAGGGAGCAGAGAAAACATTGCCGCATCCGTAATGAGATATTATGCCTTTCCGGTGTCTCATCCGTTTTGCTAAGACGAGCCTAGAGATTTTCCTATATATTGTATATATAAAACATATATAAAACATATATAAAACATATATAAAACATATATATAAAACATACATAGTTTTCATCAAATGCTGAGATGTGAAGTATATTTAAACGTTGATTAGAAAGATAGAAGATCACCGCAAAAGAAATATGTAAAAAGTTGGATATTAAAAAACTGAAAGAAAATACCAAGACATTCAAGTTGAAATTAAAAATTCGTTTTTTCGCACTGGACAGACTTATTGAAGGAGTGGATATCTCAGAAGAAAATGAAAACATTTTCAAGGCAATTATTGAAACTGCTGGGGAAATTGGTGGTTTAATATGTAAAACGTACAATAGCAAACTATCTGAAAAGAAGAAACTGCTTATGTAAAGAAGAAGAGATTTGAAGGCGGACAATCAGAATAGCACTTCCAATATCGAGTATGTAGAACTTTGCAAAACTTTGCGCAAAAACATGAAAGAAGATATAAGAAAATTCAATTGTGAGTTAGTAAGGAAAGCCATTGAAAACATCGTGAGCCTTTAAGTTGTTAAGGGGTATTTGTCTGTTGAGAAGAAACGTAGTATTATTTCATTAAAAGGAGAGGAGAGCACAGTGAAAAGAAATAGGGAAGAAATACTTAGAAGGGTTGAAGAATTCTACAGAAAGCTATATGAAGGAAACAGTGGATTAAACGAGGGCACTAAAATAGTAGAAGAAACATCTCCTAAAATCTTAAAAGAGAAAATAGCCTTTGATATCAAAAATTTGAAAAAAAGGAAGGGTCCCTGGTGATAATGGCATTACATTAAGTATTCTAAAAAACAAAGGCTGGAGAAGATGTAGAAGACATGCTTGTAAAGTACATTATTAAATGTCTTAACAGCAGTAACATAGCAAACCAATGGAATCCTGCAGCAGTAATTCTTTTACATAAGAATCGGGATAAAGAATACTTTTTTATATTTTGAAAACGGGATGTCGGGGTGTGACTTAAAAAAAGACACCCCCTGACGTCAGAATTTCACATTCTTTACATATTCGCATTAGAGCCAAAAATATTCTTAATTAAAGAGAGCTGATAGCCACTGATCGCCCTTAGGGGAATTTCTATGGAAAATGACGTTCTTTCTTGCACTGGGAGTCTATGGTAGAAACAAATTTTCTAAACGTATTTCAACGAGCACCACATTTAACATCAATTCTATTTTTGAGCAAGAAAACACTAGAAGCTAGTCTATATCTAACGCATTTGGACTGTTTCTAGAGAATTGTCAGAAACATGTTTAAACTCAACTTTGAAAAATAAGTGAAAACATTTTTTGACGTTGAATTTGAACGTATCCTGGAAACTTTCTGAACATTAACCTACATGCATTAGATATAGCATAGCTTCTAGTTTCCAATCTTAAAATTTTTTGGGGTCACCTATTAACACATTTACAGAAATCGTAGAAATAAGTTTTCCCCCTAGGGTCCTATATTTTTTTTTAAATTGAATTTGAACATGTGAAGTTTAATTCACTACCGCTACGTATACTATTATGCTATTATACTATTTCAAGAACTGTTCAAGCAGCAGAACACGTATTTTTACGGGCAAAAGCCTTCATTTGGGCCTTTGTCGATATTAATTTATATTTGCTTTTGCGCTTTTGCCGCTTTTATTTGCTTTCGCCGGCGAATTTTATTTTACAGGGAGAAATTACTCTTTAAAATCAGAAGCGGATCCAGAGAGGGATTTAACATAAGATAGGACCAGTTTATAACGAGCCCGCATTTAACGAGTTTTCCGGATATAGCAAAGACAATATGGATTTTGTTTAGTACAATGATCAAGCGCAATTCAATATAACTGCTTTTATCGTACATTTTTTAGACCCGGAATTAACGAGCAATTAAAAAAATCAAATTGAAAATCAAATTTTTTGTAAAAATTCCGTCGTTATATGCGGTTGGTCGTTTTAAGCGGCGCTCGTTATAACCGATTTCCACCGCATTTTTATGGATATGGTAGGGGAAATATCCCTAACTCCGTCCCCCCCTCCCCGTGGAACAGCCACTGTTGAAATTGGCCTATTGATGAATTTTTAAAACGAGGACATTGAGTTTGGGATAAAACGGAAAAAGAATTCCGGAGAATGTAACATTGGTTCCATTGAAAAAAGCAGTGTTAGGAAGGGTTTATAGGGGATATTTAGAATCAAAGTCAATGATGTTGGGGCAGGCTTGTAGCCAGGATGAAGGGGCAAGTGGGGCCAGGCACAGGGCACCCAGGGATTGGAAGTAGCTCAATGGAGCAACTGGAGCCACACCCTTGCCGGCCCCGGCTTGGCTACATGCCTGTGTTGAGGTTATATCTTCTGTTAACATCAATAGGATTTTACGAAGAATTTTCTCATGCGAAAGTGTCAAGGCTGTTAAATGAAATTGAAGTGTACATGAACGACATATATGTAAAAGGCAGCACCATTTACTTTTTCATAGGGCGCCAAGACCTAACATGGGTAAGCGGAACACAAAAAAGGTTTTATGCTTTTTAAACATACTTCGAATAAATCATTATTCCATCTTTGCTGCTCCTATAACGTCGACTTTTGATTTCGGAATCTAAGCTACGTGATGTTAAGTCTTCATTACTTTGCACTGGCTGGAGTTTACTTAAATGTTTATAGTTATTACAAGAAATTACCTCGTGTAAAAACCTAACGCACTTGTTAGCTAAGAAATTTTTAACGGATATAGAAGTAATGTTTAAAACCAGTTATATTTACGAATAGTACAGCGGAATTCTTTAAAACCATAGCATTCCAATCAAAATTCACCACGTTTGGTGCAACAAGCTTATTAATATCTTTGCGCTGCAAACAAGCAAATATGTGTGCATAGTTTTAATTTCTATGCTTTATTTGTAAAACTTAAATTCAAACGACTTTTGAAGATTAACCTCATGTTTTAAACGATAGATGGAAGTGAATGTGAAAAAACTGACTTCATACAAAATATACAATTTTGAAATACTTAATAAATTTTTTATATTCAAGTCTTGTTAAACAAATATATTATTTGTTATAATTTCGAATTCTATCGCTCTGGCTGAAGTAATTCTCAAGAATATCACTATGTTAATGTTATGGAGATATGTGATTACCGAAATTTAAAGAAATGGTAATTAGAGTTCTGAATGCTTTTACCGAGCTAATTATAAGAAAGGCAAACCAAAATATCCACGTTTGCATGATGAGGAAATCTCATCTTTGTATGGAATGACTTTCCGACATGTGAGATGTTAGCAAACTATTCCTATTATAAGTCCTAGGCAAACGGGATCATAAAAAAGCTATCAGTTTTCGAGAGCCCGGAAATGATTCAAGTACCCATTCACAAGTTAAGCAAACCCATAAAAATTAAGCACACACTTCCAAAATTCTTGGACAAGACTTTTAAAACATACTTCTCCGCCCATTTAAAAATTAAGAAAGATGGATGTGTTAATATATCAAAGAAAATGCAATTTTTCAGCTACGAAGTATTTTCTTTCTTTCCGTTCTTAAGAATACTTTTTAAGGAAAAATCACGTTTTCATCGTATTCTAGTTTGGTAACCACATACTCATAATTTATTTACGTGCTTATACATCGTAGCACATAAAGTTTCAAAGCTTATAAAGCCCTATATACAAGTAGTTGTGCAACTTATTGCGATAGTGTGCTAGGTCTACCCATAAGCGTACGCTTCATAAGGGGGGTTATAGGCTCAATGGGAGGGTTACAGAGCTGCAACTCGCATGTTCCTATGTTAAATATACAAAATTTCCTTGCAATGGAGGATTACAACCCCCCATCAACACTCCCTTGCATACGCCAGTGCGTGTACCGACCGTCCGATAGTTTACGCTCGTTCTACATGTTCTGTTTCATACTATATAAAAATAAAATTGCAGTATATATAGCTATCTGATTGGCTTCTTGGTGGTAATTGTGTCTATCCATATTTCAGAATATCGCTGGGAAAGTTGGTCCTCGTTGGTAGTTCTGTATTCTTCCTGAGAGTCCAAAGAATATGCGAGACTTTATAAAAACATCTGTCAGCGTCTTCTACTGAGCCCAAAACAAAAATAAACATCTAGGAAAAAACACACTGTAGCAGAAGCAAATATTTATAAAAAGAATGCTCAAGCGAATGTAAACGATAGTAATTGCGGCTTCTGTCCTTTCTGTTTTCTTGACATTTCCGTTGGATAAAGAGAGGACACGGGAGTCAAGGGAAAACCATCTATGCAAATTCACCCTTATCAACTCACCTTAACTGACAACTTATTCAACTACATTTGAATGTCTGTTTTCATTAATGCTTGGCGTAAAAGGAAATCTCAGTCTAGACAATCCTCTTCATCCCACGCTAATGAGGTAACTCAGTAAATTAACTCAATTAGTTATAATTTTTTCAAAGAATAATTTCCTGGGAAGGTATATAGAATGCACTCCATCCGTTCAGTTTTAAGAGCACAACGTAATTATACTGTTTATTTATGTAATTCTATTATAATATGCTATTTAGAGAGAGTGAGCATAAAAGTTTTTTGCAGATCTAACTTGAGTGTTTTTTAACTTAAATTACAAGGTGGAAAAATAAGATAATGGAGAGAATGTGAATACGAAAGTAGTTTTGAGAAAAACAAGACAAGGGCATTGAATGCATTACGGACGAAACAAAACCTACCTACATTGGGAACAAGCACAATATATTATTTAATAACTACACAAAAGTATTGTTATCAAAGTATCAGAGTGTAAGTGATTAATTGTATCAGAACCGAAAAGCGTCCACAAATATTTATAAACAATTATTCTAGTTTATTAAAGCCAAACGATTTTCATTATAGCAGACGATGTGGTAATGTTAGATGTTCAGTTACTCGCAAAGAAAAGAATGATTTCTCGGCATCTAGTCGGGGCCGAATCCACTGGTTATCTGAAAGTTCGGACTCCACCAGACGCCGAGAATCCTTCTTTTCTTTGCGAGTGTTTTATCATCTACTTATTTTAGTGTAATAATGATAATGATAGCAAAAATAATTAGAAAATAACAGTAGAAATAATAGGAAAAATTTAATGCTGTTCTAGAAAATACTGTTTTTCGAGGAATCCGAACCTCCGCAGTCTAGGGTTCAAAATTCAGGACAACGGTGGGACTCATCGTTCTACGATAGCATTGGAAGCCAACTCTGTTGGAAAGCAAGACAAATGCGATACCAAAAGACCCCAGTCCGAAACGCGTTGAGATTTGTTTAATAAAATTTTAACTACGCTTAAAAACGTTGTTTTCCTATTTGTTATTTTTTCTGCGTAATGCTACGTCATCAGGTTAAATCAAAAGGCCACTGTATGGCAGTGGACCCCTACATTTTTCCCGAAGGGTCCAAAGGTCTAGAAAACAATTTTTTTGTTAGAAGTCGAATCCGATTTAGCGATACCTAGGTGAACACCTTACCGCTGTCCAACCGCGAGCCCGATAATATGTGAGAGGGACTATGAAACTGTGTAATACTAGTTGTAATAGCAATAACTAATATGGTAAATATAATTATTTGAATGAAAAATTTGGCAATAGCAACAGAGTGAAGTTTGAGTTAGTAACTACAAATATGACGAAGGAGGTAAGCGAAACGATCAACTACCCGAATTTGCAAAAGCAAAAATATCAGTATCATGAATTCATTTTTCAAGACACCATATACAATATGACTATAGCAGTGACCGAAGAATGAATGAAAACTGTGGTTTTGTAGTGCACAAAAACGTTTTTGTAGATTTCATTGTACTATACAGATTTGAGGATAATCTTGCAAAATACAGAATGTACCTTACTAATGGAATTTAATAACTGAAACTCATGAACAAACGTTGAAGTAAGTTGAAATAAAAATCAATTTGCACCAAGTTGGTGTTACGGAATCGAATTTTCGATCCAGAAAGCCGCGAAAAAACGTTATATGGGGAAACAAACCTCTCGGCAGGGCTTAATTTCTAACAAAAAAAAAGTGCAGGAGCCCTAATATTATGATAAATCGATTAAAAAATTGAATGGCTGCAAAAGAATCGATAAATCATATCAATTGTTTATATCCATTTTTCTGGACAACAAAATGCTTGACCTTAATCACAAATTTATTACTTTTTCATGACAGTGTCTATTTAGGGGTTCTGGCTAATATTTAAATAATCGCCAAAAATGAAAAAGTACCGGAGCCAGGCTCCGCTGGGCTCCCGCCCAATTTAAGCCAGTATAGCCATATGTAGAGAAAAGTTAGAAAGCCCTAAAACCAGTAATCAATAAATGGTGTTTGAATATCATGGTACAACAATTTTGATTGCAACTAAGAGTAGTACTTTTATTTCTTTTATCGACTAAAATGGCATTTATTCAATATCAACAGGAAACCGAATTATCAATTGTTGTCCAAAAAAATTTCTACTCACTCAGTTTTTTCAATGTAGAGGATTATCGGATGTACTTATAATACATAATAAAACTCCTCATGTACACAATAAATCTCCTTATTAGCAAACACTCCATTGATAGAAAATTTTGCCCGTAAAAGCAGAGTGTCCATAAAAGAAGGGTATATTTTTGATAGAATATCTTGCTGAGGAACTTTTACGTTACAGCAGAACGTGGTAGCCGTATATAAGTGATATCCAGAAACAGTAATCTCACTGTATGTACATTTCTACCCTTGTTTAATTTTTTTTACAGTTTCATATATGATTTTATATAAGTATTTCAAGACACATAGCCATTAAAACACAATTTTCTAATTAAAATAAAAATAGTGTACATGCGTCGTCCCAGGAGACCATTAGAGAGAGGCACATTAACAACTGCTCTGATAATTTATATTGATAATTAATAATAAAAAACAGATAATCGATAATAATAATTAACAATAATTTAAAAATAAACTTCTGATCGATTGACTGATTTCAGCTGTAAAATATTAATTGTGCTAAACTCTTATTCTTGCTTATTCCTGTATTCAACACTCTTAATCTTTTACACCTATTTGCAGTTCTCAAACTTCTTGCAAATTATATAATTTCATATCCTAAAATTCGAATTTCATTTAAGAAAATAGCAAGCTTACTTTATAAGGCTATTATAAATATAAATGAATAATGCCGCGAACAAAGTGCGCCTCAAAGTTAAAATTTCTTTTCGCAATGAGAAATAAAAAAACAAATGTGGAGTTTCATACGTTGAAGGGCGCTGAAATCCTATTCAATGCTAATCAATCATAGTAAAAAGTTTCAATGACTACCTTTCAAGTAAACTTTCTGAAAAAAATTCAAATAAACCATGGTGGCGTATTATTTCTAATATACCTGAATGTCCAAGAAACAGGGCAGTCGCTGAATATCGTCTTGCCACAGGCCATGACTGCCTCTCGAATCGCCTATATCATTTTGGCATTTTTTTTAAAACTTTTTTGTATGCTCTGTGATCTTCATGAAGAAATGGACATGGGACATCTACTCCATTTTTTTTTTAGCTTCCTCCGATTGGCTTAAAATATCTTTTACATTCTGATCTTTTCCCCATCACTGGAAATTAAAAAAAAACATGTCGAACATACCATAAGAGGGGTAAGACGTTTCGCTCGTTTAAGCGTTCGGTTTATGCCCGATAACTCCCACCATTGTGTTTGAGATATTGTGGACGCTTAATAGACACCCATAATTAAAGTACATTATATTGTGGAGTTCTGTGTCTTAATTCAGGAACCAGTATTCGAGTATACAATTGTTACAAATATCTAGAAAGTACAAAATTGTCTGAAACGTAAGATTTCTGTCTTGTAGCATTCGCGTTATGTTAGAGATTTCATATGTATCCATTGGACTTCACCACTCAATTGCGCAATAACGGCGTTAATGTTAGATTTATAAGCAAAAGCACCATGACAAATACGGCATTTAAGACGTAACGGCCACGTGCATTTGAATATCTCGAATAAATGCCATGAGGACAACGAAATATTAAAAAAATCACAAATATGACGACAATACAATTTCTTTTTATCTTTTTGTCGAATATGACATATTTCGTAAAACACACGTTACAGTAAATGCTCAAAATATCTTTCATTTGCGCAAAAAAGCCATAAAACGACACAATGATGTGATATTTAATGTTTGTTTGGATTTTTATGGCGCAAGAGCATCTGGGCTATACTGCGCCAAACATGGTAAAATCAAAGACTGTAGTAAAAGCCAGTTCTTTTTAAAAATTTTAAAACGTGCGTATGGTCAGCATGGTCATTTAAAATGTCAGACAGTGATGAAGAGTTAAAAGTAAGAGTAGGAACAATATTCACAACGATATGACGATTCGAATATTTTTCAAGAGACGCTAGCCATTAGAAATTATTTTTCTTTGGCATTTTGTACACGACCTGAGTCGACACAGATGTGGCGTAAACAACGAATTTGACACGTTTCCAAAAATAATAGATAAGTAATTTGAGTCTGATGAGAATTTCTAAATTCATCCTGATTTTGCCTCATTTAACAACCGTATATTCTTTCTCTCTCTCTCTCTCTCTCTCTCTATATATATATATATAATTTCAGTTTTTATTCTAAGCTGTTTCTACTACTTTAATTTACTTGGTTTGACTACCTAGTGTTATATTACTTTTCTACTTTAACTTTGTCTAAATTAATATACAATTAAGTGTAGTATATTTATGTATATTACATTAGAAGGTACTACATGTCACAATCATACTACAATTTTGCTATATATATATATAGTTACTCACGCACTTACCACTTAATGTAACTGCCTCCAATGAATCAAAGTTTACATCAGATGAACCTTCCAGAATCCCGTTTATAATAATGTCAAGGAAATGGAAACATGCGCGAAAACTAAAGCACGAAGGTAGCTGGCTAGGCCAATTAGCAGATACTGGATGCTACCATTTCAAAAATGAATTAAAATGTAGTGGTAATGCACTAAAGTCTGTACTATATTACGGATGCCCCTTACAAGGTGATTTATTATGTGTTCACATGCAATGGTTATAGAATTTTAATTTCATTCTAAACGAAGTCGTATTCTCTGTCATTGAGTCGTTTCATAGGTACTTACACTCGCTAGAATGTATAAAACTGATAAAAATGGGTGAAAAGTAGCTAATAAAGGTATATTATACTAATTCAGCTGAATATAACAACAATAGGATAAAAACTCAAATGTAATAGAGTCCATTCGGTCATAATTTATTTCAAGCTCAAGTCCGAGGTTTATCAGTCAGATTTTATAATTGCGTTATAACATCCTTCTAGATTTATAGAATTTCGTCTTTATAGCGTACTTCAACAATTGAATTAATATCTAATCTCTCTATGCTCATAATTACAAACCAAGTTTTATATCTCGAACGTTTCTATTAATAGTTTCAATAATATTGAGAACTGTTTGAAGGAAAGCCTTACTTCACTTTCAATTTACTCTTGCGCCCTAGTAGTCCAGTGATTATATGTTCTTCACCTGGGAATCTGCCAGGATTGAGTTCGACTCCCAAGCAAGCATATTTGTTGTTAATGCACCATGGGGTGGTATCAGTCGCCTACCATGGTGCCCTTCTGTGAAAATGACTGACAATTATCTGCATTTATCTGGTAGTTTAAAAACTGTCAGACATCAGAATTGTTAGCGAAAACCAAAAATGGTGGCAATGAGGGAAAAACTTCAGATTTGCTTAACTTCACAGAGGAACTCCTTGTCGTAGACAGTTGGAAAATTTATCTGGTCAGGCTATAAATTTTGGTAGCATTGTAGTCTATAATGTGTAAAATTCTTCTTTAGTTTTACTAAGACAGATGTTCGACATTCGTAGCTAGCAAATTTAATTAATAACTATATACAGCGCAGTCGTCAAATGTCAGCACACAATATAGGGAAAAGTGTAGCATTATAAAAAAGTGAAATGGATCTGATATCGTACTTTGACATGGTACTTGGTGTATGAACGTCTACGTATACCCTTGATGAATAGCATTCACTGTCATCCTTTTCAGAATTACTTCGCTATCTTCTTTGAGTGACTTTTTGTTGATGTTTGTGCTGTAACGAAAATAATAACGAAAGCGAAAAAGATCACACTTTTCAAAAATAAGACTTTCACAAGGTTGGTTTAGCGAAAATAATTAACGTTTTTGTGTCAGAAAAAGTTAACTTTTCGGGAAAGCAGGATTTCACTGCTGAGCATTATTTCTAGGCTTTATGCGAAAAATCCTTGCTTTTTAAATCGATTCCCTGTCTATTCAATACTGCCGAAAGGGAAGCAAAGGGCCTCCAATCACTTCCGCTTTGTAACTACTAATCATTAGTTGAGGAAGGGTGGTTTTTCAATGATCGTCGAGATCGATACTCGAGATCTCACAGTGCAACATCCATCTTCGCCATGTCAAAGACCTTTTTTTGGTTTTTTGAAGAATCAAATGTAATTCTAAGATTCATGGAAGCGTGCTAATAAGAGGCTCTTGTTTGTAAAGCTTGACACAAAAGAATCCTCCTCTCATTCCCTTGAAACATTAACTAAAGAACTTTTGTTTAGTGCGAGGAAATAAATACCATGTTCTTTCTTGGAAGAGAAGAAACGGAATATTTCAAAGCGCTGGGAATTCAAATAACTTAGAGCAATAAGCATAAACCTTGAAAATCAAAAATCCGAAACCTGAAATAGATTTTGCAGTAGCCGAAAGTTCAAAATATTGACAAGAGAAATGCATTAGTTGTAAATTAACCGCAAATAAATCTGGCTCTTATCGTAATCGAAGGTTTTTAAATCCAAAACTTTTAAAAATATTTATCTTTCGTTGAAAACGTTCAATAGGAAAAGCAATGCCAGATTTGATTATAATGCAACGAACAAGGTTAATTTTATCGAAAAGTAGTTTGCAGGCATCGTATGATCTAATTTAAAATATTCCTTGGTTAATCGATATTTACTAGCTGCACTTTGCAATTTTCTACTTTACGAGAATTAATAACATATTTTGCAGTATTGCATTTAAATAGCTATGTACGCTTACTGGTACATTTATTTCGAAGATACGCTGTATCTTAACAACGTTTAAACGCAGAATCTTGATAGAAATCTTGGAACTGAAATCGTAAATAACCATAAAATTAAGCGAATAATAACTGAACAGGAAATTTAACTTGGTTTTACTGATAAATCAGAGATGATATAAAATATATAGTTATTGTGTATTATTTTCAAAATAATGTATATATAATACTATAATCAAAATATTTTATATAATATAATCAAAACAATGTATATAATATTATAATAAAAATAATGTATATACTATCATAATAAAAATATGTTTTTTATAATATTATAATTAAAAACGAAGTTATATATATTTTACAAAATATTTTAAGTATAAAAGATGGCATTATGATCATATTCCCAAGATATAGAGAAATGGAAAGTCCAAAAGACCTACATATTGAAATATAATTTCCATTATTTTACTACGACGCTTTCTCCGGTACGAAAGACGGATAGTAACTGTCTATTCCATCAGGTTGCAGGAAAATGGTTTACTGAATGTAATAACCTTAGCTTCAAAGGAAAGAAAAACAATGGTTGTTTAGGTTAAATGGAGATTTAATGGTTGTTCACTATTAAATTCGGAAACTTCCTCGACACACAAGAAAAATTATTTCAAGAAAATGACGGAATATGTAAAGACGGGTCTGTCTATTGGTGGAAAATTTCAAGCGTGCCCCAGAATCTAATATTTCGTAATTTATTTTGAAAATATTTGCAAGTTATTTTATACAAACTCGCGTAATCACACTAGAGTAACCGGTTATGCGTTAATTTTAGATATCTGTAAAAAGCGTTTTATTTAGTAGGAAAATTATAAATAAATAAATAAATAAATGAGTATTGGTATAGTAGTAATACTACGTATAAATAAATACCCTTACTTTTATTTAACCAACTTCTATTAAAAATGCAGGAAATAGTAAAGTATATAATATAAGAAAACAAATCGCCAATAAAAACTTACATAGAATGTACTTGGTTCAGAAGAATTAATAATTTATTCATAATACTAATGACTTCCGAAAAAATCGGTAATTTTCGTTTGCTTTTTAAAAAATAGATTTTTTCAAACTGTTTTCAATAAAATTTAGAGAAGCTTTAACATCTGATGGCATCTCATCGTGCAAATAGAATGAACGACCTTTGCTTTTCTTCTTTATCTGCTAGAACACATCACTCGTACCTACCTAAAATAAAACTGAGATATAGCAGGACAGTATGGAACATAAGGGACCGCAGATGTGGAAAGATATTCCTATTGAAGTAAAGAAATTAAATGATATGAGTTTAGATGATAAATTGCTCCCAAAGAAAAGAATGATTTCACGGTGCCTGGTTTGGAACCGAACCTACGACCTCTTTGTATCCGGCCAAGGGCTATTCCAACTGAGCTACAGACGATCTATCATCCTCCTCCCTTCTACGAGTGCATATTATATGCGCTCGCAGAGAGGAAGATGATAGGATGCGCTCGCAGAGGGGAGGAGGAGGATGATAGGTCGGCTGTAGCTCAGTTGGACCAGCCCTTGGCCGGATACCAAGAGGTCGTCTGTTCGGTTCCCGCCATGCACCGTGAGATCATACTTTTCTTTCCGAGGATTTATTATCTAATATTACCACATCATCGACTTTGATGAGAAAATTTTCCCGTACTTTAATATAGGTTTATTTCAAAATGTAAAGGGATGGTTGTGAGATGAGGTGGGTTGATGGTCTGGGCTTCACTGGTTGTAGATTGCGGACGTAAATGATGTCAGTGTCTTGAGCGAGCTATATACTAATGTTTATTTACTGGAGACCCGCTTCAAACATATGACATTAGCTTTAAAAAATTGTTGTTCATTATAATGTTGTATTTAGGTTGTACTTAATACTGTGAGAAAATGAATTATTTGTCACACTGTATATCTTGTTTGAAGCAAATAAATAAATTAATTAATTATTATTTTGTACGAATTCTCGTTCTCAGCGGTACAGATTTGAAACGGGCAGTGCCAAGTATTCAAGCGTACCTTCTGTTTGTTATTCGGGTGTTGTTTCTAGGAACTTTTTTGGCTGTTCGGTATGTGTTTAAAATTGTGGCCTTCTGTAGCTCAATGTAGGTGTTGGGTCGATTTCAAGTGTTTCTAAGCTTTTGTGCAGTGTGGTTTGCATTAGACCTGAGACTGGCAAAATGACAAGTACAATCATGGGCGTACGCAGGGGGGTGTTGATGGGATTGTAACCCCCCATTGCAATGAAATTTTGTATATTTAACATAGGAATATGTGAGTTGTAGCTCTATAACCCCCTATTGAATCTATAACACCCCCCTTACGAACTTTCTGCGTACGCTTATGAGTATAAGGTTGATTTTTTCCATATGCCACATGCCTTTAATTTCAAATTTAAAGTCTTGATAGTGCTCTAGGTTTTTGGGAACAGTACCTAAAACACCCACTATAACAGGAACAACTGGTCTCTCCACTTCTATTTGCAAATCATTGTATTTTGTTATTCACTTCTCAATCTCTTCTTCATCTACCCGTGTGTCATCAAGCACTGCAATGTCGGTCAACCAGACATGTTTTTTTTCTTCTATAACTATAATATCTAGTATGTTATGTGGAAGATGTTTATCACATTGAATTTGAAAATCCCACAAAATCAAAAAAAATTTTTTCGTTTTCATTTTCATTAACATTTTTTGGGTCGTGATTCCCCCAGTTCTTATTTGTAGATAACTGGTGTTGCTTTGAAAAGCACCAGTGTAAAATTTTTGCCACCTTATCGTGACAGCCCTTGTAATCGGACTGTGCAATCCTGCTGCAACCGCATTTATTATTATTATCGTTATAGAAATGCCATTTGCATATATATAGTTCGTTCACGAAAAGTAGTCCGATGGTACCGTTAGAAATAACGGGAGCTGACGTCACAAACGGCCTAGCCGATTACAGCAGAGGGGAGGACGTCATTTCAGAACTGGTTTTTGGCGCAGACAAACGTTCGCCTAAAACCAGTTCTGAAATTACGCCCTCACTGTAATCGATTAGGCGGTTTGTGATATCATCTCCCGTTAATTCTAACGGTACCATCGGACTACTTTTCGTGAACGAATTATACGCATCCATGCTTTGTTTATTTCGGATTTCTTAGTGCTACCCTCCTCTAACCGTATCCATTATACGCTTCTGCGACTACAGCGCTCTTGGTCAATAATTTCCTCAGTTAATTTATAAGGGTATATTTTCCCATTATGTACAGTATACTTCCCTTCACCAATATGTTTACATACAGCCAACCACACCTGCTTTTGGTGATGCATAATGATAGCTACTTTCTACATAAAGAATTCCAATACACATGTACAGCCGGTTAAACAAAAATCTGAGTACCTGTTTTTCATTCGCGCAATAATTGTGCTACAGAAAAATTCAAAGGTTCCAATAGTTAGTGAACAATGAAATCTACCAATTCATGTGCACAAAATTTGCATAAGGGACCGTCTCCATATTTAAACTTGCAGAAACTTTGAAAATTCCAATGGCAATACCTAAATTTGATGTCATAATCATATCTAAACTATTTAATTAGAGTAATTTAAAATTTTGGCGTCATTCTGACTAATAAAACTCGGCGTATCCCATAAAATGACTACGGGGGCTTCCACCGTAGTTAAAAAAAAACGAACTTGTAGGTCGAGAATTAAATTTTCTGTTCAAACCCATTGAAATAAAAAAATTAAAATATTCCTTGCCTTTTCTTATTTTCTTTTTTTCACTGATTAAATTTACAAAAATACCTTCTAAATGATGATCAAGAAATGTCAATCGACAACAGTTTTAAAGCATAAAATAATCTTTATCTTATTTTTTTTTTATTTGTTTAGTGTTTCACTTTTGTAACTATGCGATGACCCCTTAAACCGTCGCTTTAATATAAAGCATAAAAAACTACTGATCGGATTGCGCTGAAATTTCTGTACAGTAAATATATAACTATAAGGTTTTAATTTCCGTCAGAAAATGATTTGACGGATTAATTAATTAATTAACGTTTAATAATGTTATAATTTAAGTAATAATGATTTAATAATGTTATAATTTAAGTAATAATTGAAGTAATAATGTTATTAAACATTAATTATTCTAATAATGAATTAACATTAATTATTTTTCATAATTTATAATTCATATTAGATATTATTTTAAAAATGAAAAACATTATAATTTTTGACCTGTTGAATTTTAACGCAATAAAATGCTGAAGAGATACTATAAATATTTCGGGGGGTATTTATAAATATTAACATAAAATATTTTAACATTATGAACACCATAATTCTAATATTCAAAACTCATAAACCCTCGATCCAAATGAATAAAAATTTAGTATTTTTTTAGATACGAAATATTTGTTCAAAACTAGTTGTTGCCATTGGGATTTTCAAAGTTGCTAAAGTGTTTTAATGAAAACTGTCCTTCATGCAGATTTTATGTACATAGATTGGTAGATTTCATGGTTTTTTACCGATTGGAACCTTTGAATTTTCTATAGCACAATTACTATGCGAAAGGCAAACGAGTATTCAGATTTTTGTTTCACTGACTGTACATAAGCATTTTGTTATGCATTTAGCACAGCAAAAAACGAAATTCAGTTCACTTAACAATGCATCTGACTTCTTTTATTTGAGTGAAACAATGTGATTCCAGCATTATTTCGAACCTACGTGGTTCCTACGAATAACTATCCAGTCGCGTCATTATGCCTCTAATACAGATTTCCCAAATTCGTACCTAAAATCGTACACTATTACAGGTTTCGTCGTTATATACGATGTTGTTTTAACCGATATAAGTGGTAAAGAATATAATAGGAAACCAAACTCTTGTAAAAATTCCGTTATATGAAAGTGGGCGCTATAGCTGGCGTCGTTATGAACGACTTACACTGTATATTGTTCATGTGCTTGATTAATTCTTACTCAAACAGGGCATTATATCGTGAGTAGGTATTTTTTGTACAAAAACAAATTCTAACAGTTTAATTCTATTTTTAACCACGGTATCTTTCACTAATTTGTAATATGGGTGTAATAATTAAGGTGCATAATATATATTTGTAAAATATTATTTTGATACTGATATAATGTTTTTGTACCACACATAGTCGAAACAATATATTTGAAATCATCTGAAACTAATCATTATCACTTGCCTTCTCCGATTCGGAGGTTGGTGGCCAGTATGGACCACCTTTTCCTGTCTCTACTGGCATGGATAATGTCTTCCGTACTTGGCCTAGTCCAAGCCTGTAAGTCATCCATGTATCCTCTTCTTTTTCTGCCTCTATTTCCCTTCTCCATGATGTTTCTCTCCAGTGCCAGTTAATGTAGTTTGTATTTCTCCCCTCCCCCTCACTATGTGGCCGCAATAAGCTTTCTTCTCAGAATTGAAGTGATAATAGGTTTGTTTTTTTGTTTTTTTTGTATTGGATAAGATCAGAACTTCCCGATTGGGGATTTCGTCAGTCCATTTTATTTTTAATAGTATTCTGAGGGTCCACATTTCAAAATCTTCGATTCTAATTTTGGCGTCTTTTTTTTTAATGTCCAGGTCTCGCAACCATAAAATAGTATAGGCCAAATATAAAGTTTTAAAATTAAAATTCTGAGATGTAAATTTAATTTTCTCTCGCACGGAACATTTTGCATTTCATGAGATTTTGTTTTTGCCAGGCCAATTCGGTACCTTGTTTCTTTTGTTTGGTAGTTATTGTGGCAAAAATATTTCCTAAATAGAAAAAAGAATTTACTTGTTCTATTGCCAAGTTTTTACAATGGGCAGTGATGTTGAAGCTTTTCCTGCTAAGACGAATGGTTTTCGTTTTCTACACATTAATGGTGAGTTCCATTTTTTCGCTTGTTGTATCAATTTCATTGATGAGCACCTGCAAATCTTTATTTGAGGTAGCCATTATTACCATATCATCAGCATATCTCAAGTCTGAGACTAATAAATTAAAGTTAAACATTAAAGTTATATGTAGTCCTAAGTTCGTTCGTTCACGGATACCTGTTTTTTTTTCTCTTTTTAATTTAGTTTCTCTGGGAAATTCAATTATACCTCACAAAAATAAAACAGTAAACATATGTAATAACTTAAAATCACCTGCGTAAATATCGCCCAAATTCGAATTTCCTTAATGTGTGAGATCGTCAATACGATGTCAGACATGTCAGTGTTTTCCTTTTTTCCCTTATCAGTCAAATCCTTTTCGCCTCTGCCAATTAAACCGTACGTCATAAAAGTGAAGAGAGTGTAATAACTGAAAAATAGCAATGGAGTTATCCCGAAAATCGAATTTTGTCAGTATAGAGGGCTCCGAGATCGAACTCACAAGTACAAACGTTGTTTGTGTTTTTTCCCCTGAAAATTGTGTCTTTCTATTGAAAAAATTACACGGTGAAAAAGCTCATTACTATAATGCTTGTATTTTTCATGAAGTTTTTACGTTGGGAACACATCCTAGCAAGTCATTGATGGCAGATAGTCGATCTTCTTTCTGCAGAGCTGAGGGAGCTTTTAAGATAATTTTTGTAAACACGCATCTCATTCATAAATCATCGACAAGAATTGACAAAACGCAGAAGAAAGTAATTTTTATTTTCTCATAAAGTCTTTTTAAGTATCTTTTTGATTTCCTGACATTTTAGACGTCATTTATCTTTAACATTTTTTATTCCTTTCCTCTCTAGGTTTTCCTGAATGCTTGTCACTCTCGTCACTTAAATAGCGCTCTTGGAAACATTTTTTTAATTAACTATGTTTGTTACTATTAACAATTGTATTATTAATTAACCAAATACCTATAAATTATATTTATTATTAATAATACATGCTAATATATATTGTGACATTCAAAGTTATATTCTAACTCACAAAAGGAAAATTTAATTAAATTTTTGGAGAAAGTAAATTTAATTTATTAAAATGGATTATCTTTTAAATTATAGCAAATGTATTAATAAATTTAAATTTAATTTTATACAAATAAATTCATGATATTAAAATATATTTCTAAAAATTTCGATTTTATCCTTTATTTATCATCGATAATAGTTACTCTAATCTTAGTAAATTTTAGCTATTTTGATATTAGTTACGTTTCCATTTATTTATTAAAAAGCTTCAAGTAGTTAATAGTTTGATAAATTTTAAGAACTTTTCTCGTCGCAAATGTTTTCTTGTGCTATAGAAGTAAACAGCAAATATAAAAGGAACAGACGCATTTGTAGAAATTAATTTTTATTTATTTACACGAATTCGTTCAATGCAAATGTTTGAACACTATTTATTGAATGGTAAGGACAGCCTTCATTTAAACTTCGTTTCTCAGATGCAAATAAAATCTTACAGTGCTTTTCATCGGCCATTCGAAGGAAATTTCATTGCTGCCGAATTTTTTTTTCCTTAAAGATTAACGTTTAATATAACTAACACTTTACACTTCATAATTTTCCTTTTGTTAAACGAAGAGTTTATATATCACATCCCTAGAATAACGATGTCACAGCTCAAAAAATAAAAATAATTGTGAGAGAGAGAGAGAGGAACAAACAAATTATAATTAAATTTCACTAAATTATACAGTAACTATTTTAATTGATATTGTTATATTTATGTATACGGAAATTTATATTGTTCCTTAAAGATAAATTCAATTACACACTGTCTTTGATTCAGCGAGTCAATTGAGTCAATGGATCATTTAGACAATGAAGCAACACCCGTCATATGAAGCTTCAGGGCCATGGGCGCCCACATGGGGACTCGAGACCCCCCTTAGCCGTTTAAAAATTTTATTCGCCCGAACCTGCTATGCATTTACTTTCAAAAGTTTTACAGTCACATTTTAAAATAAGGTACTTTTTAGCTCATTACGAATTGTCAAGCAATATCAATTATTTTTGTAGCGTTTTGGTATCTTGTACATTCACTAAAATATTCGACAGCTTTGAGAAGGAGGTAGTAATTTTTCTCAGGCCCCCCCCCCCCCTTGAAGTACTCGTTAATTTTTCTCAGCCCTCCCCTTAGAAATGCTCGTATGGGCGCACATCTCCAGGACTAATCAGGAGAACAATTTTATGGGTCACACACACATATCACTAATTTTCTTGGAGTGCAATACGCAATCAATATAATGAACGTTTACTATGAGAAGGCCCTGCGGTGGCGCAGTGTGGTAACGCCTTCTCCAAGTGCGCCGCTAATCCGGGTTCCCCCGTGCAATAAAGAACGCTTACTCAGCAGAGATCTCGTAAAAGATCGCACTGCTCACTGTAGTCCGTGGTTT
>QLNU02015360.1:57103501-57128532 GCA_006491805.2 Dysdera silvatica
TTTTCATAATTAGGGGTAATCGCAATCATAGTCCTACTATGGTAATCGTAATCCTAATATGGGGGTAATCGTAATCCTAATATGGGGGTAATCGTAATCATAATCCTACTATGGTAATCGTAATCATATAAACCGATTGTAATCGTTCCCAAGTCTGGTTCAGATATGCCTTGCGGTGGCGTAGTGGTAACGCTTTCACCTAGCTTGCTATTAATCCGGGTTCGATTCCCAACTATGCCAAAACCGAAAGAACGCTTGCCTACTAAGAGCTCAGAGTAGTCCGGGGTTTGGTTCCCTAGACCTTAAGAGATGCATATTCCTCGGACAAATGCAAATCCACTGCTCCGCGATGGCGTGTTTGTAACTCATTTGTCTATCAGTCTGTTAACCCGCGTTCGACTCTTAATCGTATGGTAGAATATGTGTCCTTTTCTTATCCCCATCGTAGTCCTGGGTTCAGTTCCCTAGTCAGCGCAGGTTCGGATACCTCTAGCTGGCGGAAAATTATAGGACCGATGCCTACCCTCCTATTGCCATAAAACACGACGGACAAGAAATAGGAGAGGCGATAATGTAAGTGGCTGTCAAAAGTGTGGAATGTGATGTCTTTCGTGCAGCTACGGCCTTCGAGCCCATTGGAAAGGACTTCATGCTGTACAAGGAACGTGATTGGGAATAAGCGTTACGTTGTTCTGAAGTCATGTTAAGCTCTCTCCCAGCTTAACACACCCGCCCTGCGGTCTTCTGGCGTTAAACTGGTATGTCGCCGTATTAACATTGTTGGATCTCCCAAAAATGATAATTTACTTGCCTTAAGCATCAATGCATTAAATGGTGCCCGGGACATACTAAGGAGTGGAAACGCCGATGCCAATGATTGCTGACCACGAATAAGGAAATAGCGAGAAAAAAAAATGTACAGCTGTACCGGAGTTGGGGGATTATGTCCTCATATCGACTCTAGAGTATTAATATTTTATACTACAAAGGCCTTGCGGAGATAATGTGGTCACCAAGAGTGCGATGAGCCCGGGTTCGACCCCCCAACTGCGCCAAAAACAGAGCGCTTACTGAATAATTATTCACCGTATTCCGGGGGTTGCTTCCCCAGGCCTTAATAACGTTCAGATTCCTCGAAAAACTGTTGGTCCGTCGCAGCAGGACCCTTGCTGTCCTTGCGCCGTAAAACTCAAATAAACAATCATGCTGCGAACCAAATACGTTTTCCCCTTTCCCCAGATTTGGAGTGAATGCTCCAAACGCTAAGGTTTTCACCCCAAATCCTAGTAATCTGGTTGGTTGTATGTTTATGGCGCAAAGACAACAAGGGGGATTCTGCGCCACCTAATAATCTGGGAAACATATCATTGAATAGGAATTGTGGATATCACTTGAAGCTGCTAATCCCATCTCGGATGACGCACCGATCCATCTTAGAAGCTCATCGGGTCAGTTAAGTAGAGACACCGCGTTATTAACTTTACTTTACACGTGATTACACAGGTACATGTTTGTATGTACTTTAAGGAGCTAGTACAACATGGGTCATGCTGCATCGGGTCTTACAATTTTCCGAGGAGTCCTAAACCCTTAAGGACTAGGGAACCAACCCTCGAATGACAGTAAGCAGTTAGTTGGTCATCATCAGCTGTCTTTTCTGATTCGGAGGTCAGGGGCCAATGTGAACCACAATTCCCTGTCTCTGCTTGCATGAATAATGCCTTCTGTGCTTGGTCCAGTCCCAGTCTTCAAGTCGTCCATCTATTCTTTTCTTTGTCTGCCTCTAGGTCTCTTCCCTTTGATGTTTCCCCTCTAATGATGATTGGAGTAGCTTGTGTTTTTCTTCTTTCGCTGTATATTTGCAATATGTTAACTTCCTTCTCAGAATTGTAGTCATGATAGATCTTAATTTATCAGTAAGCGTGTTTTTTTTTTGTTGCACCGTTGGGGGTCAAACTCGGATTAGGCTAAGACTAGGTGAATGCGTTACCACTGCACCACCCCAGATTCTAATTTATCAGGTATGAAGCTGTTTATCTAAAATTGGATCTGAGCTTATGTTAAAAAGATAAGTATTCCAGTAGTTATAGATATCGTCTTCGGACCCAAAGGGTTCAACCCTTAAGTAGGCTTCGTTGGATGTAAATATACCATGAGATGGGTTCAGTCGCTTACCATGGCGCCCTTATGTCAAAGCGACTGACAAATATATGACTTTATCTAACAGTTTAAACTGTCAGATATCGAAATGGTTACAAACCAAATATGAAGATGGGTGGAAAGAAGAAAAACCTCAAGTAGGCTTCGTTGGATGTAAATGTATCATGAAGTGAGTTCAGTCGCTTACCATGGCGCCCCTATATTAAAGCGACTGACAAATATATGCCTTTATCTAGCAGTTTAAACTGTCAGCTACCGAAATGGTTACATAACCGAAAATGAAGGGGGTGGGTGGAAAGAAGAGAAAACATGTACTATAATGAAAAATTTGCATATCACTTAAATTTTACCTATACTTTTCATTCTATATTTTTCATTTTAAATTATGAATTAATTAAATATCAGCAGTCGTGAATTTGCATCCTCGAGCTGTCTTGTCTAGCTAATAAAATGGATGTATTTAATATTTCGGACGGACTGAAGTTTCTCTTTAAAGTCTAAATGGGCTTTGTGCCTAAACTTCTGACGTGTGTTAATGAGTCGCTAGCGGTTAGTTTGAGAATTATTAATCGAAATGCCAATTTCAAAGGCAGCACTTTACTAATAACTTTTAATTACTTTTACGGCACAGAATTACCATTATATGGTTTCATTTTGTTGTCGCAAAATTCTATATAATACCCTTCAATTTTGTGATTTAAGAAATGAAGGTCTATAGTTTAATATAATGTAATTTTTTTACATCTTACCGAAAAGTAATTTAATATTGGTAATACGTGACAGATTTAATACGGATTATATACATGAAAAAGGAGGCTTATTTTGTATATTCGTTAAAAAATGCCTGAAGACGTAATTTATTTTTCCCTAAACAAATGAGGATAACAGGCAACGGAGCAAGTAATTTTTTTATTTCTCGGTAATTCTGGATGACATTGAAATTTTTACCTTCAAAATAACGTCAATACTTATTAATTGCTTCGCTTAACGAGACTTTTTTTCATTTTCTAAATTTGTTGCTTTTTCCCGCAAGCAACTGAAAATTTCTAAATCGTTTTCAGAAAGAAAATCCGTTCATTGACTTTAACTCACCGGGAGGCAAATTATTGTAATTACTGCTGATATTTCATTTAAATAAGACATGCCACTTTCTCACTGTGGAAATTGATGAGATAAAATTATGAAACTGCTTAAATTGTACGTTTCGCGCTGTTGTCGGCCCGTTACGCCCTTATACTTGATAAATGTAATTATAATCACTAATTATTTTTCTAAAGCCAAACATGAATAGAATTGAAACAATTGAGAATGAGGGAGATATGCCTTCTTTCTGGTAAAGTTTCGCCAGAAAATGAGTCCCTGCACAAAGACGTAATTTACCTTTCATTCCATTTCTCCAAGCATTAATTAAATACAATTCCTAATGAATGGAAAAATCATTAGTATTCAGTTAATTTTACACACGAAAAAGTCCCTGACAAATGCATTTTGGGTATTTCCCAGTCATTAATCAATAGTTCTTTTCTTCTCTCTAGGAGGGACAACCCCATAATGCTTTTAGAGAAAAATGCATTTTTTTTAGAAATAACAGGGCGTTAGAAATACATTAATTAATCATCTTCCTTCTTTCCAATGATACACAAAGTAAGTTGCGTCCTAATTTACGCTGCCGTAAACAGAGAACAACAATATAATTATCTGATAAAAACGTCACGTCATTTCATCGTGGTATAGTCGTTTGGTATAGATGAGATTGCTAATTATTAAATACTAGTTAGCACGACGTTTCTAATTATTGGCGATTATTACCGTGTACCTAATTGTTTGTCTTCTTTTTAGAACCTGAAGAATCAGATAATGACAACGAATTTGTGGGTTGAGCAGGTATGCCAGTTTTTTATATTTCGTATTTTTAAAATCCCATTTTATTTCATTTTAGGTGCATTTAATATTGACCGAATTCAAATCAACTAATACCGCTGAAGAATCTTCCGAATTATAAGAAATAAACTTTCTGAAATAAACAATATATATAATAAATAAATAAATTATATAATATTTAAACAATATATATAAAATAAAGAAATAAACAAACAAGCAACGCTTTACCATAGCAACATGCCATTTGCCATGTACTAATGGGGAATTATAATGGTCAGTTATTACTTTAATTGTTTGTTTGAAGTTTCATGCACCAAGTCAGTACGATGTGGTGTATGGGATGGGACAAAAATATTTACGCAATCCTTCAATTACGATATGCTTACAGACAACCTAGCTTTCTGGGAATCAACCCCAGATTTGTGAAATCCAAGTTCTTATTGTTTTCATAATAATTTACATAAATATTAAAACGGAATAATTTTTGTATAAACTAACGTTATGGTTCAGAAATAATCTTTGTCTGCAAATATAGAATATACAGTGGGTAAAAAATATATTTGCACACCTGTATAATGATGATGTTTAATACGTAGGAGTTCAAAGCAAATGTGACAATATATTTTTAAACACTGGATTATCTTCACAACGAATATCCATATATGTGTTTATTTTTTAATAATCGCAAGAAATATTTTTAAAAAAATAGCCTATTCTTTTAGGCTAAAAATACATTTTTACACCTAACAACACTCTGTTTTAAAGCAGTTACATTATACAAATTTATAATAAGTCATAATAATAATTATATAATATAATAAGTCAAAGTTCCACGCTTTTCAAAAGGTCCGTTATAAGATCAATGGGACGGAAATTTTTAATTAATGTTACTTAACTAATCTCACTCTTTAAAATGAAGGGTTAGCTTCTTCCGTTCCTCCTTCTTTCTGTTCATGCCTATTAGGCTTAAATGGGTTCGAATTTCAAGTAAATAACTGTACATAAAATATATAATTATATCATTAATATCGTTGATATCATCAATGTATCATTAATATATCATTAATATGCCATACCTTTCTAGTATTGGCATGACTACAAACTAACATGGGATCCAAGGGAGTACGGAATGGTAGACATGCTTCACGTACCATCTGACCACATCTGGAGACCTGACATTGTGCTTTATAACAAGTACGTAAAAATTTAAATTCCTATACGCGTACACATCTTCCCAATAACTTTATTAATATTTTTAATGGAGTTATGAACAATACCTTCCGAATTTCTTGAACATAGCTCAGTGTTGATTCTCAAGAGAGCATTTGTTACAATAAAGGTAATGTATGAATTGTAATAAAAATAAATGTACCTATGGCGTTTACGAAAGCTAAATGCAATACCCTTTGGTTATCTAAAATACCCAGATGTGGGATTCAAAAATGCGGAACAAAAGTAAAAAGGAGGGATCCTCAAAAATACGGCATTGCTGAAAGGAGCCAGAAATATTGCTGAAGGGAAATAAAAAATTTTCCGAGTAAATTTGTAATTGAACCATTTTCAAATTTGAATAAATGGCATAATCTTTTAAATTGGAACCCGTAAAAACAGAAAGCTAAATTTATCGAATACTTATTAATATAAACTCTATTCTAAAAAATATAATCTATAGAACCAAGTTGTGTAAAACAATTATTATTCAAATGCGCTATCCTTTAAAAACAAAATTGTCCTACAACATTATTTGTTTTAGAAAAGAGAAAGTTAAACACAGTGTAGGTTGCTTATCGAGGGGGATATTGGTTTGTTTTTAAAATGGCAAAACTCACCACTCATAAATTGTTTATAATTGCGTAATATACGTCATTGTCTTTTATTTATTATATAAACGATAAGTGTTAATTGCTTTTACAACAATTATACTTACACCATGTCATCTCCTTTAAGGCGAATGTTTATTTTGCGTCTAAACAATAATTTATAATTAAAATAGCGTGTCTGCGGTTATTTTAAGGTAACCTTTGTTCTCTGTCCCACAGGTTAAACTATCTCTATTGAAAATTTTTATTGATTTCTTGTGATAGTGAAATTTGCACACGCAGATATATTTTTGCTAAGCTGTTGCAAATTTTCTTTAACTTTGACACAAAATTAATAAATTTTAGCAGACAGTTTGTACTCCAGAAAGTAAAAACATAAATTGGGAAAGTTTGAATAGTCATTTATTATCAGAGAGAGAGAGAGAAAGGGAAAACATTTAAGCAAGATGAATAATTGAGAAGGGTGGCTGTTGGAGGTGGCGCTATAATGCCGGCCAGTTATTATCAGCATGACCGGGTCATTTTTCCCCATCCAATAAAATTTCAGTTTCCGCTTTTAAGACAGTTTTCCCTTTAACCAAAGCGAGAGGGTTTATCAAATTTCCTGTGAGTGCAATCGGTCTTACATTGGGTCGGTCTTACATTTACCAAACACTCCTTAAAACGCAGGCAAAGAAAACATAAAGATACAGTAGGACTTACATATAACGAGGAACTTGGGATCAACGAATATGCACGCAATATTCGGTCCTCGCTAAATCCGTTTTGGAATTTAAAGTTTCAGACTTTGGATACAAAACCTGTATGGATAACATAAATATACGCATGTAATATGCATACAATAATATTCGGCTTTAAATTCGCCTAAAATATACTATATATATATAATATATAACAATGTGTTATATAACAAATTGGCCGATTTAGGAAATTATCTCTCCCATATACAGTCCGTATAACCGCCTTTCCTCTCTTGCAAAAAAAGAAGGAATAGCCTACTTTTAAAAAAATACGAATAACATACTATTAGCTTTTTATATGTGAAAGTGTTTTATATATAATCACTTAAACGAGTATTTTAACTAATAATTTCTTTTTTTTTTATTCTCAGCCGTCGTTCCTAAGCCTTATATACCTATATAGAAACCCGCCATTGATATAAGCACTTGAATTTCAGGGTTTGAGAGAATGATGTATGAAATGTATAAACGGATGAGCATTGAGAGAACATACGCACTGAAGTGTAAAACTATAGAATTAAGCCGATTTTCATCTTCGAACATATAAATATGGCTGAAAACAAACACATCTTCCTTATTTAAAATTTCCAAAGACATCAATCCGTATCAAGCATTATGTGCTTCAAAGAAATTTGCTGTTGGTTGAAAAAATAAGCGCCTTCTATCTTTAAACAAATAATGCTTAATTTTTTCATAGCAAGTCTCTTGTTATTAAACTGCGCTCTTTTTGTACCAATATAATTGCAATCTTGACTCTGGAAGAATATTGGTAATGTCAGACATTTCACTATATGTTTTGTGTGGGGACATCCATTTCTTTTTTCAAATACAATGAACTGTCCTTGGAAATATATAGTGCACAAACCTCAACTTTCTTTACATATTATTTTAAGTCCTTACCTTGAAAATACTTAATGGTTTTATCCAGAATACAACCAGTGCTGGGCCAGCCTTTAGCCAATTTAACACAAGTGGTTGAATTAAGCCCAGTGACTAGAATTAATCATTTGTCTTCAATTTAAAATCAAAAATTAGCCCGATGATCGACCTGCCTTGCAACAAAATAAATCATTAAACGAACTTTAGTGCCACAGAAATGTACCATCTCGCTTCTTCGCTTATTTGTCATCTTCTGATACTCAAAAGACTTTCTTAAGCAGAATTAATACTTTATATTTAAATTACAGTAGATTTCCGGCTTTATGAACTTAATGTAAAATCCAAAAATACTTCACAAATTCAAAACTTTGTAAATGGAAATTAACTTCAGTTCTACTTTCCGGGACCAACACTATAGTTCGTAGAAGCGTGTGGTTCGTAAAAACCTAAATGTACTGTAATACAGAAAAGTAAAATTAACTATAATGTAACTTTATACGAACTTTATAAAGAAACAATCTAGTACAGGGGTTCTTACTCTGGGATGCGAAATGGAAATTTGAAGGGTACAACAGTGAAAGAATGGCTTGTGCCTTTGAGTAACGTACTATCATTTAACCAGCTATCAGAGTGCCTTAAGAAGTGGTAGAGAGATAAACTAGAATCTAGTTTCTCAATTTATATTCGCATTTAATTTGCTGGATTAAACGTTCATTTTTTAAGTTCAATTTGTTCACACGCAGTGTCATGTATGGTTTAAAAATGAGGAAATATGCTTTTATAGGGTGTATAAACACCATTGGCGTACGCACAAAATTCATAAGGGGGTTATAGGCTCAATGGGGGGTTACAGAGCTACAACTCACATATTCCTATGTTAAATATACAAAATTTCATTGCAATGGGGGGTTACAACCCCCATCAACACCCCCTGCGTACGCCAGTAGTAAACACACACACAAACTAATAAAAAGTTCGCTGGGAATATAAGGTACAGAGAGAGTTGAGAACGCCTGATTTAGTGACTAATTATTAAGAAAATTTATCAGGAAAATAAATAGAAACCAAAAGGAAATAAAATTTATGTGTGAGACTCGTATGAGATTCCCAGCAAAAGTGACCCAAATTTGGTTCCGTATCGACTATGGCAGGCCCTACTTCTGTTGTCTTTTTTTTTTTTTCAAAAACTCGACATAATTTTCTGACCCTTACACTGAAATAGACAACAATGGGAAAAGTCTAGAATTGCAGATACATATTTTATACTCCTGAAATATTAGAAAATACTCTAAAAAGGCCGAAAGCAAGAGCTTCATTTCGGACCCAACAAAACAGTTACTACCTAATCATAACTAATGTGCTGCTCATTTTAAAATGTGTAAAATAATGTGAAACTGAATGATGATAAACGATTTAATCCTAAACACTTTTCCCCATGATAAGCAACGTGCCCTGCACTTCACACTACGTTCTTGTCTGAAGGAAAGCTTCGTGGGAAATTATCACTGTTTTACTGTCCCTAATTTATAAACAAATTACCAGGCATAATTTTGCTTCTTAATTCAAAAATTCCAATACAGCACACTAAAACTCATACACCACATGTATCATCTGATACATATGGTGTCATCTGATATTGTTCTTAAGTTGAATAAAAGTTATTACTATCACAATGGAAAACATTTGAAAGAAAATGTGCAAATGTGCCCAAAACTGCTACTTCTGAATTACACAATGAACAAATCTAAATTAAAATTGCCCACAAAAATTTACATATCGAATCTTATTAATGCTTTGATTTAAACACGAGAGCTTTAGTAAGAGCTAGATTCACCATGAAGAGTGGAAATACCTCTTGAAACTCATTAAGAACAACATGTCGATAAAACAAGGTAATTGACTGTATGACAGGAATTCGATAGCAGACAACCATCTTAGTATAGCAGTAGAGAAAACATCATTAATGTGACAGATGAAACTCACGTGACAATATTTGCATAGGAAAGAAATCAAAGACATATACATAGAGGTTTAAAATGTATATCGAGACAATTTTACATTCAGTTTTACTTTGAAAAACGGACCCAAAACCCAATTTAAAAATGTCTAAATTGATATGATTACCTATACCTAACTTACAGATATACTGGTTCCAATTCATGAAATTGATTTCGTGTTTGAAATATATACTTATATTTCTCTTTTAAACCTAGTACTTATTTCTAGTCACTGGATTATTATAAGTAATTTTAAATAGGGTCCATTTCTGAAGAAAATTGGCTTTCTGCTTCATCTGGATGTAATAAACGCACATTTTCACTTGTAAAGTTTATATTTGCCTTAAGTGGCTAAAAAAATACCAAAATGTTATGAGATTTTATATTATACACTTTTCACAAAGATTTGCAATTTGCATACGACATTTAAAAATCCAAAAATTAAATAGCTGGCATCTGAAAATTGAGTTTTAAACAGCTACGGTCTATTGCAGAGATGGGGAATCATAGCTATAATCTAAAAAGACCCGATCCAAGAAGCTTCAATTAGATATACATTAAAATCTACATTATTTCGTAAAATTCTAACTGTATGTATTAATTACATATATCGTAAAACTTCGATAATTCGACATTTAACCAACCTTTTATTGATTTTTTGGTAGTTACTTTTTACAGAAAATGATTAGAAAATTTCTTTGTAACATGATAGTCCTCAATTTCAGATGATCCTCTGGGTGGATATCCTTTTGTGACTATAAGGGTGTCATGATCTGGTTTAGGTGAAAGAATGTAGATACGATAAATAGAAACAAAAAAACTTTTCATTTCTACACATGATTTCAATTTGATCTTTTTTAACGTCAAAGAAAAACATCAAACTTCATTTTTTGAGATCTCAATCTTTTTCGTTTGTACTTCTTAGAACTCTCTTCACTCGTCTTGGAAACATAAATAACGTGATGTTGAATTGGTAATTTAGGTGTAATGTCATCGAACTTTTCATTGAATTTTTAAACTAATAAGTCTTGAACAGCTGCATATTTTTCAAACGATTCGCAAGAATCCTGCGGCTCATCAATTATTTTTCCTCGCAGGGAAAATAATTATCCGAAATTTCCTTTCGTAGAAGAAGAATTTTGAAAAAAAAATAGTATTTTTATCGAAAGGCTTGGATTTTTTTCACAGATTATATATAGACTTAATTTTACTTTGCAAAGAAATATTCAAGTTCATTCGTTAATCATTTCTTTGAATTTCCTTTTATTCTTTTCATTTCAAATACTTCTATTTTAAAGTTATAATAAAAACACAAGGGGGAGAGAGAAAAAGAGAGAAAAACATATTAATAAAAAAAGGGAGTCGCTCTGCATTTAGACGGCATTTAATTGCCTGTGATGCCGAAAGTTCTCTGTTCCAGATTTAGTGATTCCCAAACTTTTTCCCCATGAAGCCCTTTTTAGGAAAAAGGTTGACCTCGGAGACCCTGACCCTTTTGCACTTTTAATATGTGTTGTTCAGGTAGGGCCCATATGTAAGTTAATAATAAACAATAGATACAAAACAAAAAGTTTTAGTTTAATTGCAAAATGTGGTAACTAGTGAGTGGAATGGGGTGTTTGGTTTTGTATAGTTCGCCAATGTCTGGTTTTATTGAGGACTGCTGCAAACGAAGGTCAGATTCAGCGTCGAAGCAGCTTCTGTATTTAGCTTTAGTTGATGCATAGGCAGAAAATTCGGGTTTACACAAGTAAGTTTTAGCAAATGGAAGAAGAAATGTTTTTGCTTTATCGGCCAGTGGTTTAAAAATTCATTCTTTAAACTTAACCAAAATTCAGAGCATGACTGACTTTGGAAAGCATTTTTAAAACCCCTGTCTGACGTCATGTCTATAAGGCATTCACAATCAGTTGCCTGACAATTGGGTTTTGAAGTAACGGCAAATGAATTCAATCGTCCAGTTATTCTCGCTCGGTTTTGCTTCCCAGGCGATTTTTTTCAATATGTTTAAAATATGATATTAGAATGTAGTAATCGTAGTGTAATGAGAAATAATTTTCCAAAAATTAGGATCATCTATCTATTTTTTACTGGACAAGAGCTTAGTTTTTCTGAAAGTGTCCTTTCATTTCCAATGCTTCCGTGGAGCCCCTAGAAAAGCACCTCGGAACCCTTAGGCCTCCGCGAAACACAATTTGGAAACCTTTGGTGTAGAACGTGAAGCTAACCCCAAATGTCAATTTGACGGTTTCTCTTCAATTAATTTTGTTTTGTTCAATGGTTTAGGATTTCATGTCAAAATTTAATGTATTTACTTTCTTAAATCTCTAAAGCACTCTATCATTATTTGTGTAATTAATTTACTCCAATATTATTGATTAGAGTATGTATTTCAAGAATTCTTTGCAAGGCTAGAGTACATATTTTCAAAAATACATATTGAAAATCATAATTTTCTGTCCACTTTTAGTTCAAGGTGATCTACTTGGCCTGAACATTTACTTTATGAAAAACACTCTATGGAATGTATATAGGCTACACTAACTAGATAGGTCAACACATCCCAGTCTGCTTGAATTTAATGTCCCCTGTTAAGTGTTCATTTTCACAATTATCCATGCTATCTAGCTTCAGTCTCCTAGAAAGCGACGAATAGTATTGTATTTGACGACCCCCTATGCCCAACTTTCGTTGTAAAAATTTGTCGAGCGTTAATTGGAAAATTTTGCCAGCCGTGAAACGTAGGCGATGAATAAGGCTCTCTAGGCTATGTAACAAAGGCTCACACGTTTAAATCTAAAGAGCTGACGTGCGTATTTCTACAGACCACCAGAGTAATGAGACTACCGTAGGTTTGTCATAAAGTGCCTACGTTCTGCGGCGGTGTATCCCCATTTTAAGTGCTTTTAACTCATTATGCAAATAAGTTGAAAGTAGCCAAATAAAACCGCAAGGTGGAAGATAGATGCGATATATTATAGAGGATGTATTATATGTGCAGTAAAACCCCGATTATCAGACTTTCGAATAATTGAAATTCGGGTTAACCGAAAGGGCTCACTGCTCATATTTTATTATTCGTATTTTTTCAATAGACACTCGTTCATTGTTTGGGCAAAACCCTCGTGTTTATTTTCCAGTGTACTCCGCCCTTAATAGAGGAAGTAATACGAAAATGGTAGGCATCGTATATCTTTGCATATATTGTATGCATATTCTTGTATGTGACATATGCAAAGCTCAGTATATCCTTTGTACACACAATGAATGAAACCTGTCTAACGATACTGAAAGGACCGGAAGAAAGATATCACTGTAAGATTCCAAAACTAATCTTTATAGACAAGATTAAACCTGATACAATCTATACCTGTCGGTACTGGGAGAAAATATTGCTTTAAAGAGATTTTTATTAGAGGTGGTATCATTATGGACAAATGTGATTGTATCCGATATATTCAAGAACATCAGAACTATTTCCAAAGCAGATAATACTTTAATTAACACGTACATATACTTTGGACGCTTTTTACTATCAATATAGCAGCTTAGTGATATGTAGTTCAACGCGTTTTTGGATAAACGTTATAGTTCCTTTGAACCTTTATCCAGAAAACTTAATATTCAGATTTTCCCCAAATTTTATTTTCCGACTTTGGGTCTGCCTCGTTTATTTTTGATAATAGGGATTCTCCTCTATATTTATACTTCCCATTAATTGAAACAAATTTCTCTGAAATAATATCAAGTAATAGATTTTCACCTCCCCCCCCCATATTTGTCACAATTAATTCCAGATTTAGTCTTTCACACATATACTTTTTAGAAATGTACCGTTAGTTGTAAAAATATCCATTTGTGTGTGTGCGTGATATTTCGACTGATATTAAGTTCGATAAATAGTTATTTGGTGGGACCCCTCCTATTCCTAATGCGACCCGCTCTTGTCCTTTCCAAATTTTATAATATATGTATTTTTAACAATAAATTTAAAAAATCCATAAATAGAATTTTTATATCATTTTGTATTAATTTATTAAAATTTACTAATTAACTAGAGCTGCTTTGTAAGGAAGAAGCGATGCCATACCCAGTCTCCTTATCTTCTTTACACAGCAGTTATACAATAATTTCTGCCACCCACGTATATATTACAGCTCAAACTCATTCGTCTAGCGGTCCAAGACACTCCGGGCTAAACGGAGGGACCCTGGTTCGAATCCAGGATGGGGAAAGCGTCTCTTTTTCTCCAAAATTACATAAGCTCTAGTTTGAGCTGTAATTAAAACGTGGGTGGCAAAAATTATTGTATAATAAATTCCCCCACGAAAACTCACAAAAATCTCGCCCCGGAGGCTTTCTTGTGTTGACCATATTTGGCAATTGTGTTATCCCTGTGAAGGGTAATAATATCTTACATCTTTACAAAGCAGCTCTAATTTGAGTTTTATAAAGTGGGTACCAAACATCGAACCCATTGTTAATTCTCAGACGAAAAATTATAAATAAAACTTACACCCTTGGCTTTATGTGTCGGCTAAAATTGGGAAAATATTTATCTCCACGAAGATTAATAATATCTTATAAATTTTCAATGCGTATAAAAGGAGAATCATTACCATGACAGCAACGTATAAAGATTAGCCAGGACTTAACCATAACCAGTAAAATTTGGCACTGGTCCGAATATACGAAATGCAAATGAAGATGGTAAATATTTTGTACCTTCCCCGTTCGTATTTCGTGTATTCCGATCAGTGTCAAATTTTGCTAGTTGTCATTACCATGCCCCTATAGCCTAGTCCAGGGGTTGGCAACCCATTGCACTGGTGCCATACCTAGCAGGCAAAATAATTTTAAAATAAAATTCATTGTAAAAAATGCCTCCCAGCTTACGATTTTTATTCTCTAATTGATCAATTATTAATTTGCGTCCTCTTAAATTAATTATTATTAATTTTTTATTCTCCTAATTAACTAATATATTAATTTCCATTAACAGTCCGTTAGTAAACTGAACTTTCATAAATTAGGTGAGTGTAGGCTGGCACGCCGTAGGAGATCGCAGTATTACTTTGGCACAATACCTTTAAAAGGTTGTCAACCCCTAGCCTAGTCAATAGGACACTCCGTTTCTAACGTTGGAGTCACCGGATCGACTCCGGCCCGCCATGGTGTCTCTTTTTCTTTTTCTTTTTTAAAAAACGTTTCCAGTTTGAGTTTTATGAACGTGGAGGGGAACAAACATTCATTATTATTTCGTATGTGTAAGCAATCATACAGCACATATACGAGCTCATGTTTTGTTATACAGGGTGTCTCAGCACCAGGGTTGCAAACATCTAGGAGGGGTAGGGTACACCTAGACGAACAATATTTGTCATAGAACCTAGGGTCGCAAACCACTCACAGCGCCAGTTCTAAAACCGTCCAGCATGCACAAATAGTGACAACCAGTGCATGAGAGGGGCAGAATGCGATGTCCTAATCATCTATGCACTTGAGCAGCTAAGCAGAGTTTTATCTGGCGCTTTTTAGGAAGTGGTTGTCACTATTTGTGTATGCTGGACGGTTTTAGAACTAGCGCTGTGAGTGGTTAGAGACTCTAGATTCTATGGCAAGTATTGTTCATCTAAGTGTACCCTACCCTTCCTCGATATTTTTAACCCTGGTACTGAGACGCCATGTATATTCAGATTTTTAAGATGTCATGTCAACACGGAATTTTTTTTTAACATATTATTACCCTTCTCAGATTCAACAAAATTGCCAAATAGTGGAAAAAGTGGGTGCCAAAGATAATCCAGTAATTTTTTAGAAACTTTTCTAACTCAGTGTTTCAACACGTGTATTCTGCAAAACCTCCGGTGTTCACAACGACCCATCAAGCGTTCCTCAAGTAATTTGCTAAACGTCACCGAAATTTTCAAGAAAATACTATACAGTACAATACAATAATTTATTTTCCATGTTACAGGCTTGTTATTCCTACACATCGAGGAAGAGTAGCAAAACCCAAGGTTAATTTCACCTCTCCCTCTCCTAACTTAAGTTTCATTTCTTATAATTAGGCTTCTTAATTTGTTTTTAAATTCAGTCTCTGATGTACCATTTTTTATTTCGTTTGGTAATGAATTCCACGTCTTCATACCATAATAGTTTATATTACCGGAACCCATGTTTGTTTTTATTTTTTTAAAGTTTCCCCTAATAGAGTATTATTCACATTTGGTTTATTTTCTATATTTATGTCCTCAATGTACTTCCCTTTTCTTATTCTATTAAATATCATTATCAAGATTTTAAATCTACGAATTTCAAAGCAAGTTCATCTGTAAATTCTGTAATCTTCCCCTATGACCACTCTTAAGTTAGAGCTAGCTAACCCTAATCAATACTCTGAAACATTAGTAAAGCATTACCTATCTTTTTATACTTATTTTAATGCTTTATTTTATGTTCCTCTCCAACCTGTCATAAATAACTCACCTTTTTTTCTTAAATAATTTTTACAAACCATAAAGTGTTTCCGTGGGGGAAAATTTGTAGACAACTACTGTAATATACACACTCACGTTATATACGGGGTATATACATACACAAAATAATTTTCCGTCCAGCGAGTTAAAAAACATTGGCAAGATTTTCTTCCGGAAAAATAAAACAGAAATTTTCAGTTACGTACTGGAAAAAATAAACACAAGTTGGAAATTTAAAAATAGGGGAAAAAAGCTCCATTGTCATGCGAAGTAATTGAAAAGTATTGACGCTGCTTCGAAGATAAAAAAAATCAGCGTCGTTTAAAATTACCCAGCAATAAAAAAGGATCGGCCCCATCATTTATCAATTTCATTTGTTCAGCGGAAAATAATTTGCGATTTAAGTTACTTTGAAATAAATTCGTGAAATAGGACATCAAATATTTAATCTGTATCGAAGGTCTCACACGTTACTAATGAAAAGAGAAGTTTAGAAAAAATTAAAAGTATCTTTAATTCTTTAAACAAATAAGTTGAGAATATTGCTTTATGAAAAACATTAACTAGCAATAGAAATAAGAATTTTGTATATACCTACATATATACAGTGGAATCTGGTAAAGTGATCACTTTGGTAAATTGATCACTTGTATCACTTTGATCACTTGGATCACTTTGATTTGATCACTGATCACTTGAAGGTTAAGGTAACCACTTAGATAAAGTGATTTTTATAAGAGAGAGAGAGAGACTTTTTATAAGAGAGAGCTTAAAGAGACTTAGCCATGCCTATGCCAAAGTCTGTCATGTATAGAGGCCATCACTCTATGGTAACCACTGCAATCCAGTCCCAAAGGTGGCCACTTTAGACAGGTTCTACCTTCCTCAAGTGACTACCTCTGCTACCAAGGGAACCCAACCTCATACAAAGGTAACTACACGTCTTAGGACATTATTGGTAATCGAACCCAAATTAACCTTTAGCTTACGGGTGGGACGACGTATATCCCAGCAGATTTACCTTCCAAAAAAACGGGGCTGGAATAAGCCCTATCTCAGAGACTTTTCCCCCTCTTTCGTGTTCTTCCCAAGTCAATGGCTAGTTTAATAGTACAAATGGCTCGATCGTGGATGGTAACGAAAAGTGGGACGAAATAAAGGCCTAGTGTACAAACAGGACCTTTCCCCCGCGACTTCCTCCTCCTCACTGTTTTATACGAAAGTTAACAATCTGCTATTGGATTATGAGTAAGTTTCTTACCTTTCACTAACGTACAATACATGCCCACTAAAGTTCTTTGGCATTGTTTATTTGTACTTAAGCACAGCTACACCTCCGTCCTGACCCCATGTAGCTACGCTTTCAGATGGCACAGGTTGATTTGTATGGGGGAAAGGGAAAAGCGATATTTCCCCATATGGAGCGACAAATTTCTGTTTTTCAGCCCCGTAAGCTGAAGGTTAATAGCTCGATAGATGAATGCATTGTCACCCTTGGGTAGTTGACCTATATTTTCCAAGGAACCCAATCCTAATAAGGCGTAGAAAATCAACTTCTGGGCAAAAATGTGTAGTTAGTCAGCATTCTCTTTCTTTTTGTGGGGGGGGGGAAAGGGGATACAGTTGGGAAGTGGAACCCGGACTTACAAAGCACAATGTGGACAGGTTACCACTGCGCAACCATATAGACTCAATATAAAAAGAAATCAAAATGATTTGTAGAATGTTGCCTTCTAATTTAAAATTTCGCAATTAATAGCTGTCAAACTATTAGTGATCGCTCTATTAACACACGCGTATTACAAGCGCGCACCAAATGATCACTGAATTATGACTGCCTAGATAATACTTGGTAGCTCCTTGTTTTGACCAATACAACAGCTATTCGACGAAGTATTGCTTCAACAATATGTCCGTAGCATGTCGGAGGTATGTCCAACCAAGCTTCCAATAATACGGGTTTGGATGTAACTGGCGCATCCATATACCTTATATGCCCTTCCAAAATGACCCACAACAACTCTGTTGGGTTGAAATCTGGAGAATTTGGAATTCCATCAATATATTGATAGTCAGGCTGATATTCTTTCAACCATTCCTGCATAAAAACTGCCCGACGGCAAAGAGCATTATTGTCTTGAAATACGTTATCATCATTTGAGTAAAAGTGCGACATGGAGAAGTGTGTGCAGTTAACAAAAAGTTCACGCTAATTGGAACTAATCACACATTGTTCTACATCAACCGGAGGGGAGAGTATCCAAGTTCTTTCAGATTAAACTCATCCTGTCTCATACGACTACCTCAGCCGGCCTGCACTGTTGATACTATGCATGATGGATCTATAACCTCATGTAGTTGACGGCAAATATGGACCCGGCTATCCACGAAATACAGTAAGAAACGTGACTTGTCAGACAAGCACACCTTCTTCCATTTGTCTACTATTCAACTTACATAGCTTCAGCCGACGAACCTTGGCAAGAGGAGGATATCTGGCCGTCTACTGAGATATACCCACACATATTGATAGTGCATGCGCGCATGGTCATGACAAATTTTGTTCTTTATTAGCCACTGTTATTGGGTCACTGTTGAACAGTGATATGTCTGTTGGCCAATATGCGTCTTTGTACCCGGGGCTCATCTCTGATATTAATATTTCGCTATCCTTTACAATTTTGCTACTGATTCGTTATTTTACCATTTTGGTACCCTTTAGCTACAGCTTTCAAACAACCCACAAATTCAGCCGGTTTTGAAATCTAATAATCAACTCTTAATGCTCCCACGATCTGCCCTTTTTCAAAGTTCGATAAACTCTTTGCTGTAAGAATCACGCATAGACTTTTGCTATCAATTGACCCATTGACGCCTTATAGATGGTATTTAGGTTCGCTAACTGCTACTTAACGATAATGTGATGTACAGTCGGACCTTTTTATAATGAGCATGAAGTGGACAGAGACTTTTTCTCATTATATCCAGGTTCTTGCTGAAACCAGTTTACCACCAAAATAATATTAAGAAAAAGAAAAACCTGATAAGGAACTCAAAAACAAATTATCGCCATTTATATATAGTATATATCATACTTATTTAAATGTATGATATATAGTATATATCATACATTTAAATAAGAGAATTCTGCATATTTTTGCCACACTTTAATGTCATTATTTAAGTTGGTGGTGATTTGTGACTTGTAAAACCTCATTGTTGATATGGTCTGATTCAGGATGGTTTGCAGTTTTTATCTCAGTGTCAATATCTTTGAGAGTAGTAATATCGGTTATTACAACTTTAAAAGAAAGGAGAATTTCTTGCTTTTCCTTTGTAAAAAGGAAGAAAATCTGTTTTTTGGCAAACTAGTCAAGAAATTTACTGGGCTACAATGTGCTTGTAATAACAGATTTACTCTCACAATAAGTAATTTTTATTCTGTAAATTTTAAATCTAATCAAACAAATGTATTTTATTTTCTTATTAATGCCTTCTCGTTAAACCGAGCTCGTAAAACCCGTATTCGACTCTTCATTTTTTTAAATGAAATGCCAAAAGAAAGCAATATGTCCAGACCACCATGGATGGTTTTAATATAAGAATTGGAAAATGGTAGCAATAGGATGAACCAAGTTAAAAATTATTTGATGACTCTAGATAAGAGAAAAAAAAGTAAATGAAATAAGCAATTTATTGAAAGTAGAAGGCAAAATAAAATTAACTTTTTATACCCCTTTCTTAGGAAGGAATCATAAGGAGAATGGACCTGAGAATAGAAATTAATACAGGAGTTTGTGATAATGATTTAATTATAATAAATTCAAATTACGTATCATTAAAACTTGCAGTGTACTAAACTGGTTTGTTCATAGTCGAAAATATACGAATTCTCAAATGTTATCTTGACTTCGATGCTAAACTGGGAGTACAACCAAGAAGAAGCGTTTTAAAAATAATTGGTATAATTAAACTAAACAAATATTATCATGCATTTACTTTGGAACTGCAGAACTCGCTTTCCTCTGCTACCCAAATTTGCATACAAAACAAAGAAATGTCTCAGAGGCGAATGAAAAGACTTTTGAAGAATCGTTTTCTTTGAATCAACGTATTGTTATCGTTATGCAGAACACTGGCGGTATTGCAACCAAACACTATGTGTAAACAGAGCCTGTCTGCAAGAGCAACGCAGCTCATGAATAAAACCAAGGTAATAGAATACGGATTGCGAAATTTCGTTTTCTATGCTGACTATGTGAAGTACTAAGGAAAGGTTTGTGTACCACAGGAAAATTTATTCGTGAGTTAGAAAGGAAAACAATGAAGGGGAAATAATGACATTAAAAATATCATAAAGGATGTTTGCCTTTTACGGGAAAGGAATCATAACGCAAGAATGAAAAATAAATGATAACGAAATACACAGACAGCAGAAAAGTTGCGACGATGATAATATTTTATTCAGCCTCACAGACATACACCGTATCGAGCAGACATATAATTACTGCGTTTGCATAACTTGGATACAGCTGGAATCAGACATGAACATAAATTCTTTCAACATAAACACCAGAAAGAATTTATGTTCAGACATGAACATAAATTCTTTCTGATGCTTATGTTGAAAATATAGAAGAGAGGAAAGAGCCTTAGCTTTTGTTGAGACACTTTCTTCTGGAGTAATGAACAATGGTACATAATTGAACTGGTGCTATTGAAAGCATGATGAAAAATGATGAGCAATTTATGAGAATGAAATGAAGACTTGAGTAGAAAATATGCTGGAATAATTAAAAGAAAATCACTCGGCTTCTTCTGAAATAAGAATTTAGTAAAAATAAAACTTAAGAAATAAAAGCAAACGAAATTCATGCGAAAACAGCATTATATGCTACCAAATTCTTCATAAAATGCTTCAGTGGTGTCTGTATCCAAAAGAATAGCTATTAACTATGGTATACCACTTATTCTCTTGCAGAAAATAAAAATAGAATAAATGACTTAGAATGTTATAATCTTATTAATCTACTGACTATGACATACAGTTTTAACTAAACTATTAATGACTACGGTACAGAAATAATTGGATGTAGCTGAACCAATGTCTTCGAAGTAGATACAGTACAAGTAGTTATACTCAAATGCTGTGAAAACTAATCAAAAGACCATATAATTTATTGACTATAAAACACCTTCAATTCTCTAAGCAAGTGTGGTTCTTAAACTTTACATCCCCGAAACCCTTTGCTTACCACGTATCTCGCCACGGCACCCCCCTATAAATAGTATTTATGGAAAACCTGAAGGACCGATATTCATTATTGCTTAGGCATATAAACTTAAAAATAAGCATTAAATCAGTAGAGAAAGATAGGGAAGACTTTTCTATTATGGCGTGGTCTTCTTACAGTCAGGTAATTTCCTTAGGTAACCGAACTCGTTCAGATGTTTTTAAATAAATATTATATTTATTAATTTTCTAGATTTTCTAATGGGTTCTACTGTAACTAAGATACAGTCATCGACCAAAATGTACAAAATTAATTTATTGCAAAAACACATTCAAAAACTCGAAATTTTAGCCAGAAATTAGCAAATACGTTAAACATCATAGCTAAAATAATTCTCATGATAAAAACTATTTTTAATTCCATTTTATACATGCAATACAGATGTATGCTGTGAACTTGGATATTCGGAAAATTTTGAATCATAGTTGAGATATGCTAAAAAATGTAAGTCGACCGATTGAAATTAGGAAAAATTATACATATTCTCAAAGAAACAAAGTTCTATGAATTTTTTTCAATCTTGCAGTCTGTTCTATGCATAATAATATAGAAAATCTAGATGAAAAATTTCACATGATTCTATTAAGAACATTTACGGCTATCATGTTTGGCGTATCGCAAATCTTGAAAAGTACCATTCTTCAGAAATGGCATTTAAAGTTTTCAACTTAACCTTATTTCCGGTTACCCACCTATTGCAAAAACTATCAACTTCTAATCAACATGTCGAGAAAAAAATATACTGCTTTTGATAACTAAAAATGTACATATTGAAAAAGCAGCACAAAATAAAACTCCAATTTTTGGTCGAAATCGGTCATTTGAACGAGGTCGTTTACCATAAGGGGCTGTCACGGGAAAGGCACCATCGTACGCAAGGGGCTTGATGGGATCATATCCTCCCATTACAATGCAATTTTTTATGTTCACATATGAATATATAGTGCTCTAGCTCTGTAACCCCCCCCCCATTTTAAAATTAATGCGCACACCAGTGGGGAGGGGGCATAATGTACATAATACAGAATGTGCAGGATACAGAAAGTATGGACTTTCTTAAAATTTTGGCGATGCAAACGAATTGGTCGCAAGAACCCAATGATTCGTGAAACAAACTTTGAGAATCACTGCCTTAAGCATTTACAATTAATTCTCTGAAAGTAAGGTATAGCCCAGGTGCGTATGCTTAAGGTGTGTATAAATTTGTGGATATTATTTGTTAGTGATACGGCGCAAGAACAGCAAAGGTCACGATGCGCTGGAACTTACTGTTTTCCGAGGAATCCGAATCCCTTAAAGTCCAGAGAACCAACCTCAGGCCAACAGTAAGCAGTTTGTCAGTAAGCATTCTAATCAGGCACCGTTGTGTGTTGAACCTGCGTTAACGGCACAGTAGGCGAAACGCGTTGCTACTGCAGGGCCTATATGTAAATATATAGTAAATTTTACTTCTTAATTTTTACCGTGGTCATTAACCTGCGGCTCGCTGACTCATGAAACAGACAACTTATTTCCCGCAAAAATGGCTGTTCATTATGTCTACTGAAGATATGGCTGAGGATATTTGACTGAAACTGATTAATTTAGAGTGCAATACTGCTGATTTAACAACAAAAAAAAAAGTTGAGACTTTTTGTATTCTATTTTAAATACGTTGACAAGAACATCTTCCCAACCATCCGACAGCATGCTCTGAAAATGTTGTCACTATTCAAGAGCATTTATGTCTGCGGACAACTGTTTTAAAATGAAAGTGATAAAATTTAAAGTTAGGATCAGAACAATTGATGTACACCTTAAAACCAGTTTTAGAATGGTAACATCAAAAAGAATACCTGATATTCACATGCTTGTTAAAATAAGCAGTGCGAAAATAATCTTCAATTTCATTTTGTATATTGATAAATAAACACACTTTTAATGTTTTTCGTGTTGCCTGTTTATCTTTACGGGCGCAGAAACCGTGTGGGACACTTCCCCCCAAGTTTTCAAAGGTTTTATTCTAATTTGTACGGAAGAAACTCAAAAGTTTTTTCTCCAATACACCGGCCCATACTAACAGAAGTCCTTGACCATTAACAAATTTTCACACAATAGTAGATATGCCTAACAGGAGACAGTGCATAGTTTATAAAGATATCAGAAAAAAAGGAAAACTTAAACGGTTCTAGAATAAATTAGACGCATTACGTAGACGGGAACATCAAGTGTTCTGTAGAGGTAGCAAGTCTCTGGCCTCCCAATATCTGGCAGGTAAAGTCTTCCCCGATGACGCGAAACAGGTCGGGAGATGATTAACGTCCATCACTTCCGCGCTTGCACAGAAAGGAAACAGGGGACCATCCAACCATCCAAGATCCCGATTCTGTGCAAATTTGAAGCAAGGCAATCGTGCCTTGTCGCGAATTTGAATGCCGTGGCGGCTATTTCTCTAGGTCGATCCGGTAGTTCAGAAATAGTTTCTCTCCGTGGCTTGCTCTTCAATCTTTCTTTGATTCTACAATCGTCAACGGTTTTGATCTTGCGGTGAACAGAAGCAACAAATTCATTGGTGGTGTCGCAGCGGATGGACTGAAGAATTTTTGTGCTTTTTCTTTTTTTGTTAGGGACTCTGCTGTTTCCTTTCCTAGTATGCCGCAGTGGGCAACATCCATTGGAGAACAACTTGTCTCTCTCTATTTTTCTTCAAGTTTTTTAAGGGGGATATACTGTCCATGGTCCTTTTGTGAGTGATGGGCAAATAATCCCTTGCAATGGCTTGGATGGCAGCCTTAAAATCAGTAAGGATCACAATGCGTGTGAAGGCCAAAACTCTGTATTTCAAAAGTGGCAAAGAAATGCGAATTGCTTCAATTGCCTCTTTAGAAGGTGTGCTATTATGGCTTAATGGTAAAAATTTGCAAAAAGATCGCAGAAGATGCCAATACATGATCTGAGCTCCTCCTCGATTTTTAATCCATCGGTGTAGGATACTTCGGTGTATAAATTTGGTAGATGGTTTCTATGGCCGTTGTGAATAGGAAATTTTGACAGCATCCTGCTTTTCGGATTCCACTAATCTCATAATGAACGACGCATGCAAAGTTTCACTTACCATTCGGAACTCTTTGCAATGGGCTCATGATCTCTCTCTCGCTGAGCGTTCTTCTAGGCCAATCTCTAAATGCAAAACAAAAATTAAAAGAAATAACGAAGGCAAACGTTGATGGACCGGTTTCCGATATTATCAGCTTAAAACCTTTATACCCTACTCGATAGATCTATCGAGGGTCTCAGATAAACAATATTTTAAATAATTATGATTTAATCTTGGAAACTTTAGGGCAACTGAGCCTTCAAAAAATACAAGTTTAACTGTACTGGAACTTTTAATGGCAAAACATATTATAAAACAACTTGAAATATTGTTTAAAGCCCGACAAGCTCGTCAACAAACTGTAATGCAGATGATGGAAGTCTTAGCTTCAGTTACAAAAACGTCGTTTCCAATCGATCAGAAATTGAATTTGAAAAAATTTTCGAAGCAACAACGCAATTTTCTGGATATCATGATTTATTTCCCCTGCAGTTTCCTTCAAAACGAACAAAACCTAAAGGGCTCTCGGGTCCAGCAGAAGCGTTTAAAGATAAATCAACATTGCAGTATTACCGAAAAGAATATTAATGGTAAATAATTAACATGACAATTAATTCTACCATTATTGGATTACGAAACAGATTTAATGAAGAGGAAATAAGAAAAATTTCGAGGCTAGAAAAATATTTACGAGAAGAAATCTTT
>QLNU02015360.1:57140610-57172609 GCA_006491805.2 Dysdera silvatica
ATATCCATGTCAAATTTCACAAAACTTACAGAACATTTGTCAACGTACAAGAAAAATATTATACTTAAATTAGAAATTAATATATTGAATACACGATGAGATATGAGCATTTGAAGAAAATAATTTTTTACTGCGCATGCGCGAAAGATATGAATAAATTTCTTTCATAATTTTGTAGTCAATAGTATTTAGGCGAATGGCTAGTTCCCACTAGTCATTAAACGACTATAGTACAAAATGATATACTAATATAGAGAATGCTTAATTTGGCTATTACTAATATGCTAAATATTAAGTAGTATTAATCAGACGGTTACGGATTAAGTGTGATCAATATCAATAAACAAGATAGGGTTATACCTATTTAGCTGGGGTTTTACCTGTAAATAGCTAGTGAATAGCCAGGCGCTAAGATAGACATAAGGCTACTTGAAAACAATAACAATTCTTTAATGTATTCCCAAGATTTAATAAAAACGCACCATGATTCGTATAGTATACAAATAAACGTTGGGACGGCAATAAGAAACTGAGTCTGATATATTCAATGTAGCAGGAAGCTATAATGGCAATATACTAAGGTTTTCACCTTCATTGCACGACAGCACAGTGCTTATGGGCTGAGCCCGTGATTACTCCTTAAAAACCGATACAATTAATTTAAACACATACTGAAAAACACTCATTTCACTTAATGTACGCATGCAATATTGTAATATTTAAATGCAATGCAAATATTTATGAAAAAAAATTGTTTACCGCACTACCTAAAAATCTTAACCTTATCTTTCCTGGTTCCGCGCTTATCTTACTCGAGGCCTGACTCTACAGACCATCCTTACTATCGAACCGCGATACACCTCATATCAAACGTAAAAGAGATATAAAACTCACGTTACACAGGTCTCCTCCACCATCCATCTGCGTCCGTCTTACGCGCAGTGAAAACACTCGGGTGACTGGTCCGGGGAAAAACGTTGCTCCAGGAAATCGTCTAGTGAACTGCTCCGGCAAATGTGGCTCCAGAAAATCATCTCGTGAACTGGTCCGGTAAATGTGGCTCCAGGAAATCTCCTCGGGAATTGGTCCGGCAAATGTGACTCCAGGAAATCGTCTGCTCGCTCCTATGCGCCGAAAAATTAGCGATTAGGCTGCTACTTCTCCAATTCTATCGCAGCCACGGATAAATAGGTACGAATCTACGTACTCTGGGTCTGGAAAATGTTTCCAATTTCTAACGGCGACTTTAGGGCTCGCGCTCGTTTAAACAACCTTAATCGTAATCTACCGACATTCACGTCCATCAAACTATTTCTAACCAATCTCAGCTTTGATCAATTCTCCCTTCCAATCACGTCCTTTCCTCCTATCTCACCGACCACTCGACCTGCGGTTTCATTTGCCCGTTCGACCTTACGGAGCCTCCTTCTTCGTCCCGCCTTCCTTAAATTTCCTCTTCGAGTTTTACGGCCTAACGATATATGACTCCTGCACACTTTCGACATTTATATAGCTTGTTATTGTTCTATAACTTTTTTCCCTGGCACCTTTTTTGAAATAACTTCTGTCTGGACCGCAAGCTGACCTTCACCACCATCCTATTCCCTATACTCAAGCCTAATTCATCTTCCAACCTCCAACGGTTATTTTTTTTTTCCAAGATTCCTTTAATATAAATTTTATTCCTGTATTAATTTCCACTTTACTATCATATCGTGAATAACGATTCAGGATATTACAGCTTGCACATTCAATAGCTGTTTGCATAAGTGGAGTCCCTTATTTATATTTGCTTTATTAAAGTATTTGCAAATGAAATGTATATTGTGAAAATGAATCAGTAGAGACGTTATTGACTAGTATGCCTTACGTATAGGTTTACATTCCATTTCAATAATAGCTCGCTGATTATATGAACTCTGATTAAACTGCAGAGTGATAAATATACATTCCATTGAACGAAACGTTAGTAACTATACCAAAGCAGCAAGTTTCATCAATTGGTAAATAGAAGAAAAACATCTATTACCACCAATAAATATACTCGTCGTTTTAAAATAGCAGATTTTGTGGTCTTTTTCACGCTAAACCTTAATGAAGTTAATTAGTGCTTTAAAAACTCTGGAAATTGTGTGATGGGTTTATTAATTTGTGTAAGAAGGAAGGCGTAATTTATCACTTACAAGAAATCTTCATATTAACATAAAAGTAATATTTGAATCTGCAAAAATAACCACATTTTTATAGTCTTGCGGACTTACGGAAGATTAAATTTTCCCATTAAAGCACTATTGCTAAATTAGAATACCGGTAGCTAAAGATAAATTTTTCCAGAGAAAGCCAGGAGTTTCGATTGTTGCACCAGTTACATCAATAGTGTGAATAATTTTAATCTTAAAATGTAGAGCATTTTTAATATTCTATCGCCCATGTAAACATGACTGAATTGCAAACGTTAAGCAAATAGTAGAGTTAACCTGAAAGCTGTGGAAATATTCCTGTATGTATTTACGCATAAAACAATACCAGGGAGCTATAAGCTAGCATTATACGTATCTAAACAATCTTCGTTCCTGTCCATATGTATAAGACGTGGCGTCATAACATCAGCGCTGGTATCACTACACCAATAAACGTGGCTTAATATCGTTGTTTAATTTAATCTGCGTAGTATTCGATTTATATAAATAAAAAACACACCACGACTATTGACAGCCGGTTTTATGATTCGGTTAGATTTTCTTTTCGTTTTAGGCGTAAGTAAGATGCTGTCAAAAGAAGCGTTGGAAGTCGAAATTTTGACTGCTTGCGGACAGTTCAAATGAGGAGGATGAATTTCGGCATCACAGTTATGTGACGGCGTGTCAGAGAAGTCGAAGTCATATGAATCGGAAGATAGAGGTCCTGAGTCTACTATCGATTTGCTTTTGCAAACCTGATGGGCCTGGCGCTGGATGGATATGGTCATTCAGTAGTTCCTTTGATGTGGTGGCCGGTGCACTGTTATAAGCAGATGGTTCTGGTGGTAGCTTCTCTGTGGGTAAGCTCGGGTCATATGCTTCTCCGGGGATTACCAACGGATTGAAGGGAAATACGCTAGTAGCTCGAAACCCACTTTTCACATTGGCCTGCGTCATGGCCTTTTCCCACGTCGGCGTAAAAAGTCACCAAAATTCAATCTGGAAATGTTCCCCTTCATGTGTGTCAGAATATTGGAGCGTATACTGGTCCCTAAAGATCTCAAAACTTCGGAAAACACCTTTGTCTAAAGGTTGTAATTCGTGTGTCGTGTTAGATGGCAAACAGTACAGGAGAATGTCATTTGTTTCAGCGGCTTCGCAGATCTCATAATCCAAGTGTGACCTGGCCGCATCAAAGATCAGAAGACACTTGACATTTGGTTTAAATCTACAGAAATGTTTGATAAACTCAAGAAATGTTCCCGTGGTCATAAAATCTTTTCCTGTCATTCTTGTGATTGAATCTGTAGGCAATTTTTTTTCCCCAAGCTAGGTTTTTTTCTGATACCTGCTAACAAAACCATAGGTAGAATGACCGTCTCTATGGCATTACCTCACGTTACAGTTGTAACAGTCTGGCCACGTTCTTTTGCAACAATGTGGGCACGCTTGGCTCTCTTTTTCGCCAGCACCTCCAGATCTTTGTGTAGTTGCAACTTGCACCCCTTCTCATCCATGTTGAATATGTTTTCGGGAAATTTCAGTAAATCATACTGTGTAAGAATTTTTTGCAATTTCTGAAAATGATCGTGAATAATGAATTTATTGACCTTTTGCGCTCGGGCAGGGTTCAACCTTTAGGCTCTCCTCCTTACAACTTCTGGATTCCGCCCCATAAAGGCCCTGAATCAATAACGGCCTGCACTTCCGTTAGTGAATGGGTGAGGGATCCCATTTTTTCGCAAAATTTAAAAATGTTGATCTTCATCATCTTTGTTGTGAGGAGATTCCCGACGTCTGACAAACGAAAGATCCTCTGGCACAAATCATTTTCTTGCTGTTCCGTAAGAGTAACCTTTTTATCCAAACGTAACTTTAAAACCGTATTATCCTTTAGATAACGACGCAAGGTTCGTCTCGGTATGCCATATTTTTTACTTGCAGCGTTTACTGATGACTTACATACTGTGACGGCTTTTAGCGCCCTCGTCAAGTTCTCTTGCGACCAAGCGCCCCGTTTTTGCTTAGCACCAAAAGGATTCATATCTGAAAGATAAAGAACGATAATAGTTCTTCTGCCTAGAAAAGATTTGAAATGTGAAGCAGCGTCAAGTTCAACCATTTTTCATAAATTAAGTGTATGTAAAACTCCTAAGTGTTAGTTACGTGCGAGTTTGCAATTGTGGGTTGCATAGTTAAAAACTTGATTATTTTCTTATATCAGAGTACCTATGGACGCATACAATATCAAGACAATGCCATAATTAACACCATTAGCTATACACACATATAATTAATACCAAAGTGTTTGTCCCGATACACTGATTAACAAAATATTATAATCATGTGTCGTTTATCGAGTGGTGAACACAAATAGGTTTCAACTTAACATTGTCCTTTCCAGTAAAACAGACGGTGGTCACCAGGGGCGCATTAAGAGGGAACAATCAGAGGGGGTGGTTCACTCCAGGGGGCGCATGCCTAAAATATATCTAAAAATGCTTAAAAATAGCTTAAAACCTTGCTTCGGGGGGAGATTGCCCCCTTAGTCCGCCCTTGGTGGTCACCTTACATCAGTTTTACCATACTTGATTAAAATTTTTACAATTTTGTTTTTCAGTGGATGTATTTTACAATAATTGCTTTCATAAAAATAAAGCTCATATTTTGCATTGGGAAGCTAATATGGCCAACTGGCCATAAAGCCAACCTAAACGATTTCCAAATCCTAAATCGCTGACGAACTATTAAAGCAAATTTAATTACAGTTACTTTACTTCAATGAGCATAAAACAACGCACATGAATCCATTGGCGTACGCAGAGGGGTGTTGATGGGGGTTGTAACCTCCCATTGCAATGAAATTTTGTATATTTAACATAGGAATATGTGAGTTGTAGCTCTGTAACCCCCCCATTGAGCCTATAACCCCCCTTATGAACTTTCTGCGTACGCGTATGCATGAATCAATAACGCAATTGAAATTTCATATTAATAAGATTTAAAAGCAAACGCAAACTTACCGGAGGAAAAATAATAAAGTACTCTTCGTATCAACACCTTTTCTATAACATCCTTGCTCGCAAGCGAACTACGTACCTCAAATCGATGCCATTCCGCAACATCCCTCTAGGGATATATCCGCACTAAATACAAGCTCCCTCTATCGGATTCCATTGAAACTGAGTCAGATTAAGGCACCTTGACCATATTGCAGGCCTGGCCATAATATCTTCGACACCTTATACATATTTGTACATGTGTAAATGTGTCATTTCATGTAGTACCGTTCACATATTTTAATATGTGAAATAGACAGGGTGTTCAGCAATCCTCGGATAATAACCACACAGGGGTGTTCCTGGGGAAACTTTGAGATATAAAAGTGGTCATCATTTTGGTGACAGATCACTATATAATAATATACAGGTGCCTTTTTGTGATATTAGCCAAAATAGTCCAACCAATGAGGAAGCTGTTTGCATCTGTTAACACCTTCGAGGGTTAGTTTAAGACGAATTACAGAAAACTTGTTTTTGCATAGGTGTGGCGTAAAGCACACTAAGCTCTTTAATTGGTAGTCTAATTTCAAAAGCGAAACGCACTCGCAGTTGTTTTTTCAGCCAATTGGATAGATTTTACTCAGAAAAAGGCGCTGGCTTTGTTGGACGGTTGCAATATTAAAATCACTATTCCTGACATGAAATCTATCCAATTGGCTGGAAAAAAACTGCGCCTTCGTTGCTCTTTTGAAACTGAATTACCAATTAAACCGCTTAGTGCTTTACACCATACCCATGCAGAAACAAGTTTTCTGTAATCAGTCTTAAACTAACTTGCGGAGGCATTAACAGATGCAGGCAGTTCCTCATTCGTCGGACTGTTTTGGCGAATTGTTAGATCTTTGCTGATTATCACACCCGATACCTTTAAATTTCTTTTATTAGTGTAAATAAATTCCCTCTGTGGCAGTATACATTTTACTCATCAATTATATTTAAAAATCGTTTAAACTTATTTTTATGAAACAATACCAGTACAATAATTACTTAGCATTAATAATATAACTATTACTTATTATTTTAAAAAAGTGCAAATACACTCTCATGTTCTAATAAATAAGGGATATTATCGGAAATCCCAGTTCTCTTTAAGTTAAGAATTGACTGCATAAAGTGGAAGCCTTTTAATATCATAATTACTAACTTGGAGGATAATTTTGAAGTTGACTCAACAATACACGATTATTAAGGTTGATTAATGCTATGTTGATTTTATTGAAGTGCGGATGGGAACTTTGAAGTGACTTTGGAAACTAAGGCTCAACTTAACCACCGAGGGATGATCCAATGGAAGCCTCCGGCCATTTACAAGAGTTCCTGTGAAATAGACGTCGAATTCTTTCCTTTCGATGTTCAGACTTGCCTCATGAAATTTGGATCATGGACGTACGATGGATTCAAGGTACTCGTTTTTCTATATGAGCAAACAATGAATACTTATTTAACAGGCTTATAACTTCTACATTTTATTGCAGCAGAATTACACTGAACTTAATCTATATATTGTTCCATGTTCAGTCGCAGTGTAATTGTCTCATTGCAGTTAGTTCTATGTCTTACCGTGGAACGTGATGTCCAGTACTATTGGACAATACATTACCTCAAAAAATTCAGTGCAATCAAATGAAACTAACTTATTAATTTTTTGAAATGAAGTTTAAAACTTCTAGAAGTAAAGTTGAATGTTAATTATATGTTTATAAACATTACTTAACTTTATTATGTGTCAAGTAGAGTGTATTTAATGAGTAAAATCATATTTTTCAGATTTCTTTTAAAACATATGGACAAAACCTTTCAGTTTTTTGGAAATAGCATCCTCATGAAATTAATTTAAATCCATTCACAGTTTAAGCTTTCTCTTATTACGAGGTTTTGATAACTTCATATAGTCTATTTTTATTTGTTAAATAAATTATTGAGCCTATTTTTAATAAAACATTATAAAACGTATTTTAATAAAATTTATAAAACCTGTTTTCAAAAAATACAAACATATTAATAATAAATAGATTAAAACCATAATTTATAAATATGAAAACACCAGTAAATGTTTTATAATTTCTCAATAAATTAATACCGTGTAGAGAAAATTTAATGTCTTGTGCAATGGGAAATTATCAGTTGAAAAATAAAAATAATTCAAGTCCATAAGTAATTAAAGTTTGCATTTTTACTCCTCTTGAGTGAATTATAAGCTCTCTAATCTGATGAACATTAAATTATCTTTGGTATTTAATGAATTAGAAAAGTAGTTAAGAGTAAATAAATAAAAAAATCGTGATGAAATCAATTTCACTGTGTTTGACAATATTCTGTTTTCGATCAGTTTTAAAAAAGAATGATATTTAAATAATGAGGTTTGAAAGCAATTTTTGTTGCGAGAAAGTTTCTATAAATATAAAAGATTTGTTGTGAACTAAGAAAGAACATACAGTACTAGTTCATTTAAACCACATTTTCATCAAGAAATAAAAATTTGGTACAAAAAAAATGACTGTTGATTGTTATAAAGCCACATAATCGAAATAAGTGAAACGCGTTTTAATATGGCTGCTCCTTGATTTCCGGGAAATATTTTATAAGATATTTAATGGCGGAAAGTATATTAATCTTTTAATAATAATTTTCAACAGCTTAGATTTAATTGACATAGGAAGAATATTGAACGAATTTCATAAATTTCTTAGTGTTCGTACTTTTTTTTGCCAAGAAAAGTATCCAGCTCAAGATTTGGAAAATGTTAAACTTTCTTTTTTTTATAGAAAGCAAAAGTAATTAAGTTTTGTGATTAAATTTTCAGTATTCTGCGAACGAAATGCCATTCTCTGTTTAATTGGAATCTTTCAAACCATTCGTACTCTTATTTTAGGCGTTATTTATTGATAACACACTGCTACAGAATACAAATTGTTTATTTCCCTAATTGTTATAAAAATCCTAGATTTTTTTAAATCTTCACTACAGAAATTGTTTTGTTTCCATCATTGGTAACGAATATATAATATAGATCTTTCTAAACGTATTAATTCTAATTATTCCGCTCAGAATTTTCTTTGATATATTAATTGCGTTATATGAACCTCATTATCTTTGGTCATTATATGTAATACTCATAGCATTGAACTTAATACATCACATGTACTAAAAGAATCTATATATCTATTTGAACCTCAATTGTTCACATATTAAATGATAACTTGTTTGCAATTAATAATGTTCAGATGATGTATGTGTTAGCTCTTAAGAACACAGACTTTTGAGAAGTAGGAAAACTCACCAATGAACATTAGAAAACATCTCTGGAAGTTTAGGAGGTGTTTGTTATTTTCAGAGTAATAAATTTTTCAGTTTTTCTACAAGAATATTTAATTTCAGAGTGACATAAATTCCGAAACAGGGGTAACGTATCATTGCTATTGATCATTTCTTCGAGTTTATTGTGCAAATCTTTTTTGGACATAGAATAATAAATTCCTATAACTGAACAATGCCTTTTTATTGTTGTTATTTTATTATTTTAGACACTGTGACTTAAAACATTTATGATAAAATGATGTAAAAATCTCAATAATATATAATTTCAATAATATTTGTGTAGACGAAAAATATGCCTCGAAAATCGGTGACTACCTATTCATATATTAGAATTAGGATTTTCAATTTTATATTCAGTGTAAATAAACTTAAAATACAAAATACTAATATAACTAAATCATTGAATGATGCATTGCACAACGATATACTAAATCGGAGTTAATACACACGCATTTTTGCAAGTTGGCACGCTGTTTACAATTGTTTCGACAAAAATACAAATTGCCTTCCTCAGAACATACATCCTGGCCACGTGGCTGCATGTTCTAAAAAAGGCAGGACGCATGCTTCTCGAAACAGCGATTGTAAATGCACACCAGCTTACAAAACCGTATTTATGTTAATTTTGATTTAATATGCAAAATATTTATTGGAATAACTATATCTCAACTTGCGGATGGACTCATTTAGAATGCGTACCTACTTTAATGACTGTTTAGGTTAAATATTTTATTCGCGGTATCAAACACGTTGCTTTACTTAAAAAGTCAGTGAAGAGGCATATTCGTTTTTCCTCCTCCTTACATGCACTACCAGGAGTACTTCTGGACCAGTACCTCTACCAGTCTACCTCTGGAGAAACGTCCTCTCCGATTTCTAGTTCCTCTCCAAGTCTCGTTTGAAGATACAATCTCCCTCTCTCACGCTTGCACATATGGCTGGTCCGTCATTCCGAAAGGGTGTTTATGCACATGTATATGAACTGTATTCGTAGAAACATAGGTTACATTCGATAAATATGTGTGTATCATTATATTAGTAAGTTCCAAAATTGGAAGTGTTTGGATAATTTTATTTATCTAATTTTATTGATCAATTTGCTGATGAAAAATACAAAAACTTGTATTTATTTTCACAACTCGTTATTTTCTCGAAGCAAAACTCGTCTTTTGGTTTTTGACCTTGACAGTTCTGCATCCGAATTGACAAGTATGTTTAGTGATATACCGTGAGTTCTCTAATAGTGTAATATTTGGTACAATCCACAATGTGCTTTGAGCTGCTGATCCAAAGGTTGAGTCTTTCCCCAGTTTCCATTTCCCATATAAAAAAGAGGTGCTGATTCCTTGCATTGTGTGAAATATTTTATATCGCTAATATTTGAAATTTTGGAAAACCATTTTTCTGCATTTTGTCATCTTAAACGAAAGAGCTCTTTTGAATGCACTCACGTTTTCCACATTAATGTAAAATTTTTATCTTCGTTTATGGACACTCTTACATACAATATAAATGGGGATAATCGTTCAATAGATCCCTGAACGGTTTTTCTCACATCTATTACACAGATTAGATTGATCTGTTTCGGTTGCACTGTTACTTAGAGCAAATCGACAGCCATATACATTAAAATTATAACGTATGTCATTCATTTGGTTACTGTAATTCTCCAAATTTTAATTTCAAATTACATATAGACTTAACTTTAAAGGAAAATGTTATTAACGACATAATTAACTGGATTATTGAAATATTAGTAATTGTGAAATGAAACCTTTTATAATAAGTGCTATGTACCAAAGTAATACCGCTAGAAAACTGAGCTCACTATTTGTAATCAAAATATTTATCAATAATTGGTAGAACTAATAAAAAGTGAGCTTTGAAGACGTTTATGTCAGTTTTCCAATGTCTAAATTTATGCTTCTGTCAATTGTAACTTAATTTTAGAATCACATCAATTATATACTTCCATTGCATTTTTCAGCTTCAAAACTAGCTTCTACTTTCTTAAATATTTTAGGTTTTATTACTTCAAAAATTATAAAACTTCGAAACTGTAATTTTTAGAAATACTGTTTTTTGCACTTATATTTTATAAGCGCGTGGTTCTGAACATATTTAACATAGTAATAATGAAGTTAGTAATTTAATAGTGTAAGTAAACGTAGAGTATTTTTTAAATTTAATAAATTTTATTTAATTAATGAAAAAGGCGATGTTACCAGAAACATTGTGAAGGATAGAGAACTAACATAAAATATTATATTAGGAAATAAATCCAGCGTCTTCTGAATAGCACTATTCCTTTAATGTTAATGCTAGGTTTTAAATTTGAACCTTGGGCTATTAAAGTCAAAGTGTTGGCAGCAACGTCCTGTGTTTATGTTAAAATGGTTACATCGTAACTATAAAATAAAACGTAGCCTCTCCAAGATTTTTCTAAAACGGGGCGAAAGTATTTATTTTCTGGACACTCAATAGTCGTTGTAATTTATTCAGAAAGACAGTTATACATTATTTTTATGCGTAAAAAGAAATCTTTATGTTTCAGTGCCTTTAAAATCTATTTTTTTCAAAAAGTAACATTCAACGTTTCTGCTTTTATTTTTAAATTCGCGTATTTGATTTTTATAATATAAGAAAATCTTAATAACTTTATTTAAAATATCGAAATATGATATTAAAATATATAATGCGTACTTTCTTATTGAAAAATTTTTGTGATTCCTTTTCATTGCACTAAAATATGTTTTTTGTCTGCATCAATAAACCCAAAAATGTGTGAAAATTCATTACTCTTATTCGAAAATTTCAAGAAATTCTATATACAGCCAGGCACACGTAGTTATTAAAATTTATTATTCATCCCCTCTCATATTTTGTACTACTACCCTAAACTTTAATGTAGAAACACTTATATTTCAAGAATTATAGTTTATAAGAAGTAATTTTAAAAACAAATGGTAAAAGTAAATTTTAAGCGTAGTTTAAAAGAAACAAGAATAATAACAATCATAATTTTATTTTGGGATAAGGCCGAAGCTCGTAAAAAAACACACAAAGATAAGAAACGAAGGCGAAATAGAAATAGAAACTATTTGAACGAGAAACTTCAGGCAAAATAATGTAGGATATGCGTTCTAAATAAATAGGAGCGGAAAGTAAATGTGGTGAACTATTTTTCATCATTGAATTAATTTTACAATAAACATCTGTACATATATTTGGTTTTTAATACTCGCGCGAAATGAATTTATAAAAAAATAGAAATCCATTTTCTCATGCCGAAAAAATTATTTGCGCACCTGATAACAAAAGCAGAAACAAGAAATTTTTAAAATTAAAAAATAATACTAGTACTAAACAAACAAATGACAGAAGATTGTAGCTGGGTTACGTGATGTTTTATGAAAGAATTTTAACAACTGCCAAATACTTTAAAAATAAACAGTGAAATCTTTTCATAAACGAAGCGGCTACTTAAAGTTACATGAAAATACCGTTTTTAAAATAATGGCAGCTGGTTTACTTAACTAAACTTAACTACGTTTTCTGCCACGTCCGGTGAATAATGTGCATATTTGACTTCCTAAATTATATTTCAATTTTCGGTAGCAGTATTGATGTAGGTATTGGAATACTCTACCTATATAAGCAAAGGTATAATTTTTATTCCGTTAAAACTTATAAATACAAAATTTGAAAAAAAAAAATATCTCCCTCTGTCTTCATACGTTAAAGGCTGCCGTTGGCTTCCAAAATATTGTGCTTTTAAAACCGTACATTAGCATCAAAATGAAGTTGTTTTCATATGACGTGTATTGGTGCCATCACGGCGTATTGGCTATTGTTAGTTAGCTTATCTATAGGTTGTTATGAGTAGGTTGTATGAGTGTTATTGTAGAATTTAGATTTATTATATTTTATATATATATAATTTAATATATAATTAAATTAAATTAAGTAAAATAAATAATCAATAAATTATTTAAATATAAAATAAGAATTAATAAATTAATTAAATATATAATTTTATTATATTTTATTATATTGTAGAAATTACTTTTATTTATAGGAAAGGGTGTATGAGTGTCACTGTAGAATTTACAACTTTTTTTTAAATTTCATGATATTTTGCAAAATTGTTGGTTGGGTACCGGAGGGTTCTTGTAAATCCAAATGGGGCGATAAGGCGACCCCCTTGAAAAGGGATTATATCATGGAAAATGAAAGAAAAAGTACTGACACTTCGCTATAAATAAATAAGAACGTAAAAATCGCCCCTTCCACTTTGAAAGATTTCTGGATCCGCCATTGAAGAAACGCAGTCGTATACATTCCTCTATATTTACTGTAATGTTTGTAATTATTATAAAGGTTGACCAAAAATAATTAACTCTAACATTCATAAAGATAATTTTGTATATATGTATATAATTTTCATTTTTTTACTTTCATTTCTCACCAATCTACTTGCTTGATTTTCTACATTTTCATTTATATTTACATTATCTACTATTTTCCCATTTATATATTTTTATCATATTGATTGCTGCTGCTTCATGCGCGCTCTTCATTGATAACTTTATTTTATTATTTTGCTATTATTATTATTTTTTTTTTATTTTTACGTCCTTTCCTTCGCATATAATATATTATAAGTAATAATATCATATGCCTTTCCAGCTTCTTTTCAAAATATTCTTGTTTATTCAACATTTACTTTTAGAGTAGTATATATATATATATATATATATATATATATATATATATATATATATATATATAGCAAAATTGTAGTATGATTTCTCATGACGTGTAGTACCTTCAATCTTATGAACAGGGGAAAATCAAAAATTTGTTGAGCAGTTATTTAAAGGATAGAAAACAAGTTGTATATGTGAAGGGAACGAAATCTAAGTTATTGGTTAATAATTACGGAGTACCTCAGGGCTGCAATTTGGGGCCATTATTGTATTCCTTATATGTTAACGATATATTCAACGTGTCTGATGTAGGAAACATCACATTATTTGCTGATGAGACAAGTGTCATTATTACTGATAAGGATTTAAATGAGGTAATGGAAACAGGTATTAATGAAATAAAAAATATGAAAAATGGTTTGCTATTAATCAACTGAATTTAAATGTAGACAAATCAAAATTAATCATTTTTTCAGGTAAAAATAAAAAAATAGATGATGTTATGATTAATAAATCTATAACAGTTAATAATAAGAAAATAGAAATAGTCGATAAAATTGATTTCTTAGGAGTTCAACTTACAAATAAATTAAATTGGAATGGTCATATAAACAAAATGACAAAAAAGATATGTAAAGGTATAGGAATTCTAAGACGGATAAGTAAAAATCTATCCCCAAAAATAAATAATGAACTCTATAATTCTCTGATTAATTGCCATCTAGTATATTGTAACTGCGTTTGGGGTAATTTGGGTATTGTTAACAATGATATTATAAAAAATTTGCAAAATAAATCAATCAAACTGATTAATAGAAATAATAGAATAGACTTAAAGATTTTTTTAATGAATTCTAATATATTGCAAATTGAATAGATTCATAAATACTGTATACTAATTAAAATGTTTAAAAGAATAAGAAAAAATAAACATACAGCTCTTACAAGAATTCAATTAAACGAAAAAGATAGAAGTAGATGTCGAAACTATAATAATGAATTAATATTACCCAAAATAAGAACAGAAATGGGAAGATGCAACATAAATTACATAGGACCTAAATATTGGAATGAAATACCAGATGAACTAAGGAGGTTAAATAATATAGTAAAATTTAAAAAAGAACTAAAAAAATACTTGATAGTCAGTAATGTCTAGCAATTTATCGATAATTAAAATAAGCAATCAATTAAAGACAAATTATAAAAACAACTCATATAAGAAGTGCATTACATATGCGTGATATTTAGTAAAGAGTGAGGGGTGTTGAAATATGTGGAAATAGCCTGATGGCTGAATTTATTGTTTGTGTGAATTGTTATGTTGAATCAGTCTGAGGTCCTCAAGCCTATTATATTTATCATAGATATTTACTTAGGACCTTTCTTTGTGTGGTCATGTATTGTCACAACGACTGTTCCAAGAAGAATAAATAAAGTATTATTATTATTATTATTATTATTATTATTATTATTATTATTATTATTATTATTTTATTATTATTATTATTATTATTATATGCTTAATAATAATATCCTTTTTATTTATTTATTATAATAGTATGCCTTTTACTTCAATTACAGTTTACAACCGACTTTGTATCTGTTTTAATAATGATATAATTGCTTCTACATTGAATTTCAGCCATTCACTGCTGCCATACACACACATACTCACACACACATTCATTTAAAGAGTGTTTAGTGACATAAAATATTTCATACATAATATTATATACGTCACACACACACACACACATATATATATATATATATCATCATATTCAACCATTATCTATCCACTGCTGGATGAAGGTCTCTCCAAATGCTTTCCACACAAGTCTATCCTGAGCAATTCGCTTCCACGTCACCCCAACCTGTTTTCTTATTTCATCCACCCATCTAGTTTGAGGACGTTTTCTAGGTCTTCGGTGGTCTCTTGGAATCCAGTTCAGAATTTCTGTTGTCCATCGTTGATCAGTTCTTCTTGCAATATGCCCAGCCCATCGCCATTTCAGCCCTTTTACTTTAACAATGATGTCCTCTACTCTAGTTTGCTCTCTCACCCAAGTGTTCCTTTTTCGATCTCTCCTAGTTATTCCAAGCATGCACCTCTCCATGCTCCTTTGCGTTGTCTGTAACTTTCGTATTGCTCCAACTGTTAGACTCCATGTCTCTGATCCATAAGAGAGGACTGGCAATACACACTGGTTGAAGACCTTTCTTTTTAGACACAAAGGCAATTTCCCCTTCAGGATAAAACTGTTTCTTCCAAATGCACTCCAGCCAAGTTTAATACGTCTGTTGAGTTCTTTCATAATGTTGCCATCCATTGAAATCAGCTGGCCAAGGTAAATATATGAATCAGCAATTTCTAGCTCAATGTTGTCAACTTGTATTTTTGTTTCCTCTACAAAATTATTGAACATGATCTTAGTTTTTTGTAGGTTCATCTTGAGTCCAACTTCTTTACTTCTAGTTGAGAGCTCCTGTACCATGTCTTGGAGTTCTAATGGGTTCGTTGAAAAAATAACAATGTCATCAGCAAACCGCAAATGATTTAAATATTCACCATTTATTTTTATTCCCTTGTTATTCCAATTTATCAGCTGAAAAATCATCTGTAAAGCTGAAGTAAAAAGTTTTGGAGAAATGGTATCTCCCTGCCTCACACCTTTACCAATTTTGATAGTTTTGGTATCTTTATGTAACCGAAATTTTGCACTTGCATTTTTATACACACGTTTCACCATGTCAATGTACACATCCTCAATGTCTGTTGATCTTAAAGAGTTGATGACTGCTGATGTTTTAATAGAGTCAAAGGCCTTCTCATAGTCAATAAATGCAACACACAATGGAAGTTCATATTCATGTGTTCTTTCAATTAATTCTCTTAATACTTGAATATGGTCCACTGTACTGAATCCACTTCGAAATCCAGCTTGTTCTCTTGGTTGAGCTGCATCTAATTTTTTCTGCAGGCGATGTGTTAGCACTTTTGTGAAGATTTTATAAATAGCAGGTAACAAGCTAATTGGTCGGTAATTTTTCAAATCCTCTTTATCACCTTTTTTATGCAAAAGAATTACTGTTGCAGAATCCCATTGGTTTGGTATGTTACCACTGTTGAGGCATTTGGTAAAGAATTTTGCGAGTATGTCTTCTACATGTTCTCCAGCTTCTTTTAAGATATCTAATGTAATGCCATCATCGCCAGGGGCTCTTCCTTTCTTCATACTTTTTATTGCAAATGAAACTTCTTCTTTTAAGATTTTAGGAGCTGTTCCTTCGACTATTTCAATGTCTTCGTTTAATCCACTGTTACTTTCGTATAGATTTTTGTAGAATTCTTCAACTCTTCTAAGTATTTCTTCCCTATTTCTTGTTACGGTGCCATCCTCTCCTTTTAATGCAATGATGTGTTTCTTCCCAACAGATAAACTTCCTTTAACAACCCTAAGGCTCTTGTTATTTTCAATGGCTTTCCTTACTAGCTCACAGTTGAATTTTCTTATGTCTTCTTTCATGCTTTTGCGCAGAGTTTTACAAAGTTCTATGTACTCAATCCTGGAACTGGTATTTTGATTGTCCACCTTCATATCTCTTCGCCTTTTCATGAGCTGTTTCGTCTTCTCAGATAATTTGCTATTGTGCTTTTTACAGGTTACACCACCAATTTCCCCAGCAGTTTCAACTATTGTCTTAACAATGTTTTCATTTGCTTCTGAGATATCACTTTCATCAATAAGTCCTTCCAGTGCAGAAAAGCGATTTTTTAATTCCAACTTGAATGCCTCGGTATTTACTTTCAGTTTCATTAGATCCACCCTCTTACTTACTTGTTTCCTAATGAGCTTCTGTCGTTCTAATTTAGTATTTAAGTGCACTTTACATCTCACCATTCGATGATCACTTCCAGTATTAAATCTGTTCAGTACACTGCAATCTTCAATAATTGATTTCTTGTTTGCCAGGATATAGTCAATTTCACTAGTTCCCCCATTTGGGTGTTTCCATGTCCATTTTCTTTGCGGTTTCTTCTTAAAAAATGAATTCATGATGCTAAGATTTTCAGCTTCTGCAAATTCGATGAGTTGATCGCCACGTTCATTCCTTTCCCCATATCCGTATTTACCAACCGATGTCTCTCCTTGTTCCTGTTGTCCAATTCTTGCATTAAAATCTCCCATGATGAGCTTGATGTGTTGTTTCCCCTTGGTATGTAGCTGTTTGATTTCTTCATAGAATTCCTCAACCTCCTCGTCGGTATGGCTTGATGTTGGTGCATATGCCTGTACTATCTGAAGTTGGTATCGCTGGGTTAGTTGAACAACGAGCCTCGCTGCTCGATCTGACGTGCTTTCGACTTCAAGAAGGTAGTCTTTAATTCTTTTGTTGATTAAGAAGCCAACACCACTTGTTCTTCCAGTTTCCGTTCCTCTATAATAAAACAAATGTCCACTTTTAAGTTCCACCAACTCTTCACCTTTTCTTCTAACTTCACTGAGTCCTACAATGTCCCATTTGATCTTGTCAAGTTCTTCTTCCAATTCCTGAAGTTTTGCTTCAGAAGCAAGGGATCGTCCATTAAACGTAGCCAAGGTCAATAACAAACGGCAGCCTGGGCCATTCCAGTGATTCTTAGCACCCCCTGCTTTCATGCCACACTGACCGCTGCCTTGATCAGGAGCACTCCAGCACCTGGAGACTAGGGGCCATGGTTTCTGGTGTGTCAACATAATGGAGGAATTAGCCATAATTTCACCACGCTGGCTAGACGGGTTGGTGAATTAGCCCTCCCCTTCCGCCTTTCTATCCGTGTAGCAAATATTAATTTGCCACATAAATAGAAAGCTCAGCCTGCACCACTTGAAGGCGGGGTAGGACACTAGGTTACTGGCCTGGCCGGTTCCACACATCGTCACATACGTTCAGCGTGTGGGTCTCCTTCCAGTTAGATACCAGCAACCCTTTTGCAGGCCATATATATATATATATATATATATATATATATATATATGAAATCAAACAATTGCTAAGAAAGATCAGGTGCAGCGAACAGTACGGAACAATTTCTTATCAAAGTCCAACGAAATATGAGCGATACACTCCGAAAAACAATATTTAAAAACAAATTACACACAAACGCAGTTTAATTTGAGCTGGAGATACATTTTACAATTGTTTCGGTGGAAAATCAAGCGTCCACCATCGTCAGAAAATTCTTCCAAACTGATTTGTTGCCACTAAATCAAAAACGAAAAAGGTAACATAACAAAAAGCCTGATTTGTGTCGCCATCTATTGTGCATAATGCTAAGTAAAAGGAAAAATTATTATTGGAAGAAGAAATTATGTTGATTGAAAGAGAGGTTTGTAACAAGTGGGGGAAAAATCGTTCTTAGATGGTTCGTTGACTATTGTACAGGAATTACTGAAGATATGAAAGGCCTCGAAAAAATTGAGATCTGAGGGTGAACGGACTTTTTCAATTATTTTTGCATCGGCAAAACAGAAACGATGGCCATGTTTCCATGAGTGTTTTGCAATGGCCGATTTTTCAAAATCTTGTTTGTGAACGTACGATTGGTGCTCTTTGAGCCTGAAACGCAGGGCTCTACGTGTTTGGCCAACGTAGGGTAATCTGCATTCACAGTCTATTTTATAAATGTCAAAATTATTGTGGTCAGGAATCTGGTCTTTTAGTTGGGTAACACCAAGTTTGTTACATGGCTTGAAAATAACGCGGAAATTAAATTTGCGGAGGATGGAGGAGATTCTAGATGAAAGATTTGGCACAATTGTTCCTTTTAAATAGCATTCTGCACAATAGATGGCGACACAAATCAGGCTTTTTTTTATGTTACCTTTTTTCGCCTTTTTCATTTTTGATTTAGTGGCAACAAATCAGTTTGGACGAATTTTCTGACGATGGTGGACGCTTGATTTTCCACCGAAACAATTGTAAAATGTTTCTCCTGCTCAAATTAAACTGCGTTTGTGTGTAATTTGTTTTAAAGTCCAAACTGTTTGCGAAATCCAAAAAATCGTAGAAATAACATTCTGAGTCTAGAGCATTGAGTTCTGATGGCCAATGTTCACCGTGGACGACTGCTTTCTTGAGCCAGACAATTCTGATTCCAGTATTGGACAGCTTAGTATGTATGATCCACAGTTTGTTCGTCAGTTTCATCACAGGAACAAGCTCACAATTCTCAAATGCCAAAACGTTGCAAATACTGTCCAAACTTTCCGTGTCCAGTTAAGAGTTTGGTTATCTTATATGAGATGTTTAAGAGATTTGCTTTCATTCTATTTTTGACTGATGTGATAAATCTTTTCGCGAGGCTTCCCTCCTCCGTTTGCTGTCAAAATTCCTCCCATTCGTTAGATAATGAATTTCTAACAATTTTTTTAAATTTCTATGACAGATTTTTCATATAGGTATTAATGGCAAATCGTCTGATTGGACTGCCAGCTTGACCAAGGCATCAACTTTTTCGCTACCTTTAGTTCCGTTGTGACTTTTTATCCATTTCAGTTTTATTTTCCAATGTTGTAGATGCAATTTATAAAGAGTAATTCACAAATTCTCCGTAATGGGAAAATGGCTATTGCAATATTTAATTGAAACTATCTGTGAAAATAATGGCTGTTTTTGTGGAGTCAATAAATACAGTCTTACAGTTTTTCTTAAGCTTTTTCAATTGCTGTTGCTTCCTCTTGGTTATTGGAAAAAGTGGGTAAACCCTGAATCTTTTTCCAGTGATTTCGATACCATTTATAAAGATTACGTCAGCACATCCGATGCAATTATTGATTTTACTTTTTGCTATTGATTTATAATTGAAATCACTCATATCAACTCTGTCAACCATTTAGCTACGATCCATCCAGTTGATGAAGGAATTGGTAAATTGTGGCTCTGTGCCTTTCTTGCTTTCTTTACGCAGAGATAAATTCTTGACGTTCCTTTAATTTTTAAACAAATTGGAGTAATTCCCGCAAACAGCTAGGCAGCGTCGTAGGATACAGTACGGAAACCTCTGATTATTCGAATGACAATGCTTCTCTGAACTTACTTCAGTTTCCTTTTGCTGAGATCCATGCAGGTACCGCATTGATCATCAAAAGAAAAATAGCACCTTCATAGATAATTTTTAATGCTGGTGATCCTATTCCCCAGGAGACCTTAGCCATTTTTGATAATGAATTAATTATTTTCAGAGCTTTATTGCAAATATCATTGACGTGGAGGTTCCAATTCAAATTACTCTTAATATGTACAGCGAGGTACATTAAATCTTTTGCTGTTTCAATGTTTTGAGAAATTCCATGAGAACGGATATTGAGTTGTTTACCCTTTTTTGCGTGAAGTGAATGGATTTTGATTTGTTTTCATTGAAAATAACTTCGTTGATAATTAACCATTCGAAAATTTAATGGTTTAAATAAATATTTCCTGTCATTTCTAATTCTAACTCCGTTTTCCCTGTAATTAAGAGTAGGAGATCATCGGTGAATGCAATTTCCCCTACATCGGTAGGATAACTCAACTTCAATACAGAATCAAAGAAAATGTTCCAAAATCCTGGTCCGCAACATGATCCCTGCGGACATCCCTTGGTAACCCTTTTGCTAACAGAGATTGCCGCTTATCAAGTGTTATGGTTCTATCGCTGAAAATGACTACGTGGTTATTGTATGGTCACTTACATTTTTAAGAATTTAATATCTTTATACTAAATTGAAATAAATATTACAAAAAGTAAAGACAGCTCTCAAACTACACATGATTGCATTCTTAAAAATGTAAGTGTAATGATTAGAACATATAAAGCTGTTGTGAAGAAAATAGATTAATATAAAATGAGATATACCCTATAAAAGATCTGAAACAAAATTATGCTAAATTTTCTACTTGTCTTTAAAAAAATTTTTCGCTTTAAGATTCCTTCAATCACGTTTTCGTGGCATGTATGTCTTTTTAAAGACAGCATAATAGATCGCAATATTCTTAAATATTCTAATAATAAATAAATAAATAAATAATAATCTTTTTCTAGATTGGCTTCCAACCAGTTCATACCAACTGCTTTCTTCCCAATCAGACTTTGCATATAGCCAAATGTATTAACGCTTACTACACTCGAGCGTTTCCAAATTACTTCTGGAAGAAAATGGATCGAATTAGAAAAGCTATTAACACTCCAAACGAAAAAGAAGAGAAATGTCGTTCAAATGAAAATTTGATCTATGTCAGAAAAGAAAAGAGGGAAGAATTACATCGATTTTCACTCACCTCGATTCCCCAATTTTCCACACTGCAGTAATTGCCGGTCTTCGTGGTAAAACTTTGAATGCTTCTAATAATTTATCTTTTTTCGATGGTCGATGAGAGGGAACTTTGATTACAACATGTGGTCTTGGACCTCAAAGTTAATACCTGCATTTCAAACGACATTTATAACACATTCATTTGTATTCTTCCAATTGCTTCACGAAATCTAGCAAATCGGTTGGTTCCATGGAATGTGGAAACTTTCCTCCAAATATTGACAAACGATTAATAATTTAAATTTCGAAACACGCGTTTATATTTTCCATTCTCATAGTTGTGTTATTTCTAGAGGTAAAGATCACAGGAAAATAGCATATTTAGCTTCTCTTATTATATATATATATAATAATAATATATCTATATTATTATATATGATACTCTATACTACTAATATTATTATGTAATAATAATAATATATATCTGTCTCTATATCATATTTAGCTATCTTGAATATTTAGCATATTTGCCTAAATTGTTACTCTCTTAGCTTTGTTGTTCTTTTCACAACTAAAATAACCAGAAACCTCTAGCTCTAACGACATTAATATTCAGTGTGCTTAAATACTTTCTGTACAAAATAATAAAATAAATACCTCGAGATCTGCTTATGAGAATTAAAAATAATAGTATTGTCCACATAGTTTTGAAAAATTACGAACGCGGTTATTAGTAAAGAATATTTTGCTAAAATAAGAGCTTTGGGCATTTGTTATCACTTATTAATTAGTTAAAACTTTTTTAATCACCCTTTTCTACAAAATAAATTAAAAATATATTGTATGCGTTAATTCATTATAATATCATGCTCATTATAAATTTATGAACCTAGCAGAAATTGGTCTCATTTGAATAAGCGGCATCTTTTTTATCTAAAAGTAAAGCCAGAATACACGTTAAGTAAAGTTATAACCTGCATCGTAAATTTCACGGGTTTTTAATGTAGTTGAACGACTTACAATTAACTCTCAAGAACTCGCTAAAATTTTCAGAATACTTAAATTATCTTTTTAACTGAATTCATGGCATTCTGAATTTTGCTTCGAATTGTATTATGCTTAAATTTAAATTAAAGAGAACTTTTGATTAAAGAGAATTAAAGGCAACGTTGAATGGTTATAGTTTTAAACGAAACTATAAAATATATTGCAACTTCTAGTTTATATATTAATGCGTATATATATATTATTTATTATTTTTGTATATTCACTTTGCTGCTATTTGGTTTGTCATGCAGGTTGACCTCCGCCATAAGGACGAGGTCCGCGGGACCAATCGGGTAGAGATCGGGATTGATCTCACGGAATTCTACCTCAGCGTTGAGTGGGACATCTTGGGCGTTCCTGCAGTTCGCCACGAAAAGTATTACACGTGCTGTGAAGAACAGTATGTAGACATCACCTTCAGTATCAGTATGCGTCGCAAGACACTCTTTTACACGGTGAATCTCATTATCCCCTGTATGGGGATTTCCTTCCTCACTGTCCTTGTGTTTTATCTTCCCTCGGACAGTGGTGAAAAAGTTACTCTCAGCATTTCGATTCTTCTCTCCCTCACCGTGTTCTTCCTTTTGCTTGCTGAAATCATTCCGCCGACGTCGCTAGTTGTTCCACTTTTGGGGAAATATCTCCTGTTCACTATGATCTTGGTCACCTTGTCCATCTGCGTGACGGTTGTGGTGCTTAACGTGCATTTTCGAACTTCGTCCACCCATAAAATGGCCCCATGGGTGAAACGTGTCTTCCTGCAAATGTTGCCTCGTCTGCTATTGATGCGGCGCCCAATATATTCAGCGGATGCTAGGAAATTAGTGGGACGTGGTTGTAACGGGACAGATGCAAGAGACTCAGGTGGTCAGCCGTACCACCGAAGGCATAGTTACGACGACTATGGTGTAGCAGAAGCCCAAGCTGAACCTAGCTACGAAGGATGCCGGATACACGGCTTTCAACCCCAAACAAACGATGGTGCTGCAGCTGCTGCGGCAGAGGAAGAAGAAAGCTCTTCTCCAATACAGGAGAGGGAGCTTTCCCCTGCTCCGCCCATTACTGGAATGAGGCTACATTTCTGCCCAGAATTCCAGAGAGCCATGGAATCCGTACATTTTATCGCAGACCACACAAGAAGATACGAAGAACATATAAGTGTAAGTATATGTTGATATCTCTCTAGCTACCACTGATAACTGCATTGTTCTTTTATAAACAATGTTTTAAAAAATATAATTGTTGAAACTTTAGAATTTTTAATGCGAGTAAATATAGCAACAAAATATAGTAACAAATACTTGTAAATATTTTTAAAACGAATGCATATATGGAGCTATAAATATATTTTCCGTTTTTCGAACTGCCATCTTGAAGTTACAGCAATTTACATAGTGCAATAAATGGGAGTAATGTAGTATTGCGTCTGAAGCTGAGAGATCAAATTTTTCTGTAATATTTTAAATTATGTCTGTTATAATTATCAATTTATGTTCTGTTGTTGTTCTTATTTTCTATGTACTAAAAGTCCCTCTAAAAGCAGTTGAAAACGAAACAATCCATATTTACTTATATGGTCTCTTCAGATTAAGAGCGCCCTTTTTTTAACCTTATTACAGATCTTCGCTGCAGTAAGTAATCTAAATGAGCTCTTTTAACCACAATAGCGATTTATTACTGCACCTGAAAGTGCAAGTTAAAACATATTCCCCATATTAGACTCCAATCATTTTATATGGAAAACGTTCACGCCCGCGGATCACAAAGGGTGCTATCTTATCCCTCTCACTTCGTTGTTCGTTCATAGCTCACAACATTTTGCTGATTTAAATCAAAGAGCCTTTGTATTGTTATAGCTTCCCTCTGTCAACATGTCTCTTTTATGTTTCTTACTTTATGTTGATTATCAGTGTGGTATACAATGTGGGCGAAATCACATTTTTACGTTTCATAATTTCTTTCGCTACATTCCATCTTTAGTTCAAAATATGTCAGTAGCCAATTAAACGAATAACGATTCCCGTTTGTGGACTGACAATTATGCGTTTTTTTTAATGAACCTTATTTTCACAACACGTATAAAAGACGAAAACAGAAAACGTACCTTGTATTTGAACTCCATGATTATCTACAAATTTATGGGGAAAATGAACACATTTTTAAATATTTAATATTTTGTATTTGAAATTAAATTCGTCGTCGAAAATATCATATGAAAAAAGTTCGCATACTTGAAAAAGATTCTGCTCTCATTCCATTGATCCTAATGATACGAGTTGTCAAAAAAAAGAACAAATCGAGAAGTGAAACTCTTGAACCAGAGAAGAAAGAATAAAAATGTTGCAAAAATGGCAAAGCAAGTGTGACAAAGTGATTTTCCACCACAGTGAAAGGCATCGTTCCGTACAGAATTCGTTTCTAAAGACGGTGAAATGTGACTTTGGGTTAAGTAATGTTAGACTGCAAAAGATTTCGTTTCGTTTAAGTGCCTAACGCCTTCTAGACAGAAAATGGCGCGCACACGCACGCAGTTTGGTAAACTGTAAAATCCTTTTAAAGCAGCATTATCTAACAGTACGCTTTCTTTCTGGAAATAATATCATGATGTTAGTTCAAGTAAATTAAAGTTAAATTTGTGCAAATGGAAAGGGAGAACGCTACTGCTTGTGTAATAGTAACAAGTAAATTGCTATTAAACATTTAAAGCTATATTTTTATGAACATTCGCGGGTTCCTCCGCAAACAAATGGAACTTTAAAAGTCCATTTGATCGAATTTCATCATATGATGGAAGCATTGCTTCATATTTAAAATAACCATGTGAACGCCTGAAGCATCTTAGACCTTTACTTTATTAAAAGAGCGTCAATTTCACGTTGTTTTGTTCTGATTTTTTTAATTGGAATTTTTTTGAACACTTTTTCTTATTTTCTTATCGCAACATATTTAAAAACTACGAAAAGACTGCTATGTCAAAATAGATATTCAATGAATAGTTTTTATAAGCTTTTTTATATTAATCAGATTGACTTACAAAGATTTCCATGAAGTTTTCATGCTTAAAAGGCTGCTATGCTAAAATAGATATTCAATAAATAATTTTTGTATGCTTTTTATATTAATCAGATTGACATACAAAGATTTGCAAGAAGTTTGCCGAGGAACTGATTAAAAGGCTGCTATGCTAAAATAGATATTCAATGAATAAATTTATATGCTTTTTTATATTAATCAGATTGACATACAAAGCTTTGCGGGGAGTTTGCTTAATCGAGAAAAATTTCCATTTTCCTCATTAAAAAAACAATTTGTATTATCTTTCTTCGTTTAAACCAATATTTAAATACGGTATATATCGGAATAAATAAAAGAGAATTTAGTGTTATTGCTATTATTTTTTCTCTATCACATTGAACTACTGATACATAGTAAGTGTAAATCCGACAGTGCTGATTGAATTCCCAAACAACTCCAAACCCATGCAGAAGGCAAATCAATCAAATCCAACGAGTTCTAGTTGTTTGGTCTTGACTTCAGTAATAATGCAGCAGCAATGTCTGACATCAATTTAACAATGTCACCAATGCTTCATGGAAAATCCCCTCATTTCACTAAGCTTAACGTTATGGTAGGCTGGCATGTATTAAGTCTCCAATGTTAAGTTCAGAACTGGCGACAACATGTGTCACAACCACTTATGAAATAGAGAATAATGACACTTTCTCTAAAACGACAACATTCCTGAAACTACAGGGTTGTTTCTATAGAAAACCAAGCTACTGAGGATTTCAGGCTGCCTTGTTGTTTGTTGGTCGTGCATTATATTCGGAGAGGTGTAACAGGATTTAGTGCAAATGAAATATGCGAATCTCGTACTAAAGACACTGAACAATTTCTTTATTTAAAGATGGTGATAGACTAACATTTTTTCTTGTTTAAGGGTGGAAAATAACATACTATATTGGAAATGAAAGTTTTACCTTTAAAAGATGAACACTTTCCACGGCATGTGACATTTTGTTTTTTCACAGTGAAATTTTATCAACCACTGTCGCTTTTCAGTTGAAGAAATCTACTAGAGGCAAAAAAATATTTCGCTTATAAGTTTATGCAATAAAAAGGAAAATAATTTCTTCGTATATTTCTCATATATTTAGTTTTGTAAATCTTGAAATTAAATGTAAGAAATGGTTTATCCGTAAAATATTTAATTTTGAAATAATTTTAAAATTTGATACAAAAGTGAGTACTCTCTGAATCATAGTTAAAATTTGTTAATGGTCTTGGGTTCTAATAAACAATTTTGCTGCGAACTCTTACTTTTATACTTTAATATACATGTGTCTATTTACACTGAGAAGACAAATTATCATTGTACACACTTTGGTGAGGACGTGCAAATCAGTATGAGCACCGCCAATCACAGTGTACCATGAAGCTTCCATAGGCTATGAGTAGAATAAAGATATCAGAGCTTCGGAAAGCAGGAACCAGAATCTCACTATGGATAAAGGCAGTGATATAGGTATCAACGTAGAGCTTTCAAAATTATTGGAAGGGGAGGGCAAGTGCATATTATGTACATTTATACATTACAGTATATGTAAAATTGCAATTTATTTCAAATTATTGGGGGGCTCAGGCCCCACGGGCCCATATAACTCTACGCCTATGGATATAGATGGCTTCAATTGCGGGAAAATTGTAAATGCGAGAAAAGCTGGATGTCTGATTACAGCAACTGCGAAACTTTCGAAGATTTTACATGATATAGTAGTAGTAACTTCGTACCAATTTACTATGCAAACTTTAATAAAAAAAACCCTTCAGATTTAAAAGAAAACTATGGCCATAAACGAGCCATTGATTCTTGATACGAGTGCAGACTATCTCACGTAGCTTCAAGCTATAGAAATAGCGCCAGAATTTCTGCCTTGATTATTAGAAAAATGTTATTTGTTCCAACGGATCACAGTTCGTTACATTTTTATAACAGGAATAATCTACGCTCGGAGACATCCAGTAGATGCCTACGATTATGACTGTTTGATTTTAACTGGAAGTCATAAAGGTGGTGGTGAGATGGTTAGTACCACTGCATCGTAGTACTATGAAAAGGGGATGGTGAAGAAAGCCCACGCCAAGAGCATAGGTCCGTAAAATCGGCAGAAATGACTCACGGGAAAATATGTCCTTGACAAGCAATCTAGGCAGTTCTGCCAGGAGCAAAAGACTGTCTAGCTACAGTCCTGCGCGTAATAGCTCAGACATATTTGAAGATTCTGCAGTACCATACATATACAGTTTGTACAGACTACACTTCCTGGTACAATTCTCAGTTTCAGGCGAATAGCTCGTCTCGAGCTGCTTTAATGAGCACGAGGATGAGACAAATTAGCTGGCTTGGAGTACTTAACACAGGACCTTAATTTCATCGCGAAACTTTACAAAAACTTCTTGAGCCTTGGGTAAGAGCAAAATTTCTTCAATCTTCATTATTTGTAGAAATGGAAAGACGAATGTTAAAAATTCCTCATCCCATGCGCGAGGCTTGTTGGGGTAAATTCTACGTAAGATTGCTGTTGTTTAGAATGCTGCTTACAATGAACCAAATCATTTTTATAAACATATTGACATAAGCATTGCCACACTTTTGTCTACGTTCTGCACGTATATCCACGTCGGAAACAATGGTTTCCGTCCGAATGCCGAAATTAAGCAGCCTAGAGTGCAATCTGATTTCTTGTAGATGGCAGCTCATGCTAAGCTTCATGCTGTAGGCTCGAGAAATAGATTCCTCCTTAAATTGTATATCCAGTTTACCAACCCCCCTGTTCAACATAATGAGCTTAATAAGACTTCATCATACGTAATGTATAGAATCTACTTAAAAAACCTTCATTCTATAGTGAATAGATAATCATTGTTGATGATGATATATGTTTTTTTTATATAAACCACGCAAAGTAACTTTCATCAACGTTTCACACAAATATTAACCACCTGACTGACCTCCAACCATTTCTGCCCACTTCTCCTACCATAACTAAGAAAAGGAAACTTCCCTTAATATTTCTTGGAAACAGCCATTTACTAACATATGAAATAAACCCCACCCCCAAATTTAATGCTTAACAGAAATTCGAGTATTCCATTGGGTTTTAAAAGGTTGGATTGTTCTGGGCACAAACCAAAATTAGTATGAGAAACTGAATTTTAGGTGCGATTGGTGTAAGCTTTACCAAGCTTAAATCAGCAAAAATTACGCAATAAAGATTAGATTGGCTGAGACAAATAATCACGCACGCGTGTTTACTTTCGAAGTTATATTATCCAACAAATTCACAAATGGGCTATAATTGGCTTTAAACTGAGCAAAAAAGGCGTTTACGAATGAAACCTGTACATCAATTGGTTAACTGCAAAAACAAGAAAAGTAGTATTCCAAAACATATATATATGCGGCTCTGGAGGCCAGGTAGTTAAAGAAGAAACTATCAAATTATCTGAAGGTAATAGTTAAGAAGAGATCCATTTCTATGGAAATGGGCTTTTTCGAATATACGCATACATATCGTAATAGTTTTCACCAGGGAAGCTACACCACTGCGAAGTGGAGGTGGTATTTCTGAAATAAGAAGATAATAATCTAATTCCAATGAACTGCACTTGGAAAATTTTGATAATAAAACGGAAAACTCAAATAATAATTTACCTCACAAATGAAAGTATAGCTCCCAAAAGTATAACCGGGATGTAAGTAGTTTAGAAACCTTATTATTCATATTATCGTATGTGGGAAATAAACCAAAAAAAATTATTTGAAAGTATTTAGCAAATGACCACCATAATATAAGATAGACAGTCCAAATGTATGCTGTATATCAATTAACATAATTTTTTTTTAATTGGTAAAACGCGATGTCAGAGTTTTGTTGAATTTTAATAAAATGGTCGCTTTTCACAAATATATTAAAATTAATTAACTTTCGATGGATTTGTCCCCTGTCTGTCCAATTTTTATTGTTATGTCAATTGTTAATTTTAAAGTTTATTCATGTTTGAAATAATACTATAAAATTTATTAATGCAATCATCTACTCATTTTTCATCGTATAATTTTGCAATAAATTAATGCTAAAATCAATAACTATTTTTCTTCATTTATTTAATATGGTTTAAAGGAGAATCACTACTTCAACCTAAAGTATATATATATATGATTAACTTAAGATACAAATTTAAGAAACACAAAATATGACTTAGCTCACAACTAAAGAATCATACAGATTTAACTTTAAATTTTGGTTACCAAAATTCTTATTTTTAAAAATAACAAACAAAAACTACACAATTTCTTCGCAACTTAAATATGTGAAGCTTTCATAGCTTTTAAAAAGCGCGGGCGAAAAATAAGCAGATCTTTCGTTTTGCAATATCGGTAAATGTTTTGGTTTGCCTAATTTCCCAGGGTGGGCCCTGCGGTGGCGCAGTGTGGTAACGCGTTCTCCTATTGCGCGGCTAATCCGGGTTCGACTCCCAGCAGTGCAAAAAGAACGCTTACTCAGAGATCTCATAAAGATCGCACTGCTCACTGTAGTCCGGGGTTTGGTTCCCCAGGCCTTAAGAGGTTCGGATTCCTCGGAAAACAGTAGGTCCCGGCGCAGCATGACCACTGTAGTCTTTGAGCCGTAAAACCAAAAAGGAAAAAAAAACAAAAAAAACTGCTTCAAACGAAAATCTGGCGTATCCTTCCAAATTGTCGCCAAATTCGCCAAATATCTATGCTAAAAGTTCATTTTTCATATTAATTTTTTTATACTGTTTAAATTAGCTGAGACATATTTTTTTATTTTTATCCGTTAAATACGATGATCCTTCATAATCTTACCGACTTCAAACCTGTTTTTGCTCACATACAGTGCGATTAAAAAATATCAAACCTGGCGAAAAAAGTGTCATTTTTGGACTTCAAATATTCATAAAAAATTGCCATATCATTTTAGCAGACAAATGATTACATATTCGTGATCAGGAAGTCTAGCATTATCATCTTCCATAGGTCTTATATGAGTATGGGCCTCTTATGTTGTTCGCGTTATGAGAATGTGTCGGAAGTCGACATACCCTAAGCGATGTTTGTGTTACTAGTTGTCACAGAGCCCTTGTCTGCCCATCGGAAACGCATTATCGTCCGGTTCGTACCTCTCCGTTCGTGAATTCTATACCTTTTATTAATGGATCGGATGACAAAGCAATGTAGACACGTTATCAATCCACACGTGCTAAATACAATCAGACGTTTATTAGATCTCCATGATTACACTTAGGATCTGCAACGCCTCGGGGTTCGCTGTGCAGACAGGCCTCTTCGCACCCCATTTCTCCGAGACCTCCTTCACCTCACTACAAAAGGTTCCCTACGAAGCTCTTCAATTCTTTCGATGTGCCGTATCAACTGGTGTTTCGGACGTCATCGTCTTGATCGTATCATCCCCACTCGTCGATTCGATTCGCCTCCTTTCTTGAAATCCAGGCCCGCCGCTGCCACCATTTACAAGAGTATGGGCCTCTTATGTTGTTATCGTTTATGAGCATGTATCGGTAGTCGAGATACGCAAAGCGATGTTTGCGTTACTAGTTGCGGCAAGGGCCTTGGCTGCCCATCGGAACCGTATTATCGTCCGGTTCGTACCTCTCCGCACGTGAATTCTATCATTTTTGTAAAGATGAAACGACACACTGCGCAAAATATTAAATAAAATAAAACACATTAACACAGTTAAAATAAATACGATGGTTTATAGCTATTTCGGAAGCGCGTTTAGGCTTCCTTCTTCAGAACCCTAGTTACACTAATGTGGCACACGTGCTAGAAAAACTATCGATGCCAAATTGCTAGTCCAAAATTAGTTCGGGTAAACCAGTTGTGGGTCCGTAGCCGCGTCTTTTGCTATGGGACGAATGAAGTTTCTCCAAATAGAGGACATGGAATTGAACGGAAGCTGATCGTTAACAGTAGAAGAGGAATGCGAAAGAATATGGAAGGCTTCAAAGAAATTGAGGTCGGCTGGTGAAGAAACTTTCTCTATTAGATGGGCCTTGTCGAAAGAAAATTTGTGGCCAGCTTCCCAGGCGTGTTTGGCCAAAGCAGATTTTTCCAGTTGTTGTTTACGCACGTAGGCTTCATGCTCTTTAAGACGAAATCGAAGGGCCCGACGTGTTTGACCAATATAAACACGATTACACTGGCATGGAATGGAGTAAATTCCAAAATAATTGCAATCAGGAATAATATCCTTGAGTTTGGAATAACCGAGTTTATTGATTGGAGTAAAAGTGACCTTGAAATTAAATTTACGGAGGATGGAAGCAATTTTTGAAGAAATTCGTGGAACGAAAGG
>QLNU02015360.1:57180320-57210285 GCA_006491805.2 Dysdera silvatica
ATATATATTATATTAATTATATATATTATATTAATTATATATATACTAATTTATATTATAGATATAAAGTTAACAACCGTTAGTAGAATATTGCAATGTGTGTAGCCATGTTGAAATATAAAAGCGTTGGAAACATTTGGTATGAAATTCCTTATAAAAATAATTGCAACTAAAAATAGTTGCGGCGAACCCCAGGTTGGGAACCACTGATTTATGGAGACAACTACTTCATTTATAAAACATTTCAAATAAAAAAAAATAATACTTACAAAGGCACGATAGTGTGAATGGCAATTAGCCTTTGTTTAGTCACCATTTGTATAAAAATCTATATATAATAATATTTACAAAAAATACATTTCTCAAGTAGAGTTGGAAAAAGTTACTCATGTGATATTAAATTTACAATTATGAATGAAAATAATATTTTCCTTAATTCTTCTTCTCTCCTTCCTTCCTTTTTTTTATAAAATTTTAATTTCTCGGCCTTTTACTGTACTCTTTTTGCATTGTGTGTGTATATATATGCACATAAGTAAATATCAACAATTTTATTTTCACTGTACATGGTAAACTTTATCTTTCCCTGCTTCGTAACTTAAGTTAGCGTTTTCGTCCTGGTTAATATAGCTGCAAGAATCTGTTTTCTCCTTAACTAATAGTAGTGCTAAACATTGGAAGCAAAATTTGAAACCTTAAAACAATTTCAGTCACATCAGTAAGATTTGCAAAACCAGCAAAAAAACTGTTATAATCAAATTAATGATGATCATATATAAATTATTCATTTATTCAGCTCCCGAAATTTGGTATTAAAGCGCTTATTAAATGAAGTAAAATCTCTATAAATATATCTTTAAAGTGTTAGCGAATATTTCTACCATCTGGTTTATTTGTTTTCATGCAGAAGATATTACCTGCCATCATGTAAGATAAATATTTGAGCAATCATATATTTGGCAGAGACGGAAAATTTCAGTTCAACACTTCTTCAACGGCGAGGCAGTGCGTGATACGTATAGTAATATTTTGCTAAATTATATTTTCGCTCGCCTCACCTATTATTGCCGAAAAGCTTGCTGTTCGATTAATGTATGCGATATTGATCCACGAACCGTGTGAACGGAAATTACATTCCACGGCAGCTTCGGAATTAAATTCGTATTTATCACCGGTCGAAGCGGCCCAAAAATACCGGCAAATATTGGCTGGAATATTCGGGGACCATTTCAGAAGATAAGTATTTTTTTGAGCACATCACAAAGAGAACGAAAAGATTCGGAGTATGAAATCTTTCCTCATTTTAATAAATATAAAATATCATCAGCTGTTTATTCCGTAATATATAAATATATACATACATTCATTTTTATCGTACTTATAAAAAATAAACCCTTGTTAAAAAGGGAAAGAACTATGAATGCCAACTTGTGTTTCTAGATTAATTCCTTTTGTCAGAGTAGGCAATGGAACAAGGGTTTTAACTTGGATCGTAAATCTTAGGTGTGGTGAAAGAAAATCTTTGTTTAATCTCTTAATGATTTTGCTTTATAAAAAAGCTTGTCTGATCCCACTCTTTAATCAAATGGAGAAGCAATGCAAAACATACTGTAAGGCGGCTTGGATTAAAAAACGGTAAAGCTAGTGATTCTAAAATCCTTGATTTGGCTCCAAAATGTATTAAAATTGCTTCCTTTTAGCCTACAATAAAATCAATGAAATGTTTGGATCGTGGATATCTTGGGTGCAAATAAATGAATTCTCATTTAATCTTTCCGCAGCCTGCCTTAAAATAAATTAGTTCTTACACGAAGCAAATTTACATTTTAAATAAATCAAGCATTCTGTGACTTGAATTTTCTTGAATATCTTTAACTCGTTAGTTCGCCCGTTGGAGTAAGAAAACACAGAGCGAGTGCAATAACAGCATAATGTGAAAAATGCTCCTATAGAGCATGTAATTACAGTGCAGACAGCTTTGTCGAAATTTTAGGTCCTGAGAGTGTATGAATTGTCATTGAGGCGCCAAGTAAATAGGGCAAACCTGCTTTATTTCGCAACACCTTTTAGTATAGTTTTTATGAATAATGAAAACGTTTACAATTATTTTGACCACAGATTCATAAATGTTGATAAAACAATATCATAAATTTAATAATTTTTTTATTGCGTTTAGTTTATTAGTAATTTTAGAGAGAATGTAATTATCATAGCTATCATATTATAATTCCTTGGTTCACAAAATCCTTTCAGATGGAGTAGTATTATGTTGTGTGACCAGCAGCTAACGTGTCTGTTAGAGAAGAAGTAACAGTTTAAGTAGTTAATAGCGCAGGAATTTTATCGCTTACATAGGCATCATAGGCAAACCAAATTATAAAGCTGAAAGTTTTCAATAGGTTAGATCTATGTTAAACATTAACATACCAAAAGTCTAAAGTCGAGTTCAAAAATTAGTAGAGTATAAAAATTCAGTTTAATCGAGTCGTTTTTTTATCTTATTAAATTACTGTGTAAACCACAAAACTTGCTTTGCAGAATCCATAGTAAAATCATAGTTTTCCTGATTTTAGTCTACTGCGAAATTAGGTACATCTACTGCGAAATTAGGCAAGCTCTAGTTAAAAATTAATAATCATAACTTAGTATTTCATTAATCTCATTTTTAAAACGATTTTCGATATTCCGAAAATCGATAATTCAAAACTTTAAACAAAAAAAGAGGGAAAATGCTTTATTTTATATTTTATTTTTTCTCAAATTATTACGAAATTAGGCGTGTTTGCCTTTCATGTATTAACCCATTACTGATTATTACATGATTTTTATTATTTGGAAAAGATTATTGAATGCACTATTAGATGCATCATTAAACGAAAAATTCAATTGGAATTCGAAGCTACAGTTATATTCGTTCTTCACACAGTGCTGGTGATTGCACCGTTAACCGGAGTTTAGCTTATTGCAAGTAAAAAACTCGGCATTCAGTTCAAATCATTACAAAGACTTAAAACTATATTCCTAAATATTTTACAACTTTTTAATTTTTTTGGCGAATTTAAAAATTACTAATAACTGCCTAAGCTTTACAATCAATGCTTCAATTTTGCACATGGAGAAAGTTTAAAGAAGGAGTCTCCCTATATGTCTCAAAATATACATGTTTAACGCATCGAAATTTGAAAATATATAATGTTTCATATTAGTCAGTGTGATCTAACCCTTTGTGTATGTTGGTGCCAGGTTATTTTAGCATCCCTTAGCAACATCCAAGAAAAAATACTTTAAAACCTTAAAAATTTAAGTCTGTTTATTGTTAACATATATTTGATTATTAGTTTTTATTAAAATACCGGTCTTGTGGTACATGAACGCCTTTTTACTCGAGAAAAATTCTGAATTCAAGAATTAGAAGAAATCTAAATCCGTGGAAATCTTGAGTACCTATACAATATTCTGCAGCCAATTGTATTGTATATTCTGTCATACTGTCTAGAGCCTTCTACCATCATGATGATGTAAGACCTCATACGGCAAGAGTCTATCAACAATTCCTGCGTGAGATTCATATCCCATTCCTCTTCCATTATCAGCCAGGTCCTTTCCAATCGAGAAAAAATATGCTGATAAAAAAATTAATCACAACGGTAACGGAATGTGGGAAAAGTAGGTCAACATTTGCTGAAAAACTTATAGATTCTGCCAAAGGACGGCAATAAAGTGCCATTTGTGCCACTTGGCTCCATGCCACAAAATATATTGACTTGTATCGCCGCGAGAGGAGGACTTACCAAGTCTTCATTTGTGACAGATGTGCTGCCATTTCCATATAACAAGTGCTTTTACAATAATCATGATAATAATAATGGTCATTTATTTATTCTCCTTATTATTCAATCAACTTGTCAATACACAGGTAGGTGCATAATATGTAATCTCATTTTTTTATCTTTTAATACTCACTAAGTGTGCAAAATTTCATAATGCTAAACTATTTTCTTGGAGTAAGTATTTTTAGTGAAATATATATTAATAATATAGCTGTGAAGGAAAATCGAGAAGTTACTAATTTTGAAAATTCACCATGAATATTTCGTTGATGTACTGGTTTAGGTGAAACGCCTCAAGCACTGGATGGAAGGAACGAAAAACAAAATCATCAAACTAACAAATAAAACAAGACCTACTTGTCATCGAATAGCTAAAGGCACCATTCTGCTATCTATACGATTTCTTGTGTACTTTGTGGCGATTGGATAAAATTTATCTTTTAAAGTTGATCGCCGTAAAGACTTCAATTTTTCTTAAATATAATCTATGTTTACAAGAGACCTAATAACTTTGACATAAATAAAATATTTAACGTTCTTCACAAGGTGTGAGACAAGATAATAAATTCTTCAATCATTAATAATATGCAAGGTCAAGCGTGGCAGTAGTGAATTTAAGATGTCGTTGTCTTTTGGAAATAGACATTAGTAGTAACGAAAATGTTCAAAGCTTTTTAAAACATGTAGTGCCCATCCCTTTTCTTTTTAGTTTCACTTTCCATACAACTTTCAATTTCAATATAATCACTCATTCATCTTGTAAATTTGGTCTATCTTAAGTTCATTGTCAATGATTAATTTTTCAAACTTTTGAACAACGTCCTTAGCAGCGTCATCATCAGCTGAGGGTTTTTCTCCTGCAATAACAATATGCCTTACTCCATGATGAATGTGTGTGCAAGCAAAGTGTGGCTTCCATCACACTTCGCCTGCACTGAACTTATCATCTCAATTTTTTGTGTAAAATTACTGCCTTCTCTTTTACGATAGGATCTAATAGGGAAGTTCCTTTACATCTTTCTTGACAGAGCCAAACCCATAGTGCGTCATCCAAGAGTTCTCGTTTGTCTTTTTAATATTTTTTTCTGCTTTTAAGGCATCCTTTTCCTCAACCATTAACGAATACGCTTCAGGATCTTTAAGACACCTTTTCCAGTTTTTAATTGTGGTTATGCCAACTCCTATTTCTGAGGCTAATTTAACGAGAGACTTACCATTGCCCAGTCCTTGTAGAACGTTCGGCTTCTGTTTTAATGTACACACAACACATTTTCTTTTTTTATTAGTAGCCATTATCACTTTAAACTATAACCTGCACTTTTAGAAAGAAAGAACGTAGAGTAGCAAACAGTACAGGAGTAAGCTGTCAATTGAGGCAGTTAGTTTTGGTTTGGAGAGGTTGTTACTTTTAGTTTAAACAGTCGATCCTGCAGAGTCGGTAGTTCCGAGGTCGGATATGAGGGGTTCCACTCTATTTCTTGCGTTTTATGTTCTAATTCTTGGCACACCAAGCCTCCTATCCTCTTAATCTATTGCTTAATTGTAATTGCTCAAACAATATCTTGTTCCTACGTTACGTTGTTTTTATAATGTTAAATTAGGGGTCGCTCAATTATTACCTAAGCTCCTTCGGGGAGGGAGATTTGAAATTTTATTATGTTTTCTAACAACGGGAACTGAACATACTTACTTAAGATACAAACAATAACAAAACTGGCACGAAGTCGCAAAGTGACAACCGACAACCGCCCTGGCAGAACTGCAATACTTGAATGTACGACACACTGCGAGTAGAAGATATAAAATACACGTGATCACAGTTAAATATTTGATTACTTAAATCAATGGTTCTGAATCTTTTTTCGCTTGGAACCCACATAAAGCTTCCAGTGGCCTCCCTGCCATTTTTAAATGATAACGAATCTAATTTTTTAATAAATATGTTTTAGCAAATCCACCCTTCTTATTTATTACACACTCTTTGCTTACAACGTAAGTTTTAATACGCTGTTGTAAGCTGATGTAGGGTTCTGATGGTGGTGGCATATGGCCATCAGAAATAGTTGTCAACAGCGTATTAAAACTTTTTTAAGGGGGCTTAGGGGATTTAAATTTTCCAAAAATTGATTTTTTTATTATTATTTTATCGGAAAAACCAGTTCTTCCTGAACATGTTGATACCAAAATGATTATTAGTTTCTGTGAAATAGAACGCGAGATATCCTAAAATTCTAATGGTAGGGAAAGGTAAGTGTACGCAATATTTCCCTAAATTTTTTGTTCCCAATCTTCGAAGCGTTTTTTCTCAAAACTTTCACAAAAATTTCGCCCCAGAGGCTTTTCTGTGTTGACCATTATTTGGCAATTGTGTTATCCCTGTGAAGGGTAATAATATCTTACAACTTAATATATGGAGAAAAATGCGTTTGTTCTTGTCCTCATTCGTCTAGTAGGTCAAGACACCGCGGGCTCAACGCGGGGACCCTGGTTCGAATCTGGGATGAGGACGGCGTCTCTTTTTCTTCTAAACAAAAATAGCTCTAGTTTGAGCTACTAATACGTGGGTGTCAAATTTATTTGTAATAAAAACAATATTTTAAGGGTTAAAATCATCCAATCAGTTATTTAGAAAATAAATAAACATTAATAAAATGTATGATTTGAAATTCAATTGGCGATGGATTTTTACGCTCATTAACTGTAAAAGACTGTAATTTAAGTATACCTTCTGAGATAAACGGACTACAAATGTACTTCTTGGTACGACTTTGAACCCTAACGAAAGCTAATACCTTACGAGCTGATGAAACTCTTACGCTACTCGCAGAAATAGGTTAACAGAACATAGATGTGTATGTACTGATTAGCATCCGCAACCTGTATTGCATATTTTGGGCAGAACATCTTGCTTCCACCAATAACTACCACCAATGTGCCAACTACCGATTGAACATTAGTGTAATTCGTTTCTCTTCTTATCTTTTATAGGTGAAAGAAGACTGGAAATACGTGGCGATGGTCTTGGATAGGCTATTTCTGTGGATTTTTACAGTCGCTGTTCTGGTTGGCACTTGCGGAATAATCCTACACGCCCCTACTCTCTACGACACAAGAGAACCCATCGATGTTAAACTATCTGAAGTAGCAATGGCTACGATGCATCACCATCGCAGATCGTGATGAATATCGCTGCTATTCTTACCTATACCTTGGTGCGACCTCGCGACTTACCGCAGTGTTTTCCCTGGCTGCGCCATGTTGTTCGAGTGCCCTTTTCACACGGTGAAGGTGCAAATAATTAGATTTCGAATATGTATGTACGGACTCAGTATGGTACTGCCATCTATTGTAGCTAGGTAATAGCCCTTTCAGAGGGAAAAAGCAAAAAACTTACAAATATATATATATTTAGTGCGCACGATGCATTAGAATTCACGTGTGGTTGTATGAGACGAAGGAGGATTTCAATTATTTCACATATTTTATGCGCAACGTTTGCAACTGTTAGGCATTTTTAGCTGAGCTATATTGTCAAAGCGTTTTATGCAAAAATACAAAATTTATTGCAATGTTGATTTAGAACGTCTGTATTTCTATCAAAATGTTATTTAATAAGGCTTTAGATTTGGGCAAAATGATTAACATGATCTGCTGTTCTTCAAGACATATTGAGCTTCGACTTTTGAAATACATTTTTGGCATGATGAAAGTCTCTCCTGCCAAACTAGGCCGAAAAATCTTAGCTTGATCTTAATGCAAATAGGAGAGATGCAATATATATGAGGTAAGCTATATATTTCTCAATAACCAGTAAATTGTGCAGTGTGATTCCGAGAGGTAACCCATGTATATCTTATGTCTTGGAAATTTCAGCGTCACGTTTAGAAAAATTGGAAATTGCGCTCAAAGGAATGGGTACCGATATCCATATCCTTATTATATTGCAGTCGCGAATTGGTTTATAATAAGGAGGGTGATTTTAAAGTAATTGCGTTGAGTCATAAATTAGTCATAAAAAGTTAAACAAACCACGGTGATTGAAATAAACTTTATGGAAATCAAAAATTAATTGAGCAAGTTTCAATGAGCTAAATTAGTCTGAGTCAATAAACAACTTCGAAATTATTAGAAGTCTAGCTGTATCGGCTACGACATTGTAATTACTCAAAAATAGTCCATATTACTAAGGTGAAAATCGTTTCACTAGCTACCAAATATGCAAACCGGAGCACGTAACTTTATAATGTATGTGTTAAAGCTTGCTGATGACAGAATAAAAACAATAAATTATATAGCTTGATAGTTATTCTGTTCTCACAATGAAGTTGCTTTTCAACTTTTTGAATATTTGTATTTTAGCACTAAGATTACGCATTGACTTTAGCGAATTATTATTTTATAATGCTTGATATGCGCAACTTCCCAGGTAGACGATATCGGTCAAACTTTGGAAAATCCGCGAATTTTTTTAAATGTTTTAAAAGATAGGTGGAGAAGAGAGTGGAACTTTTCCAAGGAGTTTTCCCTTTTGAAAAATGGTACGAAAATTGAGGAACTCTTCAAGCAGTAGGTAAAGATATATTTAGTAGTTCTTCAGCGTGCAGCTCTAGCATTACATAAATGATAAAAATTAAAGTATAAGGATATACAAATATATATATATATATACATGCATATGTGTGTGCTCGAGTATATATACATGAAATCCGCACTGTAATTCTAGCGGTAAATATCGTATTGTCATTGTATGTGTAAAACAAAGTCACGTTGTATGATAGTCATATTATTATTGAATGTACGTTTCTGGTAAAGCATTTAGCGCAGTAGTTCCCATGATACGTAAGTTTGATTAGACCATGATGCTTAGGAAAATTGGATCAAATCTCTTAAAATTAACAAGGACGAGACGATTGGCAAAAGCGTGTAGTTCATTCCTAGTTCAACATTCGTTCCACGAAAATGTAACCTCACTGCCGGAAGACAGCTCTTATATTAGTGAAAATTGTAGATATTAGCGTACCAAGCAGCATTAATGTAATACAAAAGCAGCACTGTTCAGTCTGGCGGTATAAATAACATGTTTTGCCACCGAAGAAACATGCATGTCTAATCCTCTCGTGGCGAATTATTAAAGGCAATGTTATTGCTCTAGTTGTATAACGTAGCTGGCAACATATAAAATACATGTATATATATATTCCTTCTGAGTTCAAACATTTTGACAAGATTCTGTCTTTATATACTTATATAATTTGTGTCCACATATGTGCATTTTCAGAATGTCGTCTTTTCTGCTCACATATCGAGATAATATGATGATGGATGAATTTGCCTTCCAAATTTATAATTCTTGTTCTCTTCGGTGGTTTGCAGAAAAATATTATATTTATGTAAATATAATTGTTCGCATTTTAAGTACAATGCCGTGGTAATGAGAAGAAATTTGACCATCTTCAAAAAGTGCCAAAGCATGACTATATGAGAATACCCATATAATGATCTTGTATATTAAGCAAGGTATGTTTTGATAAACTTGTTGAAACTCTATGCTTAATTTAGTGTTGCTCAATGTATTTCATCTATATGTTTATTGTTTTTCTTCTGTATGAAGAAAACTCTATTTAAAATACTTTAGGATTGGATGGTTTCTTTTGCAATTTTTACACAACACTCATGCAATAAAACGATAGCTTTGCGTAACAGAAGGCTATAATTATAACAACTAATATAATAAAATAGAGGATTAAGCTTTCCTTTTCTCCCTCTCTTTTTATTTGATTATCGGAGAAATTTTGTAAAATAAATATAATCTCTGTTCCTTTAAAGGAGAACGTTTGTTTGTTAATTAGCTAGGGTATGTCTTTAGTATTTCTATACAAATTAACTTCATAAAATTGATGCACACAGACAAAATATTCAATTACAGTGCAATTTCATCGAATCTTTGTTGCAAAAACATGTTGCTATGTTGTGAAAGAGCTAAGTTGTATATTTCCAAACTTGCATATTCCTTTTGAATCAACTAATAAGTATACTCTAATATTCATAAGTTATATAGCTAATTTTGACTAATTAAACTTTGCTAAATTCTCTTCATTGTTTATAAATAAACGAGGCCAATTTTATCTTCTAGAAAATACATATTTGGTTAAATTTAACGAAGTTTGTTTCATTAAATTTGAAAATCACCTGATGCTACATATCGTCTCTAGTTCTGCATCTGTTGTCCACAATAAATTGGAACTGCAGATTACAGATATCACTTTTAAAACAATTATATTAAACCCTATCATATTTTTCTTTCATTTTATTATACACTGATTGACATTGAAATGGTCTTGAATATCAACTAATTTCGATGTTTAATAATGAATAGGACATTTTTTTTGTGAGTATTAAATCAAACTTGAGCCTAAAGAGATTATTGCGCTCTGTTACAGCATATAATTCAAATATCTTAACAGAGAATTTCATCGATAACACACCAGATTTATTTGAAATAGTCAAATATGAATTTTTCATTATGGAGATGAAAAAAAAGCTGTATTAAAATAATTTATAAAAGTGTTGGGTGGATTGTTGTTATCTGCGGAAAAATATTCCAAAATATATTTATTAAAAACAGCATAGAGTTATATTTGGAACAGAAATTTTTAAATTTGATTGCAAATAGAGGAATCATATATATAATCAAGTCACTAGCATTTTCTTACAGCGGCAAATAAACAACTTTTAAAATTATTGCAGTGTTTTCTAACATATTATTTTTTTCAAGAAAACACGTTATTTTTTTCAAGTGACCACTTTATTTTTCAAGAGCGCATATCGTTTTTCCAAGAAAGCAAAAGGAGATTTACGATTTAGAAATAAAGCCTACATAATTTTTTTATTTATCATTCTAGGATTATGCAGTTATTCAAAATATTTTCGTTAGAGCAATGAGCATTATATACTCATCATAAAACGTACCTTTGCAGCAAAATCTGAGAATCCATTGAATGTTCACAAAACGCGCAAAGATATTTTCTATTCTAGAATTTCCCTGTTATTGCTATGAGTTAACCTGTTATTGCTATGCGTTTGAACAACACGACTTTTTTTATCCTGTCCTAAAACTGAAATAATATAATTTAACACTAACCTGCTGTTAATATATATTGGCCTATATTGGCGAAGGTGGACAAAAATATCAAACTATCAGTTCCTAATGTAGCGAAAACAGAAAATTTGGTTCTGCTGCTTGTTATGCTAATAATCCCCAATGATTCCGAAAGCATGTGGAAAAGAAATTCTTTATCTGTGGACCAACTTATAGAATGAACAGAGAGTTTTTTTGCATGCGCGATTTATAAAATTCTATTTTACGAGTATAAAACAAGTAGTAGTATTTCGTAGTGCTACTCAGATAGTTTCGCAAGCCCCTGAAGTCAAATGGACATTTGAATGGAGAATACTTTGTTAAAAATGTTTTTTTGTAATTTTAACTATAATAAAGTATATAACTTAGATATCTTGTGCCTTGTGTTTATTAAGTCGTGTAATTCTTGAAAGAGTGAATGAACTTCGATCAATACGGTTTTAAAGATAAATGAAGATCTATTCTTTGAAGTTTTGATCCATGCGATTACTATATCAATATCTAAAATAATGAAAGCAGAAAAATTTCTATAGATTAAAATAAAATTTATCCCTAGAAATGAAAAAGGGACTTGAATCAACATCCAGCAGAATCTCATTGCTTTGTAATGTTCCATTTCTAGTGTAAAGATTTATGGTGCACAGGGAAAGAAAGGACCGTATGCCGCTCGTTCGTGGTAACAGATATCACTAGGTCAACGTTCCCCAACCTTCTTTTTCTCCCGCACCCCTTGTTTAGACTCTTTATTTATAAGTAACCCATCCTCTCATATCCCTCCACCCATCCCTTCACGCAAAAAAGATTTTTTTTTTTCAGGTAATAATGTTTTTAGTTTAACTTAAAAAGCCCAGGACTCAAATTAATGTCATTTATTGGATTTTATATCTGGTCTCACAATCCATTTCAATATTTTATAGTAGCAGCCTGAAATAAAAATAAATAAAAACAGAACTGAAATAATTTTAACAACGTTAACTTATGATAAAAGTTGATAACTATTATTTATCTTGATATACAAGTCTTCAAACCTGGCTATTAATAATTTCAATGGGATCCTTGAGCTTGTTTCACGGAGCTGAAATTTTTTATGAGTATCTTTCCAAACCCACCTCCAGGGCCTGATCACCGCAAAGGCGTCCAAAGCCCGGGCTTTGGGACTAGACTTTAGCGGGAGTGGGAACTGCACGGTGAACAATCCTTCTGCGCATGTGCGTGGTCCACGCACATGCTCAGAATATAATCTATTCTCAAAGCTCGGGCTTTGGACGCCTTTACGGTGATCAGGCTCTAGCCACCTCGCATCTGTGTGAAAAGTAATGTAGTAAGGGGCAATCCAGTCTCCATCTCTTCGCACAAAAATTTGAATGGTCTGAAATTTCTTGAATTGGCTTTAACAAAATTAACAACTTTCGCAGATTCGTTGAGCACTTCCTTCAATGAATGTGTTCACACTGGCGTACGCAAGGGGTATTGGTGGGGGTTGTATCCCCCATTGCAATGAAATTTTGTTCATTTAATATCGAAATACGCGAGTTGTAGCTCTGTAACTCCCCATTGAACCTATAACCCCCCTTATGAATTTTCTGCTCTGTGTGTTCCTCACTTCGCGAGAAAGCTATTGAGCTTTCACATAAGTGCCTCTTTGTAAACCAAAACTCTATAATTTTGTTTATGTGTTTTCATGTTAACCCCTTATGTTTTGGTGTTTTCCACTTTTACAAATATTATTTTCACGTGCCCCGCCCGGTCCTCAGCGTACCCGAGTTTGGGAACCGCAGCTTCACACCTATTTCCTTCCTCATTGATTCATTTGAAATACAACTAAAATGACAATGTGCCCTCTAAATTACAACTAAATATTTCATCCGTGAAATGCATCATCAAAAATAAAACAAATAGAGATCTTTGTGTACTAAGCCAAACTAAAAAGCAATTTCCAAAATGATCCTCGTTTATGGTATATTCAACGGGCCCATGCTTATGTACTGTACAGGAATATTGTAAGTAATATATTATGATATCGTAATTCAACTGTTCACCGGAATGTATAAAACACATATAAAACTTAAATGCTCTTTTAAAATTGCATGTAAGTTAAGGATGTGTGTTATTGAAGTAGCGTTGAATGAACAAAAACTTGGTGATCTTAAATTCAAATCCTAAACTTTGAAATTATTTGCCTTATGATTTAGATTTTTTCTCAATTTATTTCAAACAAGAAATAATAGTGCTCTTTCATCTTTACTAATAGGGCATTTCGTGGATACTTCCAAAGCAATAGAAGCTTCTAAACCAAAGGAAGAAAATTATGTTAGAGCTTAAATATATCGATGCAAGCCTTTCATCTTAGCGATCTTAATAATAATAATAAATTTATTTATTTTCTACGTACATTGAACAGTACATTGCATTTTAAATAAAAGGTTCAGTTAAATGACGTAGAAGGTCCTGGGAAAATACTGCAGTATAACGTGCCCAGGACCTGAAAAATTTACCGCCAGGGTGTTATATATTACCATTATACTTTCACATATTGTCAATGGTATAACAAATAAATTGAACTCACACAACAAATTCATACAATTAAGTGACAAGTATCAATATAAACAAATATGTGTTAATCATACACTATCCTTTTATATTACAGCATATAAAAATATTAATATTTCATAAATTCATCAACATCAATCCATACTATTATTCATTAATTTTTCCTTCAATTGGTTGTTTTTTGTTTTTTTTTTGAATAAATGCAAATTATTTACATTTTTTAATTCTGTTGGCAATTTATTCCATAATTTTGGACCTTTATAATCAATGCCATCTCGTCTGATATTTGTTCTTATTTTAGGTAGTATTAATTCATTAAAAAATTAAACCATCTGTTATATTTCTCATTTTCAATAATACTCTTTTCCAGTGTTAATTCTAAATTCTTGTCATTAACCAATACACTAGTGTCATCCGCAAACAAAGTTAAATGACCAGTGTTCGAAAGGTTAAATATATCATTAACATATAAGAAATACATAAGGGGGTCCAATATTAGTACCTTGGGGAACAACATATTTGTAAGTAATTGCATTTAATTCAAACCCATCAATATATACAATTTGTTTTATTTCTGTTAAGTAATTTTTTGATGTTATTTATTTTTCCACGTAAACCACAATCATTCAGCTTTTCTAATAATATATTTCTATTAATAACGTCAAAAGCTTTACTTAAATCTTAGAATATGCCTACTGCATATTCCCCCTTCTCGATTATCTCTCTTAATTTACCTACTGTTCTCAATAGAGCTTCCTCAGTTGATTTACCCTCCCTGAAACTATATTGATAATCACTAATTATACGATGTTTGCCTATGAAATTTGTAATTTTTTATAAATCATTTTTTCAAATATTTTTGCAAATGCAGATGTTATAGCAATAAGCATTTTAATTTTCCAATCTCTCCCTTTTCCCTTTCTTGAACACAGGAATTATTTTTGTAACTTTCAATTCCTGTAGAAACATCTCTTGGTCAATGAATTCGTTATATAATTTATACAATGGTCCAACAAATAAATCAGCATTTTCCTTTATTATTAGAGGACCAATCCCATCGATACCAGCACCTTTTTTACATTAATTTTATTTATCTCTTTATATATATATCCAACATATTTATATTCTCAATGTACATAGTTTTAGCATTACTTAATCCTATATATCCTTATATTTATCAAGATTATCTTCGCTTCTACCTATTAGTGTTTCAGCTATTTCAACAAAAAAAATCATTAAACTCATTAGTTATGTCGTCACTCTTAGTTATTAATTCATTAACTATTGAGATACCCTTTTTTTCCCTTATCTCTTCCAATAATTTTATTAATTAATTCTCATTTTCTTTTACTATTAGTATTACTAAGATGTTTTCCATAGAAATAATTTTTACTTATTTGAATTAATTTATTAATTTTATTTCTTGTTGATTTAAATTTATTGAGATATTTTAATTTTTTTGTTCTTATAAATTTATCAAATATTTTATTCGTTAATTTAATTTTATTTAATACATTTCTATTAATCCATCCTTTTTTTATGTATCTTATTCTTTATAATTTTCCATGGAATATTTTTATCATATAATTCAATTATTTTGTTTATAAATTTTTCATATTTATTAATACAGTTAAGGAACTCTGATTCCCAATTAATCCGGCTTAATTCTTTCCTAAATTTCAATCTGTTCTTGCTACTTAAGTTTCTGATTTTTATTTTAAGTTTTTGATTACTATAATCATTCTTATGTACTTCAATAATTATTGGTCTATAATAAATTAGTTGATAGTCAGTCGTTTCATCTGTAATATACATAATATTAGTAAAACGAAGGTCTATTGTAGTTGCTGAGTTATTAGTAGTTCTGGTGGGCTCATATATAATATTTCTCATTCCGAGTGATTTCAGGCTATTTAACAAATAATTACTCAATGGTGTATCTTTTCCTATGTCTATATTTAAATCATCCATTCGTATAATATTTTATTGTATAAATCATCCAATTTAATTTGCAGCCAATCAATTAGTTTATTTATGCTTCAATGCGGTGGTTTATATATTACTCCTATTCTTAGGTCATTTCTTCTTATGCCCACCATTTCCCAAACATCACACATACAATCAATATCTTCCCATCTCTCAAATCCTTCTACTGTATTCCTTATATAAATGGACACTCCATCATCTCTCTTCCCCTCTCTCATTAAATGAAATCCATAACATCCCTGGATATACATGTGATCGTCGATCCCAGCCCATGTCTCCCCAATTCCCAAAATATCTATTCCAACTTCCCTGTTCTCAAATAACGTTTTAATTCCTCTAAATTTATTTTTGATATATAATATATTCAAAATTTGGGCAGACTCAAATTAGCAATTTTTAGTTTTGCTTATATTTTGGAGCTTTTTGGCAACACTTCCACAAACGTATATGTTAAATATTTTGATTCCTAGAGACTGGTACTCCTACCTTTATCTTTATGAAGATTATTGAGTATTCATTTCAGGCAAGGGATTCTTATAATCATTTCGTCTTTGTATAGTTGCAGATTAGATAAATGTGTGCAAGAAGCTCTTCTCTCATAATAATCTCAATTTAGACAATTTCTAAAGTGCCAATGAGAGGCAGATTGATTGTCGTGTTTCTTATAGCGATCTTCATTAATTACTTCGATTATAAAATAAAAACATATTTGATTATTGAAATCTTCAAAAGTATCCACAAGGCTTCGTTTATCTGCAGAACTATGCAATAAGAGCAATAAATAATTGTGAGTCTAATTTAGAATAAAGAATTGCATAGTATAGTGAAAGGAGGCGTGCTTGTTTAGTATTAGTTTTTAGTAAAATTGAATTGAATAATTCTTAATTTCGTTCTTTCGTCTACCGCAAAAGAAATGACACAAGATGGTTGCAATTATAACATTGCTCTGTTAAAGAAACTATAATAATATATTACATCACGTTCACCAGGAGTAATCAATAGTTGAACACGTATATTCATATATAGGTATAATCAATAAGGTTCTATACTGATCACACGAACACACTGTAAGTGCTTATACATCCTAATTGGCAATTATTTACGAATGGAGATTCAGATTAATCAGTCATTTATCATTTATGCAATACTCTAAATATTTGCATACGATTACGACCGTAGAGCTGCCTGCGGCTGCTACCGGATTATCTCAACGACTACAGACATTCTAGTGAATTAAACTCTTTCTTTACTCATCCTTTCGTATCTGTTTGAACAGAATTTCTTTCTGTTTGCACTGTCACAGCTTTTTGCTTCCTTGACGGAGAATTTTCTTCACCAGTTTGCCAATCGCTTAAGGGAATCCTTTTACGTTCGCTTAAGTAGACTGCAGAAGCCGGGTCGCTTGCCGTATTCCAGTAAGTATTTAGAATAATAATTACTACCATATGCACATATGTTTGCAATCATAAATTACCACAGATTAAAAGCAATTTTATTTTTTACATTACAGGCATTATCCACAAGATTCTAAAACCAATTTGTCAAAATAAAACTTTACCTCCCTTTAGATTAAATTACTCACAGTGATTACGATTATTTTTAGTTGTCGTGGTGCAATGCCAAACTATCTAAATTGTTTGAAGAAATTAAAATAATAAAGTATCTGCTGTTGTTTTACATGCACATAGTCACTTATTATATTAAATAGGTTTATTATCGTTCTTCCATCCAAAATAACCAATTCTTCTAAGAAATACCTATTTAATGGTTAGGACATTGCATTAAACACAATTCTTCAATTATTCGAAAATTATAAGATAATGTTTGCCTTAAGAATCAAATAATACCTTACACAATGCTACATATTTCATTTAGGCAACATTTAAAATTTACTTACGGCAACAGCTATTTCAAATTAGTGTATTAACAGGCACACACCTGTCGTATATTAATAAAATTAACACAATATTCACGTTGAAACTACAAGTTCGTCTTAATACGACTAATGTGTTCGAACACAGAAGTGAGAACATAATCTTCCTTTTTTTTTATCTAACTATACATATGCTTAATGTTTCGAAATAATCCTGTAGACGCTGTAGCTGATATAAAATAAATGTAGAGAGTTGCGATGTAGACGTTTCATGCATTTCTATAAAACGACTACTTTGAAGACAAAAGCAAATTTTAATAAAAACTTGTTCTTGAAATACGATTAATTAAGTTGTCAATAATGCATCGACACCGTGCCGGTAAGGAATTTAACAAGATAACGGACTTTGAGAAAGGACGGATAATTTACGATACTGGGTGATCAATTTGATGTGTCACACACATCGGTCGGGATAAAACAGCGGTCCAACTATTGTCGAAGAATGGTTGAAAGACGGCATCTCTACACCCGTGAAGTCAGAACTACGACAAGGACGGTGACTATATACTCCTATAAACACTCTATCGACCATCAGATGGACGTGATGATACCTTCCATCAATTAATCCATTATCCGGCATACTATTTGCAATCGCCCTGCGAAGGTAGGTTTGCATACGCATCGGCTGTTGCGCCTATTTACCACCGACCTCAACTCGTCGTGTAGTGCACTTGGAGTCAGTGGCATAGCAATTCAAAATTGATGGGGCCTTAAGTCCCCCTTACCTATGGCACTTCTTGGATTGGTGCCATTCCAAAGTGGCCTAACCACAGGATAGCTTCCATGTCGTCCTCAATGAAGAATACTTCTTAGGCTCTGACGATAGCCAAATAAGCATGTGGAAGCTACACGACGTGGTGAACTTAACAATCCATTCAACTATGTTGTATGGCTACAGTTTGGTAGGCATTGTAGGCAATTTAACAACGTGCCCGTATGTTGATGATATCTTGGAACATGTAGCACTCCCTTCAAAACTGGTCTGGGAAACGCCTTATTTCATGACAATAACGCCTGTCCACATACAGCAGTCATCTCATTAAAATGGTTAGGAAACAACAACATGCTACCTCATAAAATGCCAAATCCCCAGATTTATCCTCAGTAGAAAAGGTTTGGGGCATCATGGAACCGTCATTTACAGGACTCGATGCAGATATCGGTAGCCGAATTGATAGCTAACAGAGGAAATATCCCCTACTAGCATAGTCATATTAACGATTTTTTAAACTATGGAGGATTGCTTTTGCACTAGAGTTATCATATCGTGCTACCTGATAAGATTTGTCCATCAGTTTTAAGCGAATCGCATAACCTATTTGGTTGGCGCAATTTCAGCTTCACAGAATATGGGGAAACCCAGGGCAAGACGGGGAACTCAACGTTTGAATTAATTTTACTTATATTAGACAGACACATTGAATAACTTTGGTCTGCTTACTATCTTAATATATTGCTGTAACACATATCACAAAAGTTTTACTTTATTACGAATTTGTAAGGACATACTGATCTTTATGTTCTTATGAACTTAAGTTGTAAAGCGCCCCATCTTACAACATAATCCGGGGCAAGATAGATTAACCAAATGGTTGGTGAAACAATTGTTTTGTTATTCAAAAAATTATTACAATTCATTTAATTCCCATTACAATTCATTTAAAAAATGGATTACCATTAATTTCAAAAACAGATTACAATTAATTTCAAAAACGGATTATAATTACTTTCAAAAGTGGGTTACAATTAATTTCAAAAACGGATTACAATTATTTTATTTCTGATAATAATTATTTTATATCTTATTACAATTATTTTATTTCTTAAAATTTTATTTCTGATTACAAATATTTTATTTCTTAAAATTTTTATTTCTGATTACAATTATTTTATTTCTTAAATTTTTTTTATTTCTGATTAAAATTAATTTAAATTCAATTACAATTATAAGTCCTGTGTAGGTGTTGAGGGATGTCCGGTTGGAACAGCCAGGTTTCCTGAAGTACTGTCATCCAGATTTTCAGTTCATATTTTAGTTGCGAACATGGGCGGATTTACCATTTTGCCGCCCCTTCCTACCTGTCCACCTCCCTCCAATCAGTAGTAGGAACATAAAAATTTTACATTCAATATACGCCAAAAACATTCACATTAACATTAAATATGTTAAAAATTCCCTAAATTGAAACGTAAATATTAAAAAATATTAACTTATATTGAAGTATTATTCCTTTTTGGTATATAATAAATCAAATTCAATTTTATTGAAATAAATTTTAATTTTAGCAAAAAATAAAAGCCTATCGAACACTGGTATTTAAATGGAAAGCATGACGTCTAGCTTTCTTCTCGGCAAAACATCTGATTTATATCATCGTATGGTATTAATTTTGTTATATCAAACTTAATACACAAAATTTTGCCGCCCTAGTCTATAGCCTAGTATAACCTTTTAGAAAATACGACACTGGTTGCGGATTATGGAACACACTTATCTTACCCCACACAGTTCTGAAATATAATGACAACCTCCTAACTCAATGTAAGACAACATGTTCTAGTGTACTCGTCACACCCTTTTAACACTAATGAGTATATCTTATTTATATAAATCGAACACTACGCAGATTAAATTAAACAACAATATAAATCAACGTTTATTGGCGTAGTGATACCAGCGCCGATGTTATGGCGTGATTAGATGGTGAAACGTTCGAAAGAAAATAAATATTTCTGCGTTCGGTGGGACCTGAACCCACGACCTTCCACTTGCTTGAAGTATATCTTACTTAAAGATTATTATGGTTTGGATCAGATCGCACCCTCTACCTCACAGCGATGGAAATAATTTGAACAGAAAATTATAAAGATTTCAAAAGCCCATAAAAAATTTTCTAAGTAGTGAGAGACATTGCACTTCCATTATCATACTTGTCCAAAATACTTCACGAAAAGCGTGGCCACTCAATTAGTAGAACAGTGGTTATTTGGTGCCACTTTCAACCGAAACAAAAAACTCAACCCCATCTTGCCCGGGTTTCCCTATATAAAATCCAATTATAAAATATATAGAAACAATGCACACATAAGAATGAGAATTGGACTGTGAGTTTCTATATGTTGAATTGTTTGAACCCTTTTTATATATATGCACGGTAACTCAGAGTGAACCACCACTTTTAATCCGCCCGTAACAATATGTTACGTATGCCCGTATCATATGTCTATAATCGAAATGTACTCGAAGAGAAAGCTCACTAGATTATAATGACGATTTATGAAATGAATATTGATATTTACAAATATATGTAGATGGCTGACAACAACGACCACAGATACTTTAAATCCATATTAACACTTATTCGATTTGACAATAACTGCTTGCTTGTCTGTTTTGCTTAATCTCAATTTTATCCCGAAGTCTTCCCTAAATTAATGTTGTGTAAATGTAAACGCAGGCATACACAAGGCTCATCAATTTCATAAACAGCGTATTAGGACGGCCCTGAAATACTAATCTGATGATTAATGGGTCATACATTCCAAGTTATTAATTTAAACAGATAAAGAATTATAACGTATTGTATATCTTCCTACAGTATGTTGGACGAATTTTGCATTGTGTTGCCCATATTTCACATAAGCTTAGATTCTTCGTACGTATTATATTCATACATGATAATTTTCCGAATTTTCAAATCATTTCGTCAAATGAGCACGCAGGCCGGAATTATGCAAATCGCTCGCTGACCAAACCAATGAATGATTTTGCATATTTCATCATCAATCATAAAATCATCAATTATTAATAAAATGTCACTGTCTTTAATTAATTCAGTGCAATTAATTGATGTCTAGACTATTGTAGATTAGGCATCAAAAATTAACCGATCGATTCCATTATTTTTACACGTCAGGTTTTATATTAATTGGGGAAAACAATTCTTAATGAGACTGCAGTTCCCATAAGTAGTGTGAAAATGAAAGTGTGAAAAAGACTGAGTAAGTCTTTGGAATGAATTCGACAACGCAGTAAGTGCCAAAGGCAAAAAGCATGCTAATGCTCTACTGTTTGTGCATATTGTAAACTAATAAAGAATCTTTGGATGGGGATGCCTTAAATCCAACTTTTTAGAAATTTATTATACTTAAAGGTTTGCTACAGGCATTTTTACGTAATTTGCATACTCTCTGCACTTAAAAAAATACATTTTAACGAAGAGTTTTTATAACGCGTTCTCCAAAAACTTTTCAAAAACAAACTCCTTACTATATAAAAGAGTTATGACTTACAGTAAATTTTATTGCTTGTAACAGAGTTCAAATCGGAACGCTTATATAATCTTTAATCAGGAAAGTGCATTTTTTTAGTCGTAAAAACACGTACATTAAGCATTTCAACTGTGTAGCGTAATATTTTATATTTTAAGAGGAAAAGCTAAATCTATTCAGATTTTAAACAATAGCACCAGACATTTCTGCATAAGGCCCTGCGGTGGCGCAGTGTGGTAACGCGTTCTCCTAGTGCGCCGCTAATCCGGGTTCGACTCCCAGCAGTGCAAAGAACGCTTACTCAGAGATCTCATAAAGATCGCACTGCTCACTGTAGTCCGGGGTTTGGTTCCCTAGGCCTTAAGAGGTTCGGATTCCTCGGAAAACAGTAGGTCCCGGCGCAGCATGACCACTGTAGTCTTTGAGCCCAAAAAACAAACAAACAAACATTTCTGCATACAAAATATCATTAAACCATTTTTTTATACACAAGAACATTAAACTATTTACTTATGCTCAATAACATTAGGCTATTTCTTTAGGCGTATAGTGAATCCCATAAACTACACATCTCACTGTGATGTAATTGATGCAGTGAAACTTTGGATAGCGAACACCTCAGGACTTACGAATCTGTCCGATATGCAGAAAATTTAGGGTATAACTATAAACGAGTAATGGGACTGGGGATTGAAGAAGTCTCCTCTAAACAGCGGTGTCCGTTATAAAGGTTTAACTAGATATGCAAATACATTGTAGTGCGGACCACGTTAAGCCATCGATCTCATCTTAGAAATCATAGGTATTTTATAACATATAATTCTGTCACCGTTCAATCAATTATTCTTATATATAGTTCAATTAACAATTATTTGTATATATAGCTTATGATTTGAACCCAGATGAAAATGAATATTTTGAAAAGAAGCTTTACAAAGATCATTTCAAATTTTATTTTTCGATCTCGAATAATATTCTCTAAAAAATGAAACCAAAATATAAGCGGCTGGGCATAAATAAATTACTAATATTACTGCTCTAAAATTCACTCCTTATTTATCATAAACAATTTCCATATAAATAAACAGAAAGATCTAGAAACTAAATTTAATTAAAATCTGACCAATTAGTCAAACATGATAGCTGCTTTTTAAGTACGATTATTTGGTCTGTGCAGACAGACGCAATATTTCTTTCGGTCCTATTGAATTGCTACCTATTTTTCGTGGTATCTTACATCTGTAATATGGTTTATATCTAGCCACATATGAAACGTTTTTCAAAAACTAAACTTTTTATATGATTTTCGGTTGATATCCAGAAACGGAAGTAATCTGTCTTAACAAAACAAAAAGCGACGGTCTTACACTTAACAGCCAGCAAAGTTGAATGCTCATCGATCTTAAGATGTCCTTTAGGCGCCATTGCACTGACACAACAGGACGCCATTTCTATTTCCACCTACCCATATCTCCCAACCATCATGCTTTCACATCCTTCTTTACCTACAAAACAAAACAAAAATAAAATATTCTACGATATGTTGTTGTTTGTATTTATGAGCATATTATCACACTTGAAAATGAGTTTTTATTAGCCGTAGAATATCAAAAGGTGAAATGTTCAAACTTGACACTGAAGATAGAAAGATTAAAAACGAAGCGAAGATGAAACAAAAAGCCATTGTCTCCGCATGCCAGTTTATTGTAAAAACGCGCATTAGCTTTGAAATATCACTATGGAAACCAGTGTTTTGAGTGTGAGAGAGAAGGGTGTTTATTTTTCCAACGAGCACTGACTACAATGAGAACAACAATGAGAACAAGTCATATTTTCCTTAACCCTGTTCCGATTGTTTTCGCAAAATAAAATAATGAAACGCGGAAAAGGGGCAAAGTAAGTGAAAATGGCGCACTCTGAAAAGCCAAATAATATTTTTACACCAAGCATAAAGCTATTGCGCCATACTACACATGCATGCTTGATTTATGGTATACTCGTGACATAGTTATGACACATGCCTAATGGGATAGATTCACTTCGAATTTCCTCATTCCAGAAATGATTCTAATTTATTTTCAAAGTCAGATTTGCGTCTGTAAAAATCAGTAATGCTTTATGAAATAAATACTCTATTTAAAAAATGTGTTTTGAGACATACCAATATAAAAACAAATATGTCTAGACATGCTGAAACATACCTAACACATTTGCTTATATATGGGGCTTACATAATAGTTAGTATCTTCTCACAATCACCATCGCATTACATTACAATTAATTACATAGCGACGGATTGCAAATTCGAGACGCACGCTCATATATATGTCACATATGTCACCAATATCACCTATTGCAAATTATAATCTTTGCAACTTTGTTGAAGGACAAGATGCCCCTGAATCAAACGTGATAAAATGCTAATCCGTTGACAAATCACACACTTTTCAAGCTAAAAGAATAAAAAGATTGACGTTAAAGAAATTTTCCAAACAATTTCCAGCTCTCAAATCAATTACCCTCTTGTCCTTGACACTAAGGAAATGACAAGCGATGAATTAAATAATGGAAAAACTCTAAAGGATTCGCTTTTTGTTGGCTACATTGAACATCAATTCTGATTCGCTTTTGCTACGCCTTTATTTTTTAGTCAATTTAATGCCAGTTTCCGTGCATTACAAATTATGTTGAGCGCCATTTGATATACTAAAATAAAATGGGATACGTTTGATTTTCAAAATGGGACAAATTATTGCAGCGCAATTAGCTGGAGCATTAGAGACAAAAACTGAAATCTATTAGATGCGTCCAGAACAACAATTTCTGAGGTTTTGCCAGCATACGCAATCATGGAAAAACAAAGTATACTAAGTGAAGTAATGACTAAAATAACAAATAAATTGAAAAGGAGGATCTCTGATCCTTAAAGAGGATAAGTCTTTTAGTCATAAGTTTACTGCAGAAACTGTGACAGTAAAACATCCTTTAAAATACAGGGTACCAGGGAGGAAATTACATAAAAAGGTTAAACACTGGTAAAATAGCAATGAAAAAGATCACTCAAGCTTTCGGACGCATCAGCAGCAGTCCTTCATCAGGAGTAATGACGATGTTATGTTTCTGTCTCTTTTTTTATACTTGAAATTTCTGGAAATTCATTGGTTCTCATTGGGTTTTCTCATTCTGCGGGACTACTCTGATGAAGGGTTTTCCAGAAATTTCAAGTATAAAAAAGAGACAGAAACATAACATCGTCATTACTCCTGATGAAGGACTGCTGCTGATGCGTCCGAAAGCTTGAGTGATCGTTTTCATTGCTATTTTACCAGTGTTTAACCTTTTGCATGTAAAACATTGTTTGTTTTAAAAGTTCGTATCCACCAGAACAATTCTTTCACAAATGCAATATTTACCGTAGAGCTATAATATCTAAACCCATGGTTACCGAACACTGCCCTACTGTGCTAAACAAAGAGAATAATTATCACAAGATCTGCACATCTAATTAGACACAAATGGTAAGATGAAGAGAGTCATCCTTCCTGTTTTTCCACACATCAAGTCGTATTCGGAAAACGCTTAAGAAGACCTATTTTTCTGAATTCCTGGTCTCAACAGTAAAACATGAATACGGCTCCGTAATTGTTTTGGTAACAATATCTTGGGACACTACAGGCCTGGTAATTAATCTGAATGACCGTATTATTCCCAGTCAGATTTTAGGCATTTTATGTAATAATGTACACATCTTAATGATGACAATGCAATTATGCACCAGCAAAAGGCGTTATTAAATGTTCATTTATACGTTACACTCAATACTACGTCCTATTTATTTTATATAAATCGAACACTACGCAGATTAAATCAAACAACAATGTCAATCAATCAACGTTTATTGGCGTAGTGATACCAACACCTACGTACGATTGACTACGTTCTATATTTAGAAAGGTTAAAAGTTCTAAGTTCAACAGTTCTAAACGATTATTTCTTTTTATCATTCAATTCGAAAAATTAATCATTTTAAGGATTTACGAAATCTTCATATATTCCAATCAGTTCTTCGTGTCTTTGACTAAAAGTCACGGATTGTGTTATCAAATACTGGCGTAACTAGCCTTGAGGTCTGGAGGAACTAAATATTTCTTTTAAAAAGGCCTAAGCCTCCCTATACCCCTCCTTGTAGTTATGCCAATAGTTATCGGTAAAGAAGATCTATAGATCCAAAAGTTCGTTCGATCATTTGAACATCAAAACAAACCACAACGTATTCACTAATTTGTGCAATTATTTTTTTAATTAATCAAAATTATTTTATTAATTAATCATCATCATCATCATATTCAACCATTATCTATCCACTGCTGGATGAAGGTCTCTCCAAATGCTTTCCACACAAGTCTATCCTGAGCAATTCGCTTCCATGTCACCCCAACCTGTTTTCTTATTTCATCCACCCATCTAGTTTGAGGACGTTTTCTAGGTCTTCGGTGGTCTCTTGGAATCCAGTTGAGAATTTCGATTGTCCATCGTGGATCGGTTCTTCTTGCGATATGCCCAGCCCATCGCCATTTCAGCCTTTTTACTTTAACAACGATGTCTTCTACTCCCTTTTTCTCTCTCACCCAAGTGTCTATTTTTCACTCTCTCCTACTTATTCCAGGCATGCGCCTATATAAGTACTTCTGGAGGGGGCTGAGAAAAACGATTATCTCTTTCTCAATGCTGTCAAACATTTTAGTAATTATATAAGATACTAAAATGCTACAAAAATAATTTATACTGCATGAAAATCAGTAATGAATTAAAAAGTCCTTATTTTAAAACGTGATTGCAAATTTTTTAAAGTAAATGCAGAGAAGAATCGGGCAAATTACATTTTTGAACGGCTAGGAGGGACTCAAGCACCCTGCCCACATATATGGGCGCCTATGCATGCACCACTCCAATCCCTTGTGTATCATCTGTAACTTTAGTATTGCTGCAACTGTTAGACTCCATGCCCCTGAGCCATAAAAGAGGACTGGCAATATACACTGGTTGAAGACTTTTCTTTTTAGACATAAAGGCAATTTTCCCCTTCAGGATAAAACTGTTTTTTCCGAATGCACTCCAGCCAAATTTAATACGTCTGTTGAGTTCTTACATAATGTGGCCTTCCATTGAAATAAGTTGGCCAAGGTGAATATATAAACCAGCAATTTTTAGTTCAATGTTGTCTACCTGTAAATTTGTTTTCTCTATGAAATAATTGAACATGATGTTAGTTTTTTGTAGGTTTATCTTGAGTCCAATTTCTCTATTTCTAGTTGAGAGCTCTTATACCATGTCTTGGAGTTCTGATGGGTCCGTTGAAAACATAACCATGTCATCAGCAAATCGCAGATGATTTAAATATTCACTACTTTTTGTATTCCTTTGTTATTCCAATTTATCTGCTAAAAAACCATCTGTAAAGCTGAAGTAAAAAGTTTTGGAGAAATGGTACCTCCCTGCCTCACACTTTTACCAATTTTGATAGTTTTGGTATCTTTATGTAACCGAAATTCTGAACTTGCATTTTTATACACACGTTTCACTATGTCAGTGTACACGTCATCGACGACTATTGATCTTAAAGAGTTGATGACTGCTGATGTTTTAATAGAGTCAAAGGTCTTCTCATGGTCAATAAATGCCACACAAAATGGAATTTCATATTCATATGTTCTTTTACGTCTATTCAAAAGTGCACTACCATGGTTAGAACATGGGTCCAGCTATTTCAGGAAGCTGGCATACTAACCATCCTAAGGGCAAGATTACATGTTTGCCATTTTTCCTTTGAACTTACAAAAATATTCATTTATTTGTAGTGCTGGATGGATTCTTTCTGCACATAAAACAAATCATCTTGTATCTCCTAACTGGTTGGATTCGGGAGTGTATTTCCATTTGATTTTTTGTTCCTCATGGTAAGAGGTTTCCATCGACACCACTGTCGACCAAATCGAGAACTCACACCTTAGGTGATTTCCGTGTTAGCCTGGATTTGAACCAATGATTGTTGGATTGCATAGGAGAGAATAGCCACGTACTGTAGTACTCGCTGGCCTAGTTGCCAGGGCACTGGGACTTACACGTAGGATCCAATATAAACCAGACAAAAGTGAAGTGTTAAAAACGTAATCAAATACTAATACACAGTTGCATAAAGCTGTATCAGCATTCATCTTACGTGAATATCTTCTTTTTAAACCTTTTGCATTCTTAGATCGAACATAAAATATTTTATTTCATTAAGAACTAAGACTTCAAAACATAAGTTCTGTCCAACCGCGTCTATCAACTTTTAGCATTTCAAATATCACCATTACGGATTGCCCTTCTTCCTCAAGTCAAAAGCACACATGCGCGGGAAAAATATATACGTTAATCACTAAAACATCTAATTGGCCGACAGTTCGCGTCAAATCTGTATGTAACCGTTGGATGCGACGTAACGAAGGTTCTCGCGGGAAAAATGGTGAAAAAGCGTCGGAACTTTGAGGGATGCAATCGTCAAAATGGCCAACCTCTAAATTAATATTCCTCTCACTATTACGTTGCCATTGTAACCAAGATTAGTATTAAGTTAGCAGTACGCTAATATTGAAGCAAAATGCTTTAAATAAATATATTAAATAAGATGAGAAGTAATTATTTCTATACGAATAATTTCCATTGGCGACATACTGGCAAGCCGCCATTCGAAGTCTTTAACTGCCTAATGTAACAGACAAGCAAGCCCGCAGAATCTTGCCGCAGTACAAGTTCTTATGGCGAATATTCTGGAAATTCAAAATGAAAATGCTAATTGGGAAAAGACACGAACGTATACAAAAAAATTTTTTCGCTAACAATGCTTCAAAACAACAATATCAATCAACGTTTATTGGCGTAGTGATACCAGCGCCGATGTTATGGCGTGATTAGATGGTGAAACGTTCGAAAGAAAATAAATATTTCTGCCTTCGGTGGGACCTGAACCCACGACCTTCCACTTGCCGGGCGGAGGCTCTACCCACTGAGCTACGAAGGACAATATATAATCTCTTTACGAACGTATATATATTGTTGCCAGTTATTTCGCAGAATGGTGTAGTACATAGACTACTATTTAAACCAAATTGCAAAGAGACTGGTATTAAATTGATCGAAATGCACGTTGCGGCATATGTATTTATATAAATCGAACACTACGCAGATTAACTCTGTGGCTCAGTAGGTAAAGTTTCTGCCCGGCAAGTGGAAGGTCGTGGGTTCAGGTCCCACCGAAGGCAGAAATATTTATTTTCTTTCGAACGTTTCACCATCTAATCACGCCATACCATCGGCGTTGGTATCACTACGCCAATAAACGTTGATTGATTGACATTGTTGTTTGATTTAATCTGCGTAGTGTTCGATTTATATAAATAAATGCTTTATTTGTTGTGGATTCAATCTTAAGCGAGAAAAAAAGGTTACTATTTCTGTTTGCTTTATTTCATTTCACATCATTTTTGTGCTCTAGGCATTGCGTTGTTGTTTACAGCATTTTATTATTAAAAATTAACTTTGGGATTATGTTTACAAGGCTTTCAAAGAGCATTCTTAATGATCAATGAAGAAGACATTACTTGTTCTTGTATTCGTTTAATTGTTATACACTCTATAAATAAAAATGCTGCAAACTTGTCAGAAAATCTTGAGTGTTCTGTACTTATTTATGATTTAAAAGATAATTAATTTTACCTGATATATCATGTTCGTTATGCTTTTTTCCGTCCGCGATATACGAATTATATAACGCAGAAAAAAGCATAAAATAGGTTCAAAACGCATAGAAGGGCATATAGATAATAGAGTATCGACGACCGACAGTCTTTGAAAAATCCTATAACGACATTAAATCGCATAAGAATACATTAGAAAACACAGCGTCCAACAGTTACAGTAATGAAATTATATTTGTATGTAGAAAATTCACACTTATCTATTAAATTACACCAGTTAACATTCTAGTACGAAGAAATTCATTGTAAAAGAAGTAAAATCTTAAAAAGGAATTTCCTTCTCCATTCTGAAATAATCTTTAACTATAGGCTCACAATAATCCGTCAATCAATTTCAGAAGATAATCGCCAATTATACGAGATCTTTATTATATTTATAATAAACAAAACGGCAAGATTTTAACAAAGTTTTTAGGACTCTAGACAACCTTGAGTAATAAAGCATCATAAACTTTGA
>QLNU02015360.1:57224036-57242967 GCA_006491805.2 Dysdera silvatica
CTATGTCGTTCGGGGCGAACAAATGTTTTGTCGCTTCAAAAGGACTTAATTTTTTATAATAAACCCATTTTGCTGCTCCTAAAAATCTGCCGCCTAGAGCAAATGCCCGGTTCGCGCCCCCCCACTTCGCATCGGCCCTGGAGGTACCTACATTAGATCAAAAATAGCTGTTTGCTCTGAAAAGCTTGCATATCTCTGCCTTATTTGTTAAAAGTTGTCTATCATGACAATAGTTTTTACAAACAATAATAATTTTTAACAAACAATAATAATTTTTAACAAACAATAATAATTTTTTACAAACAATAATAATTTTTTTACAAACAATAATAATTTTTTACAAACAATAATAATTTTTTACAATCAATAAGAATTTAAACGTTAATGTAAAATTTTAACGCAAATTTCAATCTCGCACATTTTTTAATTTGTTACTTTTTTTAAAATATTAATGTTACATGCTTGTATGGGTTTGCTGTGAGAATTTTTTGTCCTAATAATTTTTATACGTCCATTTTTTGCATTGCTTACTGACACTTGGCGAATAATGAAATCCCGAAGGTTTCCATACTAAGATCACTGACTGTCTGACGTAACTTCTATAGTATTTGCTGGGGAAAAAATATTGGCATGCGCGCTGACTTTCGAAGTAAAATTGCCGAATAAACGATCAAAAACATTTTTTCCACGCTTTTTCAAAAACAAGATTTCTTCAATTCGTTTCAACGTCAGCCTAACAGGCGTTAACAAATGAAAACGGCATGAGATTGATTAAACTCTAAATCTTAATAAGTCGAAAAATATGAATTTCTCAAAATTTTTTCATTAACATTTTTTGCGTAGAAGTTTGCAAAGAATCGCGTTGTGCAGAGTTTATGAGGTCTTGATGGTTTTTTTTAATTCCGATATGTTTTTTGGACTTCATAATATTTGTGATTTCCGTATTTTGGTTTTTTTCAATCCGCATGTTCTTGGTCTTCGTTAAAAGATCTTTTTTGCTCTTTTATCCTATTCAGGTTGTATTTTGCTTGTCTAGAAGAAAGTAATCGCTGGCTATTGATGCTTCAGAAGAAAAGTGTTCCTTTGCATCCCTAGCTTTGGTTTTTCGTCTAGGAAAGAGGAATGCTAATTGTAACACACGAGAATATCCTCTGCCGACAAAAGCTGCCAGTGAAAGAAATTTATCATCTGCGGGAATTTGTGTAGGCTGCCGCATGTGCAAAAACGATAAAACCATCAACACTGGCAGATTAAAGGCGTACACGTCAAAGGAATAAACTGGACAAAACGCAAGCCAACGATTCCCCCACCCAACCTTTCCAATGTAGTTTTCCATGAAGTTCAAGCTTTTAGCGTCGGTGTTAATGCCACTGTCAATGGGAAGAAAAAGTGTTCCCGGAAAGCTCCCCGGGACACGCGCACTGTTCGGCATTCGCCTTTTTTTTTTTTTTTTTTTTAACGGATTGAACGTGCTGCTTTCTTTGCTAGGCAGTCGGTTGCTTGTTGTAGGCAGTTTAGAGCTCTCCCCAGCTTTCTTTGCATTGCCGGCGACGGTGTTTGGCTGTCGTCCACACAATGGTGCTGCGTGTGGATCACAAGGAGATTCCCGTTTATTGACTCTGCGATATGGCTTCGTACTCGATTGCTATAGAGAGATGTCGAATGACTGGTGCAGAAAGTCATCCGTGGCGAAATTTGAAGTGAAAAGAACTTGATGGCAGGAGTGGAGCCTGCCATCGTGGCGGGAGTCCAGCGATTTGTGTGGATAACGAAGAGACTGAAAGGCGTTCCAGTCTTTTATCTCAGACGTTGTTGAAGTTATAGCTTGTAAGATTGAGATTGGCTTAATGTCACACCTTCTGAAGGCGTCAAGAGAACCTGCAATAAAGAGCAATAAAGAGTGGCAAAAGTGACGTCGAGAAGTGGATGACAGGGGTCGGTGGTGTTTCCTCACTTTCCGATCTCTGATTATCCGCAGTTCCTATCTGGCGAAGCAGAATTCGCTTGATGTTGGTATGTTTATTGACCACTTAGTGGGTGAGGACTCAGACCGTTGTGGGACCGGTAAATTTAAACTCAACTGATCGTTGTTGATTTAAGCTTTTTTTTTGTGTGTTGGATGAAGTTTCTGTAGTGTAAGGATTTACATTTTTGAGGTTTTCATGTAATTATTTTAGTAATTTCTCACGTAACTGTCGAGGCCTCGCTTTTTTGTATTTTGTTATGTGTTCCCTTTTTATTCCCCTGTTTTCTTTTAACTCCCATTTTTTTTTCAAACCCGTGTGTTCTTTAGATTTCGTTATATTTTTCCCTGTATCCCATTTAGGTTGGATTTTGCTTATGTAAAAGAAAATATTGGTTGGCTATATTGATTCTACTCGTCAAAGAAATAATGTGGATTCGCGGAAGTGTTGGCTTTCGGCCGTGTGGGTTCCATTTCAACAAGTCCCTTTATTTCTGTGTGTTGTTCTTTTAGAATGTAAAGAAAAAGTTCAAAAGTGTGTTTATTCCCGTGTAAATCTCCCTTTGTAGAAAACATTTAAAATCCCTTTAAAATGGATATCACGTGTAGTTGTAGGATTTGAAAAATCCTTTTCTTACTATAAGTACATGTTATGGTTTAGTGAATATTTACGTTTTCGGGCTACTGTGATAAGAAAACTGCTAAATATTTGTAGTACATTAAAAAAATTCAGAAGTTATAGATCGCTTTCGCTTTCTGTCGGGCACAATGCTACTAAAAATCATTTTCTCCACAGTTTCTGGAAGAGCCCCAGAACCTGCCTCTTTCATCACAAAACGACGCGCAGTGAAAGCCACCATATTTAAAGAACGATGATTACTAGAGCCCGGATTATAGCAAATGCGCATGCAATTAGATATTTAAGCCCTTTGTAGTGTCAGTGCATATAAATGCACAAAATGCACGACGAATTTCCAGAATAAGTGCATATTCTAAAGGTTTAGTAGTTTTAATAAGCGTTTTATTATTCCTTTATCTGAAAATTTTTCCCGAACAACGCTAAAGCTAAAGTTTCCTCTTACTCCTCGTCTAAGCAGAAAAACGAAAGAATTCGTAAACTTACACGTTTAATTATGTCCTAGGGCTCCAAAATGTAATCCTAGTTGAATTATAGCAATTAACCTCATTAGAGAAACTGAAGATTTGGTTTCATTCTACTAGATTGACAGTTACCTTAAGGTGCAAATAAAACATTTAGATAGGGTAAAAAATTTCACATTATCATCCAGCAACGATGCACGTAAATTACAGTCTATCTAACTGTCCATAACAGACAATACTCAATATTTTATAAATGCTATCCAATAATTCCAACAGCTCTGAAAATGACCTTTTCGATTACCTTGATTGGTATATTGAATGATGGAAGGCAGAGCTTAACTGTTTAGAACATCAAGAGAAACAGTTAATATAAACATAATTTGCACTATATACAACATATTTTGTGCATACCGAATGTTTCCACTCGGCAGTTAATCATAAACCTATTTTTTTAAAACGCGGGAAGTATGATTTTTCAAGTAATTTAAAAAATATTAAAGTGAAGAGTTATTTATTATAGGTGCATGTTTATTTATTTTAATTGCACATAAACAGGACTGGCGCCAAGAGGGGGCGTACCGGGAATTCGTCCTGAACGGTAGATTTTTAGGGGCGGAAAATGGTATTATTATAAAAAATTAAGTCATTTTCGGAATGTAAAACACGTGTTCGCCCATAGCGGCATAATACCTAGCACCGGCATTACATATAAATGTATATTTTGATGTCTTTTAGTGCATACTTGCATGCACATTTTGCTGATTTTTTACTGCATATAATCCGGACTCAAGTGATTACTATCCGAAAAGGGTATTATCATGCTGTTAAAGGCTTCGGCTATTTCCGTGTATGTTGAAACATTGCACGTTATGGTGTTTTCCACTGAGGCACATTTTCATTTCTAATCGCATGTAAACGCCAACAGGAAAGTTCATTATACGATTTTACATAAAAGTCTCCACTTCCGCATGTTTAATCTGGTAACTACAGCATGTTGAAATTATCGACGAGAAGCTCTGATCTTATAGAGCGCATTTTGTTTCGTGTTAAGCGGAGTAAACTTTCCAAGGGCCATTGTTTATCAGTTCGTAGTAAAAGGTATTTCGTCTTAACCATGTTCGTATTAAAGGAAAAAATAACACGAAGATTCTTATACAATTTGACGGGACTTCAGAAAACGGTTCGTATTAAAAGTAATTCGTCTTAAGCGTGTTCGTCTTAACAAGATTCCACTGTATATATATATATATATATATATATATATATATAAACAACAAAAAAAAAAAAAATCGACGCACCAAGAAGTTGTCCGATTGTAATGAAATTTCGTATGCAAAGACATTTTGACCGAACATGCAAATGATTAAAATTTGGTGTCCAATGAATGAATAGCGGGAACTCCAGCGCATCGGAACTGCGCATTCAGCAGGTGTATATAAGGAGCGATTCTCAATATGTGGTCAAAATTTCTGTTGCATTTTGACTGCGGATATCTTACGTCGACTGTAACAATGCCTCGCCGAAAGATTCGTGCTCATTACGAGCATATGTCAGAGTTTGAAAGAGGTCGTGCTATCGGATTGAAAGAGGCTGGTTGGACGAATCGAAGAATCGCTGGACATGTGGGTCGAAGCGATGCGGCGATTGGACGGTGCTGGCAAGAGTGTGTCAACAACGGCAAATGTCAGCGTCGGGACGGCAGCGGTCGACCTAGGGCCACAACAGAACGGGAAGACAGAGCGATTGTCAGAGCAGCTGTCACAGCACCGGATTCGTCGTTATCAACTATCCAACGTGTGGCCCGCACACATGTGTCCAACATGACCCTCTGCAGACGACTGAGAGAGCGGAATTTACGCTCGCGCCGACCGTTACTCCGCTTACCTCTCATGTCTTTACACCGTCAAGTCCGATTACAGTGGTGCCGGGCTCGATCAACTTGGAACTGCGCTGACTGGGGACGTATAGTCTTTAGTGACGAGTCCCGTTTCCAGCTGTGTCCTGACGACAACTGCAGACATGTCTGGAGATTTTCAGGGGAGCGTGTGTATCCTGTCCTTACTATCGCACGCCACACATGCCCACAACAGGGCGTTATGGTCTGGGTGCCATCTCCTTTGATAGCAGGACCCCTTTAGTGGTCATTTCTGGCACACTTACAGCACAGCGGTACGTAGACGACATTCTACGACCGGTTGTGCTACCATTCCTTTTGCGATACACTTGACTTACCTTTCGACAAGACAATGTCCAGCCGCACACAGCAGGTGTTGCTGTGAATTGTCTTCAAGCTTACCTAACACCTCCTTGGCAAACCAAGTCTCCTGATATCTCTCCCATAAAGCACATTTGGGACCCTATGGGAAGGCGATTGCAACCATTCCGCAATATTGACGATTTAGTCCGACAGTTGGAGACAATTCGGCAAGAAATTGTGCAGGACCCCATCCGGGATCTTTATCAGTCTATGCCACGCCGGGTGACAGCTTGCATCCAGGCCAGAGATGGACCAACGCCTTATTGACTTCCCCCCTTTGCAACAGTCAAACTCTGCAATAAATCAAGCAAGTATTCTGAAATTTTAATCGTTTCCCTTTCTGTGTACGATCTTCACATCCACCAATTTTTATCGCAATCAAAAAACCCTTCTTGGTGCGTCGATTTTTTTGTTATAGAGTGTATATAAAGTTTACAAGCCATAAATTTACACTGGAGGTGTTTCCCTTTCCTAAAGTTATTTTTGGAGAAAATAAAGTATTTTAATTATTGGGGCTCAACCCATCACGAAGAAATGTACTCACTAAACGGTAATCGCCCGCCTTAGTAGGAAATTCTAGGAACCTAGTAGGAAAAGGCGATTCCTTACTTAAAACCTACAAAAACTTAGTCGCCAATAACGACCGAAAATTTATCCAACTCTAATTACCATTATTTCTTTGAAATTGTGTATAAAAGCTTAAAACCAACATAAAACTCGTATAATTATTATCATGGAAATTTCCGAGTATCCAAGGGGAAATAGCTGCTGGGTAAGGACGCCATTTCATAGTTTTCGTATAGTAAATCACTCGTTCTTTTATTATTTTCATTACCATTATCGCATAAGGGGTCAGAGTTCATGCTCTTTGAATACATACAACAGCTATAAATGCCATGATATTAAAGAGAGGGAGCATGGGCACTGTGATACGTTAGGCATGATCTAACGTAAAGGAGTCTAAACAAATGATCCTATATAAATTAATTGCCTTTCTACGTTAACTTCCGACTGTGAAGTTATTTAGTATTAAGTTTTGAAAGCTCGTTAAAACTTGCCAATGTAATTAAATTATGGTCTCTCTAGGGCGGAACATTTCGCATCGCTAATTTTCGACACTTCATATTTTCAGACTGTGTTTGTAACTTACATTATCCACTCTTGGAAAGAGACATCTCGTCTTTTACCTATTACTTACTATTTGTACGCTAAGCTTTCGTTTCTATGTTAAACTATGGCTTGTATGGTAAGTTAGGCAAGTTTTTATTTGAAGAGAGTGCTGTCGTTTTCCTTTTATCTCTAAAATAATCATTTTAAGGTACTGCTCATAATTAGTCTTGTTAATTTGTTTTCAGTAAAAGAGAATGTTTTTTGACATACAAGACCTGTTGGAGAATATATAATCCTTACTTTTCGTTTATCATTATCTCGTTTTGACTCTATTTAAATTTACTTTAGACTGTTTGATTAAAGTAATTTTACTTTAAACTTTGATCAAACGGATAGGGGCAAAAGTTGAAATAATAGAAACAACGTAGTTTGTGTAACGAAGTAAAAAGCTTAAATTAAGTTTTTGTAATTGGCCATGCTGAAGTAAAAGAATGGATTAAAGAAACAAAAATTGTTAAGAAATTCTGCTTAATTAAAAAGGCGGGAAAAATAGCTTCAGAATTGTAATTAATTTATTTTGGAAGAGAAATTTTTAGGTTAAAGAGAAAGAAAAATTCTGAAATTTACAAAAAAAAATGAAACGGTCATTCACATTTCTTGCTATTGTTACTTTAAAAACTACCTTAGCTCTCTAATTTATATTACAAGCTATAAAACAAAGTCTTGTTTTCCATGTTGTTTACGAATTCCTTGCATAATTTTAAGGGTATATGTATATTTTTTTACATTATTTAAATGACGAGAGCTATAAAGACTGTTTGAGACTAAATACTTTTAAAATGTTATAATAATACATTGGAATGTATGATTAGGGAAATTCGATGGGTCCATCCAAAGGGCACTCTTTTACTAAGCTTTAGTATTGCAGGTGTGTTAAACAGTTCACGGAATGAATCATGGTACGGGTTTGCCCATCTGTCATAGACGAGCAGAATCTGTCAACGATTTCATCATTGAATAACTTCGCAGTCCGCTAGTTGTTAGTAGCCTTTTGCTCGCAGCTATCAAATTCAAATGCTTGCCGTCTTCACATCTTCGATGTGACTGACCAAGAGGTGGGCCTAATCGTTTTCAAAGCTGACTATGAACGATAGTGCACATCATACAATGATTTTTTGTGGTTTGTTTTATTATTTTTATAATCGGAGCTTTGCAACGTGATAAATGCACAAGGAAATGTTTAAAAAACCTTGTTTTAGCTTTCCACTTTAGTGTCTTGCTGCAACCATGTCAGAATTCCGAATATTGCTCTAGGAGTGCGCGACTCTTTGTGCCTTATACTTTCCCGCAATTTAATTAATTCGCAAGAAGTTATTGACCAAAAAAATCCTTTCTTGCTACGCATTTTGAGCCTATGGCGGGTTTATATTTGTTATGGCAAATGGTAAGAGAAAATTTACTTATCTAAAAAGTCAGATTAAAAGTTGGAAATTTTAAATCCTTTAAAATCAAATATGAATATTTCTGAACTCATTACCTTTGAGAATTATGTAATTGTACTATATAGATATTCTGATAAATAATGTGCACAATTTATATACTTAGAAATGGGAATATGCAATTTAATAAAACGTAAATTATTATAAAAATGTAGTAGAAAAGTACTTGACATGTAATGTTTTAAAGCAGGCCTCTTAAATGCACAAAAAACTTATCTGCATGGAATTTTATTGCCGCGATGATGTGGAATTACGCAGTTCTGGCTGTAATTAACTAATATGATTGTAATTACACTATTAATAATAATAATTTATTGAACCTGAAGTAAATGTTGAGTGGCACATACAAAGTGAATGGATATGAGTTACACGGAAGAACTAATATACTAATGGGATTGTGCTAATGAAGTGGAAGTCCCTGTTTTCTCTCTTGCAAATTATAAAACGTGAGCCTGAGAAGCGCCAGAGACCAAAAGTTCATAATGAGAAACTTATTAGAGATAGTTTCTGAAGCCGCGAGCAGGCGCGCCGATTAGAGGAACGCGAGAACGCGCGCGGGGTGCTTTACACCCCATCTGATTATATAGCATTATTTCATTAAAAACGTCCAATTTTACAGGGAACAATAAGTGGAATTTTCTCTTTGTCACCCTACCCCAAAAGATTGTGACTTTGAAGGCAACAGGAAAGAGTTTGGCCAGTTTCAGAAGCAAGGGTGGACGGTTCTTTTTCACAAATTGTAAGTTGTGGGATGTGAAACATCCCGCGCGCCTGCTCGCGGGTTAAACAAGTACACATAGCAAAGGAGTTTCCGATTTTTTGACGGAGTATTGGGCATTCCTGGTAGCTGAGTGTTTGCTGCGCATGCTTTTATTTTGTTGTGAATAATGTATGAAGACCTACCGCCATTCACATGGATTTCATATTACTTAAATGGGTTGTAACTGCAGTAAGCAATTGTATGATCCTGCAACTGGCGAAAACCAAGGAGCAAACACACGAATATACTGTATGTGAATGTTTGTTTTTGTTTTGCGACCCAAGGAAAATGCAGGATAAACTGCGCAGTAATCTACGATTTGCCAACCTCCGGACTACAGTGAACAGGTAAACTTTTTTTTTTACATCTCTTTAAATTGAATCCATGGTAACAACACGCTATGAGAACACCTTTTCACTGCACCACAGCAGGACTGATGTGGTACTGAGTTACAAAAAAAGATCCAAAAAAGTTTAAAGTTTTTTTAATTTACAAATCAGTTAGTAAACATCTGGAGAAAACATATACAAATGATCTCAGAATTAATCAATGTGTGATTTTCGTCGAGATTTAAGTTTGTTTTTTGTTTTGTTTTTTTTAGAAAATCTGCTTTATAATACTACTAAGCCTTCTTCATGACGGCATGTCCGAACACATCAAGAAATAGCTTTGCTTTTGCTGACCTTTCAGAATGGCGCTTTAACCGTTCAGCAAAAAAAAAAAAAATATCCAGGCAAACTCAATTCTACAAAACAATCCCACATCACTTTTAGACTCGCCAAAAACCTTTTTAGAATTGAGGTTTTGGCGACATCTTTTTTTCGTTTATAGAGCATCATTATATAGATTCTTTCTTCCCTCCTAGTAAGTGAAGGAACAGCCTGTTACTTGAAGTGTTTATTTAAAAAATCGAATTAAGAATGATGCATTCATATCCTTTACTAATAAATACATGTCATAATGGGCATTTTAAACATATCAGACAGAGAAAACAATACTTACCTTTCATTATTTATTTGAGTTAAGTTTCCTACCTAAGTGCATTATACATTTAGTTACACGCATATAAAGTAAAATTTTAGTTTATGAATACTGCATTAGAAATCCAAAGGAAACTCATCGGATACACTTGATGTTACAACTATTTTAGAAAAAGGATACAAGTTTTTTATTTTCCCACCTTTCATTGTTTTCATACCGATTATTCATACGCTTGTCATTAAATATTCACTTCCCTAAATACCATTGAATAGAACCTTTGAAGTAGTCAAGCCATAGTACATTGTACTTCCCTTTGACAAGCTTGTAAATACAGCTAGTGGCAACAAATGAACACACGAACTTTGTACCGTAAATATGTTAGTTGATTTTGAGGTGGAAAATAAGCTAAATTGACTACAACATTTCCATCTAAGCTAAAATCTGGAACAACTTGTTAGATTTTAACGAAATAAGAAATATATTTACAGAAGTTACGTAGAATATTAATTGCATCAACTTTCACATATCCGTTTATCATGATAAAATTAAACGTCCATGGCGATTTCTAACTTTATTACAGTTGAAGATAAGGACTTTACACTCCCTGTAGATCTTCTTGATACTTGGGCTGCATGGGTAAACCCGGTGTGTTATCGCAAAATCATATATCTAGTCGTTAAATTAAATTATGACTACCGCCTGTGCCGCGGGAGATTAGCTTGCGTCGCTAATTCTACTACTGAGTCGAAATTAAAGGGAACGGTGAGTTTATGAGAAGTCTGTGTAACAATTCTTCTTCTATGCAACGAAAAACATTCAGAAAACTTTATTTTATAAATAGAAGATAAATGCGAAAGAACACAAAGTATGGTGCCTTCGGATCTACCACATCAACTGACGATAGAATGTGAATTATAAATTTTAATTTCATAAAAGTCTAGATTGCAATGAGATTCGTTAATAATATGTTCACTAATATATATATGAAATTATATATAGGATACAAAAAAAAGATAATTGATTAAGACTACTTGAGTTCTGTCTCTTGGACTGTTGATAAGATACAAACACTTGTGGGTGATTAAATAATATATTTATAATAAGAAGAAAAATAAATATTGTATGTATGTATGTATGTATGTATGTATGTATGTATGTATGTATGTATGTATGTATGCATGCATGCATGCATGTATGCGTGATTGCGTGAGTGCGTGTGTGTGTGTGCGCGTGTTTGCCCAGAAGAAAAAGTATTTATTCAACATGCACCATTAAACATCATATGTTTCGATGTCCTCATTTTATAGCTTGTATGACACATTTACAAAAATGTAAGAATGTAAGAAATATATACGTAATATACAAATATGTACAAGATAAACAATTAAATTCATATAAACCGCTTGTAACACTTAATGAATTGTTTTATAAAAGTCCAGTTGATTAGTTGAATTCGAGAAACGTACTAGAGCAGTGGTCCGCAGAAAAATCTGGACATTATTTGCATTTTTAATGTTTTATTAATAATAAAACAAAAATAATATTCTAAGAAATTCTCATATTCTGAATGACAATTTCCACCTTTATATTGCACTAAATTCACGAAATGTGGTCCGCGGGATTTAAAATTATGAATTTAGTGGTCTGTGAGGTCTGAAAGGTTGGCGACCGCTGGACTAGTGTGAGGAAATCTACAAAATGTCCAGCCGGAATGAAAAATCCAAAAAATCTCCGAAAAATCCTTTTAAAAATCATTTCTTTAAATGCAAGAGGCCATTGTTCGCGGTAGATTTCCGCTTTCCTAAGCATGCTGATTCTAATGGTCTGGTAATAAACCGGTTTTTATAATTTTAAATTACTACCCTACCACGTTCTAAAGCATGGACTTCATGGGGACTTGAATCTTCACTCGCTCTCTCTCTCAATTACGGTACTTCAAACAATTCCCTTTCCCGAACGAAGAACTTACACAGCGAAATAGCGAAATAAGTTTATATATATATTTTTTTTTAACTTACACGTTTCAAATACATCGTATTTTCCTAAAAGCAAAATTAGTTTAACCAAAATAAAAACATACATAAAAAAATATCTTATTAGAATTTTATTTTACTTGAATAAAAATTAAAACCATTTATTTCCAAAAATATTTACAAGAATAAATCGCTGCCTAAAATGAAAATTAGAAAATTTAATTTTGATCTAATATGTTCTGCTCTGTAAACACGTTAAATTCGGAAAAGAGCTTAATCGTGAAGGAATGTACCCTGCTGACCATTAAAATTGCTAAACCATGAATGTGGCAGCATAAAAGCTAAATTTGAATGCAAGGTACAACAGGCAGGAATAATTAAATAATTTGCATTTCAACGCATGCTGGCAAAGCAGGTAGGAATAACGCCACCGATAGTTTGCACAAAAGGGAAGATCTCGCATAAAGCGGGTTTCTCATACGGAAATCGCATTCACAGGTTGGTTACTCGTGTAAAGGCTTTGTTATTACTCGTATGAGGAAGAGGAGGAATGCCTACCAGCACGTGTCAGATTTTGATCTCGGTGGAATCGTAGTATACCGGGACTGTCATTCCGTGCTATTTCTGCTCGCGTTGGTTGAGATCCCATGGATGTTTTGAAAATATGGAATCGATGGGTTAAAGAGGGCCATAGAGAATGCCGTGCGGGAACACAGCAGCCAACGGTCACTAACACCTGAGAGGACAGACATGTTATTCGCAAGGCCTTATGGAATCGTACAGCCACCCACATAACCTGAGTCAGGAACTTGGCTCCATTTCAGGACAACAAGTATCTTCACGGACAATGCGACGAAGTCTGAGTACCACAGATTGTCAGCACGGCGACCATCCCTGCGATTTCCCTTAACGCTGCAGCAGAGGCAGGCGTGCCTAGAATGCTACGTTCAACGACGAACGTGGACGGAGGAGTGGCGTCATGCCATCTTTTCAGACAAATCCCGGCTCTGCCCAGAGTATCATGATGGCTATATCCGTATATGGAGATGCAGAGAAGAACGAACATTGCCAACTTGCACTCGTCATCACCATACAGGCCTAGCATCTGGGATGATGGTGTGGGGGTGCCATTGGGCGCACATCATAATGACGTCTTATTCAAATAATCGCTTATTTGGATAGCCGACATTGCATGTTTGATGTGCTAAGGCCCGTAGCTGTGCCCTATCCTCGAGGCCTCCATCACGCTACCCTTCAACAGGATAATGCACTGCCGCATGTTGTCTATGCTGTCCTGACCTTTCTCGATACAGAGAGTTTTCCACTGTTGCCCTGGCAAGCACGTTCTCCTCTCCAGATTTGTTACTAATTGAGCATGTCTGGTCAATAGTTGCAGGCCACCACCCGCCACAGGCGTACGCAGAAAGTTTGTAAGGGGGTTATAGGCTTAATGGGGGGTTACAGAGCTTCAACTCACATATTCCTATGTTAAATATACAAAATTTCATTGCAATGGGGTTACAATCCCCCTTTGCGTACATCAATGCCATCCTCTAGCTAATAGTGGCATAGAGTTGAAACCGCATTGACCGCTGTACCTGCTATTCAAACTCTGTTCGATTCGACGCCCAGCCGGATTAGAGCTGTTATTGCTGCCAGAGGCGGCTTCTCTGAGTACTGATATCTGTGTGCTTTGTACCCCAAAATTACTTAACTAAATTAATTACTAAAATTAATTAATTATTAAAACTTTAATCATATCTTCATCCCATTATACTGTACGTGTACAATAAATATGATCCCGCTATTTGTTTTCCTTCCTGGTGTAGCAATTTTAATGGCCAACGGTATATTTAGGTATGTCTGGAAATTAATACTTTTTTACCTCTGAATGTATAATTATAAAACTTGATAGAAATAGGATTTTGATCAACTGTATACATTTTACATGCAATTTTAATCTAGTCGCGTTAATAATTTCATTACTAATATTTTTTATTGGATATCAAACTTAATCGGTAAAGAAAAATTAATTACTTTATTAAAATTATATCTTTTTTCCCTTCCATGTTATGTGATACGTTCTGATTACCCACCCAGTTTAGTACTTGGTCCCAGAATGTTAGTAATGCCGTGCGGTTTAATAAAAAAATAAGAAAGAAATGATTATTTGCGTATAACAAAATTATGATGTCTTTTCATATTTAAGGGTAAAATAAAAAGGAGGCAATTTGAAAAACAGAATTCAAGCATAATATAATAATAATAATAATAATAATAATAATAATTTTATTTCTCCACGACTTCAAAACACGACACCTGCGGAGGGAGACAGCAGAAAAAGGCCAAGAGAAGGCCTGACCAGCCCGCTAGCCCCCAAACCGACAGCCGCTGCTGGTGAAAGTGTTAAATTACAGGTCAAGTCGTAGTATTAGTTAATGGAGCAGTTTATAGACATATTCAATCACAAGTGGTAACCAAAACATTATATCATATTATGTACAGTACAAAAACTCATGGCAAAAAATAGAAAAATAAATAACTTGATTCAAAATTATGAAAAAACCTGGCCATCGGGTAACCACAACTTAAGCCCTTTCTTAAAAATGGGCTTACACGATAGTGACTTAAATTCTGAGGGAAAACGGTTCCATAATTTCGGGCCAGTTGAATTTATATTATCATTATAGATGAGATAAATACGCGAGCGACAAGGTAAGAAATAATTTCTATGCGGGTGTTGTGATTATGGGAAAAAGAAGTAAGGGTGATAATATCTGTGTACTTATTGTCATAAATTCTATCGTACATTAATTGGCCTAATTTGAAGTAATATATGTCAGAAACAGGTAAACCATTATAAGGTAAGGATGTTGAAACTGTTAATATATTATTTTGTGGAAAAGATTTAAACCTAAAAGACCGTTTTTGGAGAACTGTTAACCTGTTTAGATTATATGTAGATGTATGGCCCCAAATCAAACGGAAATAATTAATGTGTGAGTAAATGTTAGAGTAGTATAAAAGTAAAAGAACTTTATGAGGAAATAAATGTTAAATACGGTTGAGCACTCCAATAAATATAACAATTTTAATAGAAATCATTCCAACATGCTCGTCCCATTTCATGGAAGATTAAAAAATGACGCCCAGAAGTTTAAAATCACTTACGAATGGAATAGGTACATTATTTATCATGATTGGAGGGAAATTATTATGGCCTGAGGTGAAGAGCATGGCACTGGTTTTATTAAGATTACGTGCTAAGCCTGCGTCATTGAACCAGTTGCAGAAATACTTGATATCATGATTGGCAATTTCTATAAGTTCGTGTACATTGTGGTGCGTAAAAAAATACTTGTATCATCAGCATATGCAATAATTTGAGCTTGAGTATAAATTAAAAAATATCGTTAATGTAAAGAATGAATAACAAAGGTCCTAAAATTGAACCCTGTGGTACTCTAAATGCAAGTTCAAGGAAAGTTGAAGCAGAATTATTTATAAGAACATATTGTTTTCGACCCGTAATGATATTTTTAAAAAGTGTATATGATATTCCTGGAAAGCCTGAATTAAATAATTTAGCTAGTAAAAGTTTGTGATCTAGTGTATCGAAGTCCTTTGAGAGGTCACAGAAAATATCAAGAACCGATGCACGTTTATCAAAATTACTATATATGAAATTGGTTATAGCCAATAGTGCTATCTCAGTTGATTTACCTTTCTGAAAGCCAAATTGATTTTTATTAATTAGATTATTTTTTGAAACAAATGTGATAAGCCGTGCATAAAAGACTTTCTCAAAAATTTTAGCAAAAATACTAAGAATTGTTATAAAACGGTAATTTGCAGGGTCTGCGGTGTTACCCTGTTTGTAGATCAAAATTATTTTACCGACTTTAAATGCAGAGGAGACATTCCCGGTTGCAAAAATGTTGTTGAAAACATGAACTAATGACGCTACAAGAGAAATAGCAGCCGAACAAACGGCGCAAGAATGAACATCGACGAATCCAGGTTCCTTCGTTTTATCAATAGCGGATAGCGTCGTTAGTAGTTCATGATGAGTCACTGGAGTAATAAAAAATGTGTTAGCACAATCGCTGGAAAGATTAGGTTGTGGCTGTCGTGGTTTTAATTGAGCACGTAAAACATTAGGAGCCTCGATCAAGTATTTATTGAAGGTGGATGCAATATTATAAGAATCCGTAAATGTAGTACCGTTAAAAATAATTTTATTTTGGGAACATAATCTGTTTTTGCCCAAGAAACTGATTTATTGTCCTCCAAGTTTGCTTAGGATTACTAAATTGGAACAAATTAAAATAATAATCTCTACTGGCCGCACGAAGATTAGTATTTAATTGATTACGAAACCATCAAAATGTCAAACAATCCTGTTGCTCTTTAATTTTCATAAATTTTGAATAAAGTCGGTTTTCTTATTTATTGCTCTGTATAAAGAACAGGATATCCACGACTTTCTTTATTCCTTATAGGGCCTCTTTGCAACTTTTGGGAAGTAATCCAAATATATCTTTAAAAATGTATCAAAAAATAAAGCATAGGATTTAATGGGATCTTCCAAAGTTGATAACTCTGTCCAATCCGTATCAGCTAGTGTATTGGTAAACAAGTTTACATTAGAATCTGAAAAAGATCTGGCAGCAGTAATCATATTTGATTTAAAATATTGTACAGAAAAATCCCGATTAGCTGAGTATTGAATAAAAATTGGTAGGTGATCACTTAAATAAAAAGCAATAGTACTAAAATGAAAGCATGAACCATTTGTCAAACAAATATCAATTAGCGTATTACTAGTAGGAGTTATTCTAGTAGGTTCAGTTATTGTGTTAGTACACCCACATGAGGTAATTAAATCAGAGAATAGTACACTATTATGTGAATTTGTTAAAAGATCAATGTTACAATCTCCAATAACATAAAAAGTCAAGTGTTTAATCATTGCATACTCAATTAATAATGAAATAATATTAAAAAATGTATCAATATTGGAAGCGGGGGGGGCGGTACACTACGCTAATTAAAGCAGTACCAGATGACAAGGAAAGTAATTCTGTGCCGTTAAAATTATCTGTAAATTCATTAATCAGATCACACTGTATATCATCACGTATTAAGATTGTAACACCGCCACCACGTTTAGACGATCGATTAAAAGGGATTAAGTTATAAAAGGGTATATTAAAACTGTCACCATCGCGTAGCCATGTCTCCGTTAAGAAAATAAAATGAGAGAAAATGATCATCTTATCAAGAAAAATTAATTTATCAAGGATGCTACTTGAGTTAAAATGACAAATATTTTATGTGTCATCTCTATAATTGAGAAAACTATTAACTTGATAGGTAGAATAAATTTTAAAATGCATTAACAAGCAAATTAAATATAAGTAAAATGAATAAGCAAACCGTACGTTAACGTACGAGCTGTGCCCAAGCCGTCAGCACACAGCAGAACTATAATACCATAATAACAGATGATAAATCCTTCAAAAATTAACAACATGAACATAAACCTTATTAGATTGGTAGAATACGCAGTGGGGAGCAAGAAATGAACGTCAGAAAACACAGATTAAACCGAATGATATCAAAACCCTTCCAGGTTCCTAATTACAGTTGTGCACGTCACCAAGGTTAGATAGATCAGAAATCGACCTGATGTAAATTGCCCTCTCTCTGGCTGTTTTACGAAGAAAGACTTTAGCCTCTCTACACCAAACATATTTAAAGTCGTTATTATGTGCAAATAGTCTCGCGTCCTTAAACAATTTTTTACTCAGAGGAGTCAGATTCTTGTTAATATAAACTGGAGACATATCATCGTTATTAAAAATATCACCATTTGAAAGTTTCTTCCTATTCTTAATAAAAAAAGTCTCTGATTTTTGGGGAGACAAATTGCTTTCCTTCTTACGCGCATAACGCCGTAAGCCTAGCCTGACTATAGCTTCCTTATGAATTTTACGTACGCCTATGCGCTAGTTCATGTGTGGCGTATAAGAGTGCTCTGTTAGCGTATAGGGGTGCTGATGAGTTTGTAACCCTGCAATGAAATTTGCGTATTTAACATAGGAATATGTGAGTTGTCTCTCTGTAACCCCACTGAACCTATAATCCCCTTACAGACTTTCTGTGCGCCTATGGGAGTACTGTAGTAGATACTCATCAAAGAGATATGCTTGTGACTATTCACAGATGTAAGATTTTATTATCATAAGGGCTATTTTGAAGTAAAGCAATTATTAATTGTTAAAGTATAAAAGAATAATCGGCGTGCAGTCCTAATGCAGTACTAAAGTATATGGTGTACAGTAGAAAAAAAAAATTGCCGATAATTCGTAAGTTAATTTTAGTGTAAAATGCGATTCATACTTCTGTAAGAAAATTGTGAAAGATTTTTAAGAGTATTGCAGTCAGTTTTAAGAATTGAATATAGGGATATTTGCAGAGTCAGTGGTTGTCTTATATGGGTAAGTAAGTGGTCAGTGCGCTCATACATACAACCCAACGACGTGAAGGTGCTTAAACTTTGCGTTAATGAGCTTCAGAAATCAATACAGTTCATGTCGGATACAAGGAACTTTCAAGGAAGTGAAAAGTGCCTTCGGTAAAAATGTTGCAGGTCATGATTTACAACCGACGGTGATGACCCCGCTTTTCCTGACTATTCAGCCTATTGGTCACACGGAAGCGGGGAGTAGCCGAGAGTAGTTCATTTCCGGTTGCTTCTTAGCGGCTGCTTACTTCCTGTTGTACTCTCATTGGAAGAAAAGGGTAAAGTACACGTACTCGTTTGTACTTGTCCCCCGGCGGCCACCCTTCCCAATGAAACCCTTGCACAATCCTCCTCCTCGTTTGTACTTGTCCTCATTTTTATTGTCTAAGGATTAAATAATGTGCTGCCAAGTCAAACATTTCTAGTTTCTGATCAGTGGTAGTGGACAAGAATCGCAGCTGTCAATTGTGAATCGACTTTAGATTTTTCATTAGTTTAGACCAGACCAGTGGTTTCCAAATTGTGAGTTGCGACCCACTAGTGAGTTGTAAGCATATTTATGAAAAATATTTGAACTGTCATGAAAAATATTTAAGTTATGAAAAAGATTTGAACCGTTTCTACTTAAATTTACTTGGTTTTTCTACCTTGCGTTCTATTATTTCACTACTTTAACTTGGTCTAATTTAATATACAATTAAGTGTAGTGTATTTATGTATATTACATTAGAAAGTACTACATGTCACAATCATACTAC
>QLNU02015360.1:57243067-57255216 GCA_006491805.2 Dysdera silvatica
TAGCCCCCAAACCGACAGCCGCTGCTGGTGAAAGTGTTAAATTACAGGTCAAGTCGTAGTATTAGTTAATGGAGCAGTTTATAGACATATTCAATCACAAGTGGTAACCAAAACATTATATCATATTATGTACAGTACAAAAACTCATGGCAAAAAATAGAAAAATAAATAACTGGATTCAAAATTATCACAAAACCTGACCATCGAGTAATCACAACTTAAGAGCTTTCTTGAAAATAAGCTTACGCGATAATGACTTAAGTTCTGAGGGAAGACGGTTCCATAATTTCGGGCCAATTGAATTTATATTATCATTATAGATGAGATAAATACGCGAGCGACAAGGTAAGAAATAATTTCTATGCGGGTGTTGTGATTATGGGAAAAAGAAGTAAGGGTGATAATATCTGTGTACTTATTGTCATAAATTCTATCGTACATTAATTGGCCTAATTTGAAGTAATATATGTCAGAAACAGGTAAAACATTATAAGGTATGGATATTGATATTGGTAATATATTATTTTGCGAAAAAAATTTAAACCTAAAAAACCGTTTTTGAAGAATTGTTAACCTGTTTAGATTATATGTAGACGTATGGCCCCAAATCAAATGGCAATAGTTAATGTGTGAGTAGATGTTAGAGTAGTATAAAAGTAAAAGAACTTTATGAGGAAATAAATGTGAAATACGGTTGAGCACTCCAATAAATATAACAATTTTAATAGAAATCATTCCAACATGCTCGTCCCATTTCATGGAAGATTAAAAAATGACGCCCAGAAGTTTAAAATCACTTACGAATGGAATAGGTACATTATTTATCATGATTGGAGGGAAATTATTATGACTTGAGGTGAAGAGAATGTCACTGGTTTTATTAAAATTATCGTTTTAAGCCAGCGTAATTGAACCAGTTGCAGAAATGCTTAATATCATGATTGGCAATTTCTATAAGTTCGTGTACATTGTGGTGCGTAAAAAAATACTTGTATCATCAGCATATGCAATAATTTGAGCTTGAGTATAAATTAAAAAATATCGTTAATGTAAAGAATGAATAACAAAGGTCCTAAAATTGAACCCTGTGGTATTCCAAATGCAGGTTCAAGGAAAGTTGAAGCAGAATTATTTATAAGAACATATTGTTTCCGATCCGTAAGAATATTTTTAAAAAGTGTGTATGGTATTCCTCGAAAGCCTGAATTAAATAATTTATCTAGTAAAAGTTTGTGATCTAGTGTGTCAAAGGCCTTTGAGAGTTCACAGAAGATACCAAGAATCGATGTATGTTTATCAAAATTACTATATATAAAGTTGGTTATAGCCAATAGTACTAGTTCAGTTGATTTGCCTTTCTAAAAGCCGAATTGATTTTTATTAATTAGATTATTTTTTGAAATAAATGCGATAAGCCGTGCATAAAAGAGTTTCTCAAAAATTTTAGCAAAAATGCTAAGAATTGTTATAGGACGGTAATTTGCAGGGTCTGTGGTGTTGCCCTTTTTGTGGATCAAAATTATTTTACCGACTTTAAATGCAGAGGAGACATTCCCGGTTGCAAAAATGTTGTTGAAAACATGAACTAATGACGCTACAAGAGAAATAGCAGCCGAACAAACGGCGCAAGAATGAACATCGACGAATCCAGGTTCCTTCGTTTTATCAATAGCAGACAGCGTCGTCAGTATTTCATGATGAGTCGCTGGAGTAATAAAAAATGTGTTAGCACAATCGCTGGAAAGATTAGGTTGTGGCTGTCGTGGTTTTAATTGAGCACGTAAAACATTAGGAGCCTCGATCAAGTATTTATTGAAGGTGGATGCAATATTATAAGAATCCGTAAATGTAGTACCGTTAAAAATAATTTTATTTTGGGAACATAATCTGTTTTTGCCCAAGAAACTGATTTATTGTCCTCCAAGTTTGCTTAGGATTACTAAATTGGAACAAATTAAAATAATAATCTCTACTGGCCGCACGAAGATTAGTATTTAATTGATTACGAAACCATCAAAATGTCAAACAATCCTGTTGCTCTTTAATTTTCATAAATTTTGAATAAAGTCGGTTTTTCTTATTTATTGCTCTGTATAAAGAGCAGGTTATCCACGGCTTTCTTGATTTCTTATGGGATGCTTTGCAACTTTTGGGAAGTAATCCAAATATATCTTTAAAAATGTATCAAAAAATAAAGCATAGGATTTAATGGGATCTTCCAAAGTTGATAACTCTGTCCAATCCGTATCAGCTAGTGTATTGGTAAACAAGTTTACATTAGAATCTGAAAAAGATCTGGCAGCAGTAATCATATTTGATTTAAAATATTGTACAGAAAAATCCCGATTAGCTGAGTATTGAATAAAAATTGGTAGGTGATCACTTAAATAAAAAGCAATAGTACTAAAATGAAAGCATGAACCATTTGTCAAACAAATATCAATTAGCGTATTACTAGTAGGAGTTATTCTAGTAGGTTCAGTTATTGTGTTAGTACACCCACATGAGGTAATTAAATCAGAGAATAGTACACTATTATGTGAATTTGTTAAAAGATCAATGTTACAATCTCCAATAACATAAAAAGTCAAGTGTTTAATCATTGCATACTCAATTAATAATGAAATAATATTAAAAAATGTATCAATATTGGAAGCGGGGGGGGCGGTACACTACGCTAATTAAAGCAGTACCAGATGACAAGGAAAGTAATTCTGTGCCGTTAAAATTATCTGTAAATTCATTAATCAGATCACACTGTATATCATCACGTATTAAGATTGTAACACCGCCACCACGTTTAGACGATCGATTAAAAGGGATTAAGTTATAAAAGGGTATATTAAAACTGTCACCATCGCGTAGCCATGTCTCCGTTAAGAAAATAAAATGAGAGAAAATGATCATCTTATCAAGAAAAATTAATTTATCAAGGATGCTACTTGAGTTAAAATGACAAATATTTTATGTGTCATCTCTATAATTGAGAAAACTATTAACTTGATAGGTAGAATAAATTTTAAAATGTATTAACAAGCAAATTAAATATAAGTAAAATGAATAAGCAAACCGTACGTTAACGTACGAGCTGTGCCCAAGCCATCAGCACACAGCAGAACTATAATACCATAATAACAGATGATAAATCCTTCAAAAATTAACAACATGAACATAAACCTTATTAGATTGGTAGAATACGCAGTGGGGAGCAAGAAATGAACGTCAGAAAACACAGATTAAACCGAATGATATCAAAACCCTTCCAGGTTCCTAATTACAGTTGTGCACGTCACCAAGGTTAGATAGATCAGAAATCGACCTGATGTGAATTGCCCTCTCTCCGGCTGTTTTACGAAGAAAGACTTTAGCCTCTCTACACCAAACATATTTAAAGTCGTTATTATGTGCAAATTGTCTCGCGCCCTTAAACAATTTTTTACTCAGAGGAGTCAGATTCTTGTTAATATAAACTGGAGACATATCATCGTTATTAAAAATATCACCATTTGAAAGTTTCTTCCTATTCTTAATAAAAAAAGTCTCTGATTTTTGGGGAGACAAATTGCACGATGATTGGAATAGGTAGGTCACGCTGCCTCGCAGGCAGAGGGTGGACGACGTCAATATCCTCCATTATGATCATATTAAGATTTAAAAAATGTCCAACGCGAACAACCAATTGCTTCAGATTTGACAATTTCTCTGGAGGTTGAAGTCCATTTATTACCACATTTCTGTTGAGACTAAACAGTTCAATATCATTTAACCTCACCTCCAAGGCTTCTATTTTAGTATTTTTCATACATTGATTATTTGTGAAATCATGAAATATGTTCTCCATGGACACATACCTATTTTATATTTATGTATGTGTGGAGCAAGCTGAAACTTATATAGAATTCATAAAAAATTTAAAATGGTAGGAAAACAAGCCTAATTTCGCAGTGCTTTTTACTATAGTTTTTAATAAATAATGAAAACATTCAAAATTATTTTGACTGCAGATTCATAAATTCTGATACGTCCTCTATAAAACGATATTTTTTCAAATCTGTAGGATTATTAGTTTTTAAGTAAATCCAGTTTATATGGAAAATTCGAAAAAAATTTATACAGTCTTGAATATTTTGACACAGTATGTTATTATTTATTTTAAAAATTTCAAAATTATTTGTAGTGTTTAATTCAACAGTATTTTTGTAGAAAAGAAAACTGGTAATCATATGATGTTTCGATTTTCAAAATACGTTGATATAGAGTAATATTATATTGTTTGGCAGGTAACTAACTTTTTCATTTTGGTAATAGAAAAATTATGGTGTACTTGCCTAATTTCGCAGTAGTATGACTACTTTTACAGTATGCCTAATTCCGCAGTATCTAATTTTACATTTTTTAATAAATAATGAAAACGTCAAAAATTAAGTTGAAAAATTTTCAAATTAACTGAATACAGATTCATGGATGTCAGTTTGTGTCTATAAAATCGTATTTATTTGTAGCATGATTCTTTTTGAAGCATTTTCTATTTATGTTTGAAGGAAAGTTAAGTATCACACGTAATGTGGGATATTTCGACGGGTAAGCTATTACTTATGCCCAAAATTTTAATAATTTTTTATTGCGTTTAGTTTAATAGTACTTTTATAGAGAATGAAATTAGCTATCATATTATGATGTCTTGATTTTCGAAATCCGTTCAAATGTAGTAGTAGTATATTATTTGACCAGCGGCTTCCGCTTTCGTTCAGTTACAGAAGAAGTAATAATTTTAAATAGTCAATAGAGCAGGAATTTTATCGTTTACATAGGCATCATAGGCATAATGTATTGTAAAGCTGGAAGTTTGCAAATAGGTTAGATCTATGTTATACATTAACGTGATCTAAAGTCTAAAGTCGAGTTCTAACCGCTCCATTATTTTTGGGGTGTCCTTTTTTTTTAGAAAAAATAGGCCTACGTGAAATTTGGATTTTTTTAAAAAATGAGTTACTTTAGTTTAAAAGATGTCTTTCCTGATCAACTGTGGGTTGCTAAATGTAATAATATCAAAATAATTAACTCTTTATGCCGCACATTCTGACAAAAAAAATAAATTTTTTTCTTGTATATAGGCTAACTGGTAGGCTACAGTATCGCATAAAATGACACAAATTTTATTAAAACAAATAGCATAATTTTTAAGTGAAAATCAATTTTAAAAATTGTGGGTGAATTGCCCATGGGTAACAATGTGCTTAACCATTTCACACATCGTTCAACTTTTAAAAAAAAAAATTCTCTTAGTGCGTTAAGTAGAAATTAGACCGCATTTTTCCGTTTATGGATATTTATAGGGTTTGTTGCCTGTAAGAAACGTTGCTACATAAAGGGTTAAAGACAACGAAGCATTATGTAAAGCTGTAGGACATGACTTTAGACTTTTTCTCTTACTTGCGTTAGCTCATACCAGGACCGTACACTGGATTTCCAAATGGCGGGGGGTTTAACCAAATCTTTCATAGGATTAATGTTAAATTTTTTGGTGGAGCCCCCCCCATAAGGATAACCATGGGAGTCATTTTGGAGGGCAGGGGTTTCATTTCCCCATTAGAATTGAACATTATTTTTTGGGAGCTAAAAACTAGATAAACTAAGGGAATATTAAAAAAAATGGGTGAGGTTAAAAGTATAAGTTCAGGAAACTTATACATATTCTGTTACAGAAATCGCTGGAATAAAATAAAGGAACGTGTTCTCTCCTTGAAAAAATAGTTCTCTCTGATTTGATTTTTTAATAATGATTTTATTAGGTAATATATGCAATAATTTTAACATATTAAAAGGTTAGTGGTTATTTGCTTCGGATTAACATTAGCAAAAAAGTGCCTCCGTAATTTGACTTAATGACGCTCTTGGTGCTAATGTTAATTTTGTTCCAAATGGGCCGATTTAACCCCCAAACCACCCTTGTTCACGCCCTTGGTTAATAGCCTACATAAATGAAGTGATATTACTCTAACTTTTAACAAGGGATTCCTTAGGTTAAAGCGATTTTTCGTAAGAAAAAGAGGAGAGGGAGAGAATAAGCGCATTTTAAACTAACCTTAAGATTTTATTAGAGCTGAAGACTAAAAAAGAAAAATTGCATTTTTAACATGGGAAGCCTATTTAAAAAATATGAATCATGGCAACAGGCTTGTCAAGAATTTGCTTTTTTTAACAAGGGGTTCATGATAACCCTCTCAAACCCCTTGGTTGAAAGCATTTCCCGTTGCTACAGAGTCTTACGAACGACAGCTAGGCCTATGGTCTTTTTTTTTCATATTTTTGTAGAGGTTATGACTTCTAAGAGAGGCAGTAACAGAAAAAAAATGAAAAAGAAGGTCTTTCCAAACCAGTTGAGAATGTGCTAAATGGGTGAACAGTTCTTAGAGTATTCAAGGAGGCAGGTGTTCTCTACAACACACTAAAAAAATTTCTAAATAAGGCCCCGTGTTCTGAAGTGGCAGCTGCTGAACTCCCTAAATTAGGTAAGCCGTTTGAATTGTCTAGTAAGGATGAATTAAAACTCGTTCGATACATTAACCATATGAGAAGATCGGTATTTGGAATTTCTACCACTGGTGCAAGACGATATGCTTTTAGACTTGCAAAAAAAAAAAAAAGAAAGCCCGATAGTTCCAGCCCTTTTAATACGGAAACAGAACATGCTGGCTGGAAATGGTGGATGGGATTTAAAGCGAGGCATGAACTCCGGGTGAGATTTCTCGGGAATTGTTCATTAAATCGAGCCGCTGTAACACTGAAAGAGCTCATAACCAACTTCTATCGTATTCTTAAAAATACTGTTCCAAAAATCAATCTTACGAACAGACCCCATCTTTTGTGGAACTTGGATGAAACCGGGTTTATCCATGTTACCAAACCATCAAGGATAGTGGAAGGTCGTGGGTTCAGGTCCCACCGAAGGCAGAAATATTTATTTTCTTTCGAACGTTTCACCATCTAATCACGCCATACCATCGGCGTTGGTATCACTACGCCAATAAACGTTGATTGATATTGTTGTTTGATTTCATCAAGGACAGTTTCAAGAAAAAAGTGCGAAAAGAATTTACCAGTTTACTGCAACCAAAATGAGACAAACAACTAAAACAACAAAAAACTGTTTTGTTAAATTTGAAATCGGCTGCTCAGCGGGGGCCGTGCCTAATTATATTTAAAGGGAAGTGGGTCATTAATAAATCTATAAAACTGCCAATCCTTCTGAACGCTATGGTTGTTGTTTTTAAAAATGGATGGATAAATTCAGAGATGTTTTTTCGTTTTTTTAAGTATTTTCTAGAATCTATAATTACAGAACGTCCTATTCTATTGCTCATGCATTCGAACAATAGCGATATAACTCTTGAAATCATTGCTCATGCGCCGAAAACCAAATCATTTTTGTAACTTTCCTTCTCATACAACTCGTCTATTGCGGCCTCTCGACGTTTCAGTGTTTGGTTCTAGGAAATTAGCTTAGAGTAAAAGCATAAAAATGATGCTGAAAAATTGTGGTCATAAGTCTGGAAGAAATGATTTCCTTCCCATGGTTAGTAAACTCAATATTGAATCATGTATTATGAGTAAAATCTGTAACTGACTCAAAACCACGGGAATTTACCCCTTTAACCCTCTAACTGCTTATCCCGCGATTTCCACGGGCAACATGAAAGTAACAAAATTTTCTTTTCAAGCGATTTTCGCGGGTATGAAATTTTTCCATCTTTCATCTCTCATCATCTTTGGTTACAAAAATGTGCTACATATTTTAACTCTCAATTACATGTAGATTTGAAATATTGAATAAAAAGAAATATGCAGTTTTTAAAGCAATTTTGATAAAAAAAATCGAGCAGTTAGAGGGTTAATAGGAAAGCTATTTCAGATGATGTCTTCGATATCTCAAAAATCACCATCAACTCAAATACAGTAACCAATATCACTACCCCTCCACCCCCTGCAAACTAACGACATATTGCAAGTTCCAAAGCGTGGTATGATTTGAGGAAGCGAAGAGAAAATGCTGCTGAAGCCAGACTTTTCGATTGCCGTTCCCAAAAAGAAATCGACGTCTGTCATCAATTTGAAGTGAAAAATCCAAGGTTAATGAAAATCGGTGCTTTACTTACGTCAAAATTTATAAGGGAGATGCCAAAGTTGGATCCTGGGTCCAATGTCTTCTGCGCGAATGGTTGTTTCATAAACGATGTCAAGGACTGATACGATATGAGCCTGATTTTAAAGCAGATTCAAATTAGTGAAATTTTTTAATCTCATATGCAATTAAAAGAAATCAGATTAATCAAGAGGTGTTTTATTTTATTAAATTACTATAGAAATCACAAATCTTCCTTTGTAGAAACCATAGTAAAATCCTAGTTTACCTAATTTCGAAGTATCCCGCGAAATTATGTATACTGCGAAATTAGGCATGTTGTTCGCCTTAGTTAAAATTGAATTACCATAACTTAATATTTCAGTAATTTGATTTTTAAAACGATTTTCGGCATGCCAAGTGTTGATATTTCAAAAGCTTAGAAAAAAAGGAAAAATGCTTTATTTTATTTTTCATTTTTTCTAAAATTACTGCGAAATTAGTCGTGTTTGCCATAATTAATATCTTTTGGTAAATTTTGCCAAATCCCAAATATAAATTAATTATTAATTGAGTTTAATGACCTTCCCGCTTTGTGCGTTTTCTCGCATCGTGCATTTTTTTATTTTTAACAGCCTCCAGAATAATTCAAAAGTGTTGTTTCACTATATATATTATTTTTTCAGCTTATGCAAGCATTTATGTTTGATGTTATCTTTAATAATAATCAGTTTGAATTTATTGGCTTTAATATGTTAAGAAAGGTTTGCCGCAACAGTATTTATTACTTATTACATATATATTTAAGGACCACTTTCCTGAGCACCCCAGATGGGATTTTATAGTACCATATTCTATGTAAGCATTTTCAGTCCAAATGTAGAAGCTAAATGGAACGAAAAAATCTCGTTCTCAGAAATGGAAATACAAGTTTCACAGCATTTCAGTTTACATATACTGATTTCTACTAAAACAATATTTCACGTGATTATGGCAGTTTCTTAGAAAGTATGTTTCTTAGAAATCATTAGCCAAGAAAAAATTTTGTAAATATTGTTTATATCGAAATTTTCTCGAGAGCACACGAAAACCAGCCGGATAATTTCAATGCCGATTAAAATCATGTGCAAAAAAGCTAAATATTTTTTGACCAATAAAATTATGCTCTTTCATGGGGAAGGGTGGTTAATTTTTCTGTTTATTTCATTTTTGGAAACGATTTTTAAGTGGCTTAATATCTCTAACTCTTCCCAAATTTTCATTTGAAAAGCTTGTTGCAGCCCAAGTTCAAAAATATCAGCAACAGAAAAGTGGTATCTTCTTCCTCTTCCAGTTCCATTTATTCAAAGAAATCTCGTATTACAACCGAACACATCGTCAGCTATTTGATCAATGAGAACTGAAGAAAAAACGACCTTTTTCCGGCAAATAAACGGAGAAAAACTTTTAGCAGCCGGTTTTTTCCCAAACCTAATCGATCAGTTTTTCAGGAGACCTTTACCATTCTTATCTCTCTTTCTTCGTTGATGTCTTTCTAGAGCTACAGTTTGTTTATGAAATAAAGTGTCTTTGCTTAAAAATAAAAGTGTTCACTTCGAATTCATAACTCACAGTAATTTTTGTTCTGCAAAGAAAATTTTCTTTGAAAAACTTGAACTGTTGGAATAACTTAAAACTCCATGCCCTCTTAATGCTCTAAATATCCATCGATGATATTAGTAGGGCAGTATCTTTATCGCGACGGGAATTTTCGCGATATTTTCCGCTCTTTTCAAAAAATTTGCAAATTTTAGAGTTTCAACAACTTTACGACATTTTTTTCTTTCATTACCTAATTTCTGTTATGGTTTTTTGATTAATTTTCATATCTAAATAACTTTAATACTGCCACCATCAGAAAATCTTCTGAGTGAAATTTGGCAGCAAAATGCGTTTAAACCACACATATACATAATATTTTCATTACCCCAACGTGGCATTAAGGGGTTAAGCTCAAACGTTAGAATCCCGTCCATTCGAGAGGAAAGTCATTAGTATAATAATGTAAGGGCAAAGGCACAGTAAATGGTGTATATATGGAGATGTTTTTCTGCCTAGATATTGAGAAAAACTCTTTTTTTCCCAAACTTCTGAATAATTTTACTTCCCTTTTGTTGTTGCTGAACGACGACATAATTTCACATTGCTTCTTTTCTACGCTGAAAAATGTCGGTATAATATACAGTTTACGTAACTTCTTTTAACAACGAAATATATTATGTACTCGTTTATACGTTATTATTATTTGATGATGGTAATGATTTATTGTGCTTAATTTATCCATTAAACTTTTACCTGATAAAATAATTACCTTGTCGTTTCATTTGTAAAAGTTTTAATTTCACTCGATTTGATAGACGTTGCAGTTAATGTTGTAGCTAGAATTAGTAGATACGCAAGAACGGCCTGACCTGAGTATTAAGTAATTAGTATTGTGAAACATAAAAAGAGTGAACAGATGCTCTTTGCAAAAAATAGTTAAAAATTATTAGATTATTTTTCTACATTCCCCTCCCGAAGTGTGGATTAATATTCCGTATCATCAGTGAACTAGTAATCAATAAGAAGTGATTAAATTATGTTTGGGAAATTCAAGTATTACGTAAGCAATATTTTGGCCATTTCAACCCCACCCCCCAAATAAGCAAAAATTAACATTGGATAACATAGGAAAATAAGACCAACGGCAACCCCTCCCCACAAGGTTCTTACGTAATACTGGAAATGTCCTTTTGTATTGTGTAGTTGTTTAAATGTGTCCTGTTTTATGTAAGTATTTGATTATATTTAAATACTGAAGAAAGGCTTTATACCCAGTTCAGTTTTCATTTGCCTGCACAATGTAAATTATTTTACTGAGAAATGCTTAAGCACAATAGCGATTGTCATTTTATAAGTGTTTGAAAAATGAGGAAATATTTCATATTTTCAGTTTTAATTATATTATCAACTTTAGGAGAAAACCGATAACTGCTCAACTGTTTTTCAGTTATTGCATATTCTACATTCTTTCTATGGCATAATATTTCATTTCACAGGGAAAAAATTAAATTTCTCAATGAAAAAAGGAACACGTGAGCATTCCTGGGATCGAGCTCGGGACCATATATCTTGAGAAAACTTGACTTTCGGAGATAATCGATAAATCTTCAACTTATTTTTTAGTTACTAAGCATGCTGATTTCTTTCCAGGGCACATCGTTTCATTTGCCGGGTCAAAATTAAATTTTTCATTGAAAAAAATAATTACTACGCATTCCTGGAATCAAACTTGGGACCATATCGTTTGAAGAAACTCGACTTTCGGAAATAGTGGATAACTCCTTAGCTGTTTTTTTAATTATTACGTGCTCTGTTTTTTTTCTATGGCATATTGTTTTATTTGCTACGGCAAAATTGAAATTTTCAATTAAAAAAAAAAGAACCATGTCTGTGCGCGATGTTGGTTTCGTCTTCTACCACTGTGAGGATAGGAAAAGGTTGAATAAAGAATTGTGTACAAAGACCTCACACAGTATGTTGCATGAGATTCCAACTTTTTCTTATAAGGTTGATTTTTTTGCTCTTAGTGATGATGAAGGCCGATAGATTGGATCGATAATGCACGCTGAAGATAAACGTAACGATTTCATTTATTTGCTGTTCAAACTGTGCCGTTACAGGAATTGTACACAGGACGACTTTCATGGATATATTAAATGTTAAGCAGACATCGCAGGTCACGTCTTACAGCCGGACTTAAACACGAAAATGATTACAGTTACATTTTTAGAGTACGCAGCGACCGTATGATATGGTTGAAGTTCAAAAATGACTTGTTCGAAAACCTTTTGGGAATGATCCGTCATGGATTGTGATTAGTCAGTTCGCGATGACGATACTCGGGAGGGGCATTTTTATTGGCTAGTGGCTGCGGAGCGAGGAAGACAGACGATTTATCAAGTGCTTGTAAATCTGTCTGGCCTGCAGGTCTGTGCGCTAAAACCCA
>QLNU02015360.1:57255316-57280819 GCA_006491805.2 Dysdera silvatica
AAAAAAAAATCGACGCACCGAGAAGTTGTCCGATTGCGATAAAAATTGGTGGATATGAAGAACATACATAGAAAAAGAAAGGATTAAAATTTCAGAACAATTGAATGATTTATTGCAGAGTTTGACCGTTACAAAGGGAGGAAGTCAATAAGGCGTTGGTCCACCTCTGGCCTGGATGCAAGCTGTCACCCGGCGTGGCATAGACTGATAAAGATCCCGGATGGTGTCCTGCGGAATTTCTTGCCAAATTGTCTCCAACTGTCGGGCTAAATCGTCAACATTCCGGGATGGTTGCAATCGCCTTCCCATAGCGTCCCAAATGTGCTCTATAGGAGAGAGATCAGGAGACCTAGCTTGCCAAGGAAGTGTTGGGCAAGCTTGAAGACAATTCATAGCAACACGTGCCGTGTGCGGCCGGGCATTGTCTTGTTGAAACGTAAGTCCAGGGTGTCGCAAAAGGAACGGTAACACAACCGGTCGTAGAATGTCGTCTACGTACCGCTGTGCTGTAAGTGTGCCAGAAATGACCACCAAAGGGGTCCGGCTATCAAAGGAGATGGCACCCCAGACCATAACGCCCTGTTGTGGGCATGTGTGGCGTGCGATAGTAAGGGCAGGATCCCCACGCTGCCCTGGACGTCTCCAGACACGTCTGCGGTTGTCGTCAGGACACAGTTGGAAACGGGACTCGTCACTAAAGACTATACGTCCCCAGTCAGCGCAGTTCCAAGTTGATCGAGCCCGGCACCACTGTAATCGGACTTGACGGTGTACAGGCGTAACGGTGGGCGCGAGCGTAAATTCCGCTCTCTCAGTCGTCTGCAGAGGGTCATGTTGGACACATGTGTACGAGCCACACGTTGGATAGACAACAAGACGCTGACAGTAGTTAGCGTCGGGACAGAAGGAAAGTACCGATTCTGCGCCACTGGTCCGGGTGTCACGAGGTGGCAGGAGATGGCGAGAGGAAGCTAGGAGATTTCACGAATGTTTAGCCCGTCTTTTCCATTCCAAAGATATTTGGCACGGTTTTTTTTGTTTTTGTTTTTGTTTTAACGTTTTAATCAGGGTGGCTCTCAGGCTCGGCCTTAGCCAGCCTTAGCCAGGTGGGTTGCTTGGATGTGGTTTTTAATTTTAAATTTGATTTCTGATTTTAATTTTGAAAATTTTGTTTAAAAAATTTTATAATTTTAGTTTATCGTTAAGAAAATTTGCCACTACTCAGTTTTTATTTCGTTTTTTTTTAAAGACGTGGATTTTTTCTATTCATTTTTTAAATAAAATTATTTTTACTCGTTTTTTAAAATAAATTTACGGAATTCCTTCTACAAAAATTTTTTTCTAAGTTTACGAAATCTACGCACATAACTTCATCACGTTTTTTTAAGTTCGTCATCAACTCTCTGAGTGGCTGCTGAATTCGGACCGTTAATTCGGATTATACCCAATTATCATCGATTTCAACCCTGATCGACGCTTCGAAAACGTATAAGAAAAGTGTTAGAATCACGTTTTCGGCTCCAAAATTCTCTCTATAATAAGGTAACCCAGCTGATTGGGTAAAACCCCCAGAGACTGATGTCGATGTTACTCTTATTCGACTCAAACCTGTGAGAAAATAAGATGCATCTTAACTCATTATTGAGTGTTATAGTAAATGAGGTTCATACAACCTCGAATTCAGGGAGGAAGATTTGTAAATCAACAAAGTATAACATCAAGTCTTCAGTGGAAAAAGAAATGGAAATCGTCTAATTGTAAAACCCGTCTTGTTCGGTATAGAAGGTGGTAGGCTTTGTAAATAATCCATGCCTCCATTTCGTGTTAGATCAGGAAAAAGCAACGAATGAACCGACGGGAGTAGCTAAGACCGAATATATGTAAATGCATACAACACCACTTAAAATGAACACTAATCTACAGGGAAATATCATATTCTATTTATAAATACGATAAAAACATGATCTAAAGATTTATACATGGAGAAATATTTCAGTAATTAGAGAAATAAAAGAACAAAAAAAAGATCAAAGACGAAAAAAGAAAAACACAAAACTTAGAAAAAATAACCAGTGTAGAAAAATAGAAAAAATCAAAAAAAGTTTTTAAAGAAATCGAAAAAGAAAAAGGAAATAAATTTAGAAAAAAGAAAAAATTTAGAAACAGAAATAATTATAAAAGTTAAAAATAAAATTTGTAAAAGTTTAAAAAAATCTTGTAAAAAAATGGTTAAAAAGTCGCCAAATACTCGAGCGGATGAAAAAACGGCCAAATATTCCTACGATCATGGGGCCATCCGCACTATCAGGCCCCACCAATGTTAAAGTATAGGGGGTACCTGACAGGGTTGACGGGGCCCGATGATAGTACGGGTGGTCCCATGATCATGGGAATATTTGGCGCATTTTTTTCATCCGCTCAAATATTTGGCGACTTTTTTTTAACTATGATTTTTTTTGTACAAAACTTCTCATGTATTTTTTTTAAACTTTTCTAAATTTTTTAAACTTTTATAATTTGTTTCTGTTTTCTAAATTTTTTTGTTTTTATTTTTTAAAACCTTTTTTCCATTTTTTTCTATTTTTCTACACTCGTTATTTTTTGAAGTTTTGTGTTTTTCCGTTTTCGTCTTTGATCTTTTTTTTGCTTATTCTTTTAATTCTCTGATTACTGAAATATTTCTCCATTGTAAATTTTTACATTATGTTTACATCGTATTTTTCAATGGAATATGATATTTCCCTATAGATTAGTGTTAATTTCAGGTGGTTTTTTATGCATTTACATATAATCGGTTTTAACTAGGTTCTCCCGTCATTGCATTCGCTACTTTTTCCTGTTCTAGCATGAAATGAAGGCATGGATTATTAACAAAACCTACCACCTTCTATACCGAACAAGACGTGTTTCACAATTTGACGATTTCCACTTTTTCTTCTTTTGATGATTTCATGTTATACTTTGTTGATTTACAACTCTCCCCCTGACCTCGAGGTTGTATGGACCTCACTTATTATAACACTCAATAACGAGGTAAGATACATTTTATTTTCTCACAGGTTTGAGTCGAGTAAAAGTAGCACCGACAACAATCGCTTGGGGTTTTATCCCATCAACTACGTTATCTTACTTTAGAGAGAATTTTGGAATCGAAAACGTGATTCTGACGACGCTTTTCTTACATGTGTTCGAAGCATCGATCAGGGAAATATCGATAAGGGTTGAAATCGATGATAATTGGGTATAACTCGAATTGATGGTCCGAATTTAGCAGCCAATTAGAGCGTTGATGACGAACTTATTTAAAAAACGTGATGTGTAGTAAAAAACGTGTGCGTAGATTTCGTAAACTTAAAAAAAAAACATTTTTGTAGAAAGAATTCTGGAAATTTATTTTTAAAAACGAGTAAAAAAATAACCTTATTTTGAAAATGAATAGAAAAAAATCCACGTCTTTTAAAAAAACAAAAAAAACCTGTGTAGTGGCAAATTTTGTTAACGATAAACTAAGACGATAAAATCTTTTAAACAAAATTTTCAAGATTAAAATCAGAAATAAACCTTCGGATGGGACTATAATGATGCACTCTAAGATATGAGTAAATATTTTTAAAACAAGGCTTTCTTTGTTTATTGAGATCTTATAACATAGGAAGACATATTATATACAAAGAGAAAAAGATTACACTTTTCAAACATGAAATTTTTAGTGACAATGTACATTTGACGTTTCTCCATATATTAAAAAAAACCTGATAGCTTCAGAAACATAATACACATTATTAATTCGATCACTATTTTATACATTGAAAAAATACTAAACAAAAACGAGATTTTACAAACGGTTTTTCACATAGTAAATACTATAAATCTATGAAATGCATTAATTTATTGGCAAAATACGATATTTTCTACCAATTTGATAAAAATGATATTTTCAGAAATGTAATACACGTTATTTATGCGTACACCATTTTTTCCCATCGAAAAAATGGGATTAAGATCTTACGAGCGTTTTCGCACGCATAGGAAGCAAATCTTATAAGTACATGAAACGCGAGTTTTACATAAAGTTTTGACATACTGAATTTTCATCTTACATAATAAAAAACGAAACTAAATTTATAAGAATGATGCTATAACTTTCTCAAGAAAAATCAACTCTCGCTGACTTAGAATGATATATACCACCATTTTCCAGAGAGAGGGTGATTTTTCACCCACAGATTCTTTCTCCATAAGAACTTTCTCCAAGATACCAATATTAAATAACACACTTTCGGATACAAGACAGATGAGAGACATATCGCTTCCGAAGACAGTGGTTATTGATAACACTTGAAGAAAATTACAAGCTAAATCTGTGACAATAAAATTCAGGAATTCCCAATAAAACAGAATTTTGGGAATTTTGTCATAACCACCCTCCTCTACATATAAATTGAACTTGTAATAAACAATATCCACCATTTGAGTGGATAATACCTTATCGAAAACAGAATTAACATCTTTATCCCTTCTGGAATTATATACAAATTCTACCTGTTTTGACTGATTTGTAGATTGTTCAATCTTGTGATAAACAGACAAAAAAAGGAAATAGCAGCAAACAGGTTCTACAATAGAGCGAGCAACCCCATTTTTCAGCTTTAAATTTCCCCTTTTGGGAGGATTTAAGGTTATCGACTTCTAATTTTCTACACGCTCATTTAGGAATTTCTTGTGAGAAAACTTTATACTATCATTAGATATTTTTGGCGGAAATGTTACACTTGAATTAATGAAACGAAGTGGGGAAGGTAAGACTGATGATTAACCACTAGTTCTCGGAAAGCGCTCTGAATCCATAGTATATTTACATAAACGGCTTCCAGTAAGCGTATGATTAGAAATCCGCCGCTTCTTCCTCCTTTTCCGACGGAGAGTTTAAATGAGCCAAAGATTCGGCTAAAATGTCACGAAATTCCGTCTTATATTCACACTTTGTATTTTTTGCATGGTTAATTTTTTCTAAAAGGTTTACATCAGCCAGAAAACCGGATGGGACATATGATCTCAGCAAGTATTTACCTGCATATTCCAACCGGTAGTTTAAGACATTAAGAGAGTTGCAAATCAGTTCCCGTACATTGAAATTCAATGCTTCGCGGTTGAATAGCATATGAGGGATTTTCCCAATATCATTCTTCCCACTACATAGAGGAAATCTGGAATATATCATTGTCTTCATGTAATTTAAAAACGCCTCATTGAAAATTGTTCAAATTTCACATTCTAAATCACAATCGCAGGGTACTTCCTCTGTCCTCAGTAAAAACATAGAGTCCTCAATCTCTCTGCATAGGGTGACGAAAGAGATCCCTCCAAATTCAGCATCCACTATACACGAGGAAACCTCATCCTTCTCCTCCAAAAGTCTCTTCCATTGGGAAAGGGAAATCTCTACCTACTTCATATTTGATTCAAACTCATCTATAAATTTCTTACGCGAGACCGTCATACTTTCGGTAGTACACTTGATAGTGATGTCGCCATCGTAATGTCGAATCATGGTGTGAGAACCATATTCCAGGAGGATCTGCAGCGTTACCTCGTCGCATAGAAGTGAAAGAAGTTACCGGACGGGAGTACTACTCCTTGGTGAGTTGGGTAGAACCACTTATCGTCGAAATCATCATGTCTCACATGCACGAAAGCCTCTCCTAGTTAGCTCCTCACCGACATGAACAACCCTTGGCCTAGGTGAAAAACATTGTTTGGGAGCATGTCCAAATGGAGGAACCCTCTACGAATCCGCAAAGTAAAAGAGAGAGACTATGAATATAGGTAGATTGGGGAAGGAAAAGTGAGTGCATGGGATGCAGATATTAGTAAAAATACTATTTTAAAATATAGAACAGCTATACATCTTGTTTAGAAAAAATAATATGCAGAATTAATTTTAAAAATTTTTAATTAAAACAACAGATACTAGGGAAAATACTATTTTAAAATATATAACAGCTATATATCTTGTTTAGAAAAAATAATCTGCAGAATAAACTTTTAAAATTTTAATTAAAAAACCATGCTTTTGGAAAAATACTGTTTTAAAAAATAGAACAGCTATAAGACACGTTTAGAAAAAATTCAAAAGAAATATCTTTTAAAAATTTTAATTTTAAACCTGAATAATAGATGATCTAAAAAAAATCACATTTTGAAAAATCGAATCGGAGAAATTTTCCAATGATTTAAATGTGAGAAATAAAATTTATTTTGGAAGCGAAGAATAAAATTTATGGGAAAGGTGAATAATAATTTTTTTGTTGAGGAAGGAAAATTTGTGGAAAAAAATAAACTTTTGGAAATTTAGAAAAGAGAAAAGGGGAACACACGAAACATATATTAGGAGGGATGGTAACGATTATGACAGAAAATTAAGGACTTACCGCAGTGGATGGTGATGGATCGCAGAAACGCTTTGGCGGTGGAGAATCTATCCAATCGCTTGACCGTGTGTAACTCATTGAAAAACTTGGGAAATCTCCTTGAATCTGAAAAGATTGAGTAAAAAAAAATGAATATGGGTAAATCGTGAAATTTATGGTAGCAAATAGTAATAAATAGATGGAAAAAATGAAAATAATGCTAACGGTGGGAATAAATAAAGAAGACTTACCAAATTAGAAGGTTCGTAGACTGTAGATCGCATCGAGAACGTGAAATTCGGTAATAGAACCAGCTAGCACAACCCATCTCCGACGATGATACACGCTAAGTTGACTAAAATGGCGGCGTTGGGGAGTTGTTCGAAGAGAAAATAAGAAACGGAGCGATAAATGTGGTAACCTACGACCATTTCATCCAGCCTTGGGGCAGAACGGACCATTTTGACTTTCTCAGGTTTCTCTTTTTTTTATATTTTTCAAGCATGAATATTGCTATTTAAAAAACAAGAATTCAAAGCATTTGTATCGTAATTTTTAGCACATTCTATTTTATATTTAATTTTTTACAACTTGTTAAATATTGGGATGTTCCATTCTGCGCCGGGTTCCCCTATACACAATGAACAAGAAAAATCTCTCTTGAAATAAAATATTTACAAAAAGTAACAAAAAGGACATCTAGTAGGAGCTAGGATCGCCAAGAGGGAGATCACGTGACCCTCATATACATACATACATACATACATATAACAAACAAGAGAAATATCCCTGGAAACAAAATATTTACAAAAAGTTAAAAAAATTCCCGCTAGGGGACCTAGGATCGCTGAAAAAGTGGACACGTGACCATCATATATGTATATACAACGATCAAGAGAAATATCCCTTGAAACAATAGATATCGAAATAAATTCCAAAATTTGCCACTAGGCGACCCCACACTCGTGCAACTACATCCGGGTAACCCCGAGACCATCCGGTCAACCCACCTGGCTAAGGCTGGCCCTGAGGATCACCCTGATAAAAACGTTAAAAGATAAAAAAAAACTCATCAAATATCCTTGAGAGAAAAAAAATGCGCCAAAGATTCGTGCAACCTCCTGTTGCTGGCTTTCTCTCGCCATCTATCTGCCGTTGTTGACCCACTCTTGCCAGCACCGTCCAATCGCCGCATCGCTTCGACCCACATGTCCAGCGATTCTTCGATTCGTCCAACCAGCCTCTTTCAATTCAATAATACGACCTCTTTTAAACTCTGACATATGCTCGTAATGAGCGCGAATCTTTCTGCGAGGCATTGTTACAGTCGACGTAAGATATCCGCAGTCAAAATGCAACAGAAATTTTGACCACATATTAAGAATCGCTCTTTATATACACTTGCTGAATGCGCAGTTCCGATGCGCTGGAGTACCTGCTATTCATTCATTGGACACCAAATTTTAATTATTTGCATGTTCGGTCAAAATGTCTTTTAATACGAAATTTTATTACAATAGGACAACTCCTTCTTGGTGCGTCGATTTTTTTGTTATAGAGTGTAAATTGCGAGGTACATGTTTATTCATTATTTAGTACAAACGGATTCGTCTCATTTATTTAATTCTTTTCAGTAAAAGAAAGACAATATTTTGTGCATATGTGGACATCCTATTAAAGAAAAATTATCGCGCCTGCTTCAAAAGATTTTGATCTTGTGGTACAGAACTAAATTGCAGTAGTGTAACATGAGGGATGCCATCGAGATGAAAGCCCCGAGTGCAAAATTCTTAGGAGCGAAAAATTCCAATATACTGTATTGGACTGGTGGAAGGGAGTGCTAACCGGTTTTTGCGGACGCAAGATTTAACTTGTCCAGGGCGCTGGCAACCCACGCTGCCAAATTGAATACTCTGGATTCATGAGAAACCGCTGGTAGCCGGTGTATGACAGCACTAAGAAAAAAAAGAAAGGAACTTTTTATTTTGAACTTAAAATATTATTTACTCAATTTTATTATGAGTATTTTCAACATTCAGCCACTTGGACTTCAGCATATATTCGGATAATTTTTTCCTACGGCCTATATATTATCTTCTTTTTAAATTAAATCCGTTCGTTTATTCTGCAAAATGATTTATATATGTATATGTTTATTGTTTTAATTATATATAGGGTACACATAATTAATTAAATGATATAAAAATTAATTAAGAGAAAGAGATGTGTGTATGTGGCTCTTTCTAAAAATTGTATTCATGTATTTCTCCTAATTTCTTCGGCCAGCTTTCTCTCTTCAACCCCACCACACACATACATACTTCTGCAAAAAAGCATTATTTGCCTTAATCGCTATCGTAGGACCACCGTGCTGCATATTTTACGAATAACGTCTGATAGCCCACCACAAGTCGACTAACTCGTTGACAATGACTATTTTCTTCACTCCAACCATCAGGTAGGTAACCTCATGAAGACAGTAATCAAGGTGGTCAACTGCTAGCCGTTTCGATAAATCAGTGTCCGAATAAAATCGCTCACCGGCGTCCATCGCATATTCATCAGAACATCCTTCAAATACTTTTGGGATAACGGCGGACAGTCGTTGCCACACGTGACTCAGCGAAAACTTCTCTTACTTTCTCACGCCATCGGAACTACTTTTGGTACCTGTGGAAGAGAATTTGAGGCCAACGAAGCCCTTCAGCTATCGCAGTGTTGGAGATTTCCTATGCCACTTCTGGTTATACGGAGGAGCCAGAACAGCTAAAAGAGTGCCAATCTAGACACAACCACACTCTAATATTTCTAGCCCCAGGAAATATTGCTTGTCAACAGACAAACAAGTTTCGGACGGTTTTTCCCTCTCTCTCTCTCTCTTTCACATTTTTCCTTGAAGGTCGGCTTTACTATCTGCTCTGAACTCATACCGACTCTACCATGTAGCCTAAACAGTCAACATGGGAAGGGGGCGCTGGGGACGAGCGCCTCAGTTATCTTTTCAGAACTTTGTAAATCCTAAAGTTTCCTTTGTTTTCATTTTTGAGTAATTAGCTATAACCCCAGTACCTGAAATTCATATAAATTGTATATATATAATAGAGATGTTGGGCTATAACTTAGACTTGAGGGCCCTACCCTTTAATTGATATTAATTAATTATGTTTAAATAAATATGTTTATTTGCATAACCATCTGTCTTCTTGCACCGTTCTTGGTTTATTGTTAAACAATTTTATGTACTGTACTATACACGGTCTATTTTGACCAATTTCATCTTAAAATTTTAGTTCAGCTACAACTTGAAAGAAACTTGGATGTTTGTACTAACCACTAAATTGTTATTATTTGTTGTCTAAAAATGTTAAAAAATCAATTCTAATAATTAAGGGTAATAATATCCAAAACTCATAACATATTAATTGTGTCGTGATAACTTCATAATTCTTTAAATCAAATATATTTAATAAAAATATAAATTTAGCAACCCTATTCAGGAGCATTTTTACATTACCTCATTTAGCACCTCTTCAATTTTCAACATGAGGCAATTGTTTCGTTTTTCACAGCTCTGACATCTTACGTCCTTTAGAGCAGGAATGGTGAATTGAGGAATTCTAAACACCTGTCATTCTATCATTGTCCTCGGCTTCACTGAGAATTTTCTCTAACACGCTCTTCTCCCGTTTCATCTAAACATGAGGCTGAGGATTTGGTGGGGGGGGGGGGTACACAAGTGGAATGCTTGGGGGCATTCCACTTGTGTACCCCTTCCTAACTCATGTGTAGGCTCTTCCTGGGCAGCTCTTCGTCTAAATCCAGCACTGGTCGTTACTACATAAAAAAATTAGTCCATAAAATTCTCGAAAAGATACGTCAATGACACTTCATTATTTTTCAGAAAGCACTAGTTAAAGCGTTTTCAGATTGCATGAGCACTATTGACAATAATCTAAAATTTACAATAGGGAAGAAAAACAATAATACATTAACCTCTTCACAGACACGAAAAACGAGACTAACGGATTATTATTTACTTCTGCGTGTATGAATAACGAACACGCAGAGATTATTCTACTTGGATTTTTCTTCTTTTCGTCTCTTCCTTTCACATTTGTACCACTTGGCTGCGGTCTTCAGAATACTATACGCTAGAGCTTCAAAACTTTTAAATTCAGTTTAAAACAGTTCTGTGGTTTAATACCATAGTATTCATGCTCACACACTAGCATTTTAAGTACGTAGTTTAAGCCAATAACCATCATTACAGCCTAATGACAATAAAATACAAAACTTATAATGATAACTTCTATTTTAGCACTTGTGTCTTTGAACTAATATAAGGCCCTCACTGCTCCCATTTTCAAGCAAGACAGGTGAAGAGGGGAGGAAAGTGGAGCATGGGAATAGAGCTATTAATGGGCATCTCTATATATTATATATTTATATGGATCCATCTATATTTCCTCCCTATCCGTCGTACTTGGAAAAAAAAGAAGCAAGTTCCCAAAATTTTGCATATGTTCAAATGTACCAGTGTTAAAATAAAGGTCATTGAAACGAATTCTCCCGGTGAATCATTATTTTGTTCTATACAAAACTTATAAACGCCAGAACTAAAAATAACAAACTCCAAAAAGCAACTATAAAAATCTTCCTCTCCTACGTTAAAGGTATCTTGGAATTTCAAGAATTTTGATAGAAGTTGCCATAAAAAGTGACTATAAAATCGTATTAACACTTCAGCAACTTTTATGAAAAAAATCGTGATTCACCCTAGATCTTAACAGGGAGATTTCCGGTGTACTTTATGTTTTTCACTAGAAAAGCATCAAACATTTGGAAGAAATGTGCGAAATGAGGATAAAAAGGAGTATATTTTCTTCCACATCAAAATATCTACAAAAGATCACTACTTATTTCATGTACGTATATTGGGTCAGGAAGTAAATTTGACGAATTTTGAATGGGCATTGTTATGAAACTATAATTAAACGAAAAGAAGTCGGAACTTATAAATATTAAATCTTAAAAACGGTCACGTTATTATACAAAAACAGACGTTTAATTAAATTTAAATTAATTATATAGCTACTCTACCCATGTGCGCGTGAGGTAATTGTAATTACTTCCACCTAGTTTTTTAGATGCTTCTGTTTACGAACACGTAAGTGTATATCCCTGAAACTTAAATATTTTTAATGAAGATGTTGATGTGGCGGAAAAATTCCATTATTACAGGATTGGTTATTCAGAATTCCAAAATTTGGGAAAAAAACAAATCCGGAAACAACAAAATTAAGCACTCTAAAAATAATCAAATAATTATTATAATTTATTTAAGACTCCAATATCCTCAGGAGTTGAGACATTTTGAAAAGCTTCTTGTGATAGATAGTTCAATGTTGCTTTCACTCATGAGAAAAATGTTCGATTGTATTGAATTATTTGCAAATATAATAAGATTTTGGATCAACATACCTTTCGAAGAGTCATACTTACGAAGCTCCAATATCTACCAAAATTACTTTTGTTGGCTATTTCTTGTTAGCCCTCTATTCAGCTCCAAGCAAATCTAACTCTCTTCTCTCTCTCACAAATACAATAGGCGCCAGTTACACCTGCTCTCTCTCTGTTCCTTCTACGAACTTGATTACCTAGCAACGAGTTTTATTTAGACCCAATTGTTACATATTTATCTTTCCTTTGCCTCTATCTATGTTTCATAATCTTGCACACAGAGAATTGAAAAGCCTTGTTGGACTTTTATGACTGAACGTTTAGGCAAGGATATCTAACAAATGAGTACAACGATACCTATAAAATAGAAATTCTCTTTATTTAGTTTGATCTTTTATTATTTGAACAGTGGTGATTATTCTGAAACTGACTGCAAAGAATTCGTTTCATGATTATTTTATTACAACAATGTATAACCTTCTAAATATATATGTCATATTTCACTCTTGTTTCTAGCAAATCATGTACATATGTTAGCCATATTAATGTCATTTACCAAGGAAAGGAATTACAGTTTACAACTAACTTTTCTTTATCACATCCATTAATTTTCACGAGCACCCCTTCACATACATAATCAGCGAGGAAATGCCATACAAAGGTTATTTTAGATCATTATTCACAATGAAGGGTCTTTTAAAAATGTCTGACAAGTTCCACTTATTTAAAGCACTTTATGAAACATATTTTTCTTAAGCTTCTTTCTTCACTTTAGAAGATTTCAGTTGTTCGCTTCTTGGTTGCTCTAATTGACGTAATACATATAAATGTAAGGCATTAAGACTTTTACAATTAGCGTAGTTCTCTCGCATTTTCCTTGATGTTTATTATCCATGTTTAATTCTTGTTATAAGAGTGGGGTGTTTGTTGAATGTTAAAAAACAATTACCGTAAATTTCGAACTGTGTGGAGATTTTCTTTTCATACATATGAATGCAAATATTTTATTATTTATTAGAATATTACATTCCAAGGCTATTTGAACGGTCCCACATTCAACCCCGGCAGATGAATGGGTCCTCTGGACAACGTGCAACTTTTGCTGTGAGAATCGAACGTGGATCTAAGTTAAAAGATAGATGCTTAACACACTACTACGCCACTTTAACGGATACTAGCATGGTTTATTAATGCACTTATCTTACGGATAGAATAAAAATAAATTTTCTTTGGTTTAACATTATTCATGATATTATGATTGTACAATGTTGTATATCCGACATACGCTTCATTACAAAGAAATCAAGAATGAAGCAAAACAGAAGAACTTCACTAGAAAAAAATGGGATATTTATTTGGGTGCTCGAGTACCCAAGAGGTTTTATAAGTTGCCAAGAGAAAAAAAAGGATGCGAAAGTTCTAAGTATGCTTTCTGTTGATACTAGACAAACCTTGTGGCTACTGGACGAACTTGAAAGAAAAAAAAAGAATAAAATGTTCGCGGTTCTTTAGTTTCCGCCGAAAAGCTTTATAGAGTATCAAAAGGGGTCAGCGTTTAAGAGTTAACTGAGGTTTATATCCACGGAAAGAACAATTTATTATTTACATCGGGTTCGTAAACACAATGGACAGTTCTATTTCTTGATCTCAACAGCAACACTTCGAGGCATAGAGTCCACGAAGTCTTGGAAACGTGGAAACCGAATTTTTAGCCTTGAATCTAGAAGATCTAGTCGAAGATTATCTAGATTTCTTGATGTCTGATTTCGGACTAGAACTTCTTTGTCCATCTCGTATCGGAAATGCTTAATATACTTAAATTCTGGAGGGCCGTGCCGCAAGATAGGGTGGTAAATTCGGTTGAATTTTTCTCCAGATAATCACCTACCAATCAGCAGTAACAAGGTAGGGCATTCTCCCGTTAAAATATGCCATTCTGCTGTGCAAAATCTGCGGATGATCAGCCAGTATGTCCATATAGTTGTGTTCTATGTCGAGTTCTCCAGCAGAATGAGAGAGCCAAATCATGGCCATGCGAAAGTATGCCGGAGCATTACATAGCCCAAACTAGCCTGTAATACTCAAGCCTAATAGGTGTGGAAACATATAGTTTGCGCCAAATGCACAAACAAACACATCCTTCCGTCGGCGTGTTGCAATTGGTACTTGTATTTATCAGTCCAGATGACTCGTTGCCAGTATTTTGTGCTCTAAATACTATATTTTCTTACCCACACTGATCGTATTTTCCACTCTCTCAGATTCACTGAAGGTACCGTATATGGAGTTTACTACCACAACGCATTCACGGCATTTTTCACGTCATCATCGTTCAGCACAGGTTAATTAATATACCATAAGTGAATTCTAACCTTATCTGAGTTCATATTGTTGTCTGATCAGACATTGAAATAGAAAAAAAGTAGCCTTTTTACAAAGCTATCAATAGCTCATTTACGATCACATTTTCTCGCGGATTTTCGGCATTGCGAAATTTCACGTACCCTTAGTATACTCATGCTACAGTTAAACACTGTAATTCATCAATCACGGAAATGGATTCACTAGCTTCCACGCACCAACTATCCTCCCACAATAAAATACGAAGTATCTGCTTTTACTCATCCTGGGATTATTACGAATGTCACGGAATGCGCACAGACCAGCTATTTATAACTAACAGACACTTTTCTACCGGCATCTTACTGGCTACGATAAATCTGTATTTACATTGATGACCGGGCTGAACGTAACAATCTGCCCTCCCAGTGTCCGACGAGAAATTATAAAGATGTCGACATATATTTCTCATTGAATTTTTAAAATATGCCCCCTTTTTTGTTCACTTACAGAATGCGTTAAATTTGGTTTCTTGAACGTATGAATCGCTTGATGTTAAATAGGACTCCTGATTTCTTTCATATTTTTCGAAAGAAGGAAAACTTTTCTGTTTGCATCATTGCTTTCTTTGTGAGCTGAAATTGCGAATGCTGGCACACAATTATTATACATTCACAAAAACTTACTCATATATCAAACATTAATGCAAACAGTCGAGTTTTATTTTTCTTGTAAATTTTAAAAAAAGTTAAAACTCCCTTTCTAACATCAATCGATTCATATGTTTACGCGATATATAAATTTTTTGCACATCCCTTTAATTGTCACGGTCTTCATCAGGACAAAATCAAATAACAGTGTATCTGATATTTTTTATTTCGATATACTGAGAAACAAATAACCATTGGTAACCATCTGGTCATCTGTGCAAGCATTAAGAAAGATTTCGGTCTTCCGTTGAATAGGGAATAAATGGAAACACAATTCCTTTACTGCATTTTCAGTTTCCTGATCGAAGTACTATCCATTACAAAAGAAAATTCTTTAAAATCTTGAAAACAAAGAACAAAAAAGAAGCAGTTATTCAAATTGATGGTTTAAAAGTGGATTTCCTACGAAGTATTCGAAACTTAGAACGGAACTTTTAACTTAATGTAATGATAGTTATCTACTAAAGTGGCCAATATCGTACACTGGTCGAATCAGCGATTAATTATGTTAATCTATAAGATGGGCACAGTCGTTCCCTTATTCTGTCAGTAAACGATTCGCCATTCCCTTAATAACGAAAAGCTCAACAAACGTCAGAAATATCATAAGAAAATGCAAAATTCAAACTGCATAGTTTAAGTAACATTTGCTCGTATATACATTGTAAAAATTTTCATCATTAGCTTTTAAACAAAATGATTTTAACTTTAGTTACATTCATCCAATTCTTTTAATTATGCAATAAGTTTTAAATCTTTACATGATTATTGGTTGTTACACTCTTATCCGATTTTTTCTTACCCTTTGTTTCCGGTGTTTTAATTACATTTTTACACGTATGCAATATCTAGGTTAAAGTAGTGCAAAGCGGATCACTTAATTTCATCTTAATAATAAAGTGTGATAAATAAATATGTGAACCCTGAAATATCGCTGTTTACTGCTGTGAACATCAGAGAAACATATTATGAACCATTAATGATATTATTTATTACCGAATTTAAAACAAAAATATTTGAAGGTCAAATTATCCACTTTGTCCCAACCCTGGGGAAAAGCGGATGGGTTGTTTTTGAAATAGAAAACTCTGTCGTAAAAAAATTGTAACGTGCACATAAAATGCATTCGGCAGAAAAAAAAATTACCAGAAACGTTTTCACATAGTGCATTTAAGAAAAGTGTATTCTTCTATGCCTTCATAAAGTATACAGTTCTCGTGAGCTCATCCGTTACATAAAGAACACTTTATCCAGTTCCCTATTGGTGGATCAGCATATGGTTTATTACATATTAAGTAAATTAAGACTGCGACGTAGATTCTGTCTCTGTGCCAAGATGCTCGATGGTATTCTTAGGCTTGCCTGTACTTTGTGCACACCGGGTTTTCTTTTCGCCTTGTGCTCGAGCAATGTTCCTAGCAGGGCTGTTTGTAAAAATCTATGCACGTTTTCACTGTAACCAATCAGCACAAAAAACACATGTAATTAAACTTACTCCATCAGTTGAGTGAAGTACTTTGCAATCAGGGTTGCCGGATCATCAACTGTAAAAGAAACCCGTTCTCTAGTGAAAGCAGTGTGTCTCACGTGGCTAGAAGGGCATGTCATCAATTTCATGCTAGTTTGTCAAAATCAAATCAGAGTGAATTTAAATTATATTAAAAATTGCGCTGAAATATCACAAAATCAAATCAATGAAAAATATTTAAAAGCAAATTGCATGATTTTATGATTTTATCACCAATGTAGCAATTTTGAGGTCCGTAATTTGTGGGGTGCGAGGCTAAGGCCTTGTAGGATTACCTATCCACTTTGCTCCATAAAAAATAATCCGCTTTGCCCTCAACGCTATTTTGACAAAGTACTGCCTGTGCTGAATCCTTAACAATAATAACACAAAAACATTATCTGAACTAACAGACTTAATACCTGTTTCAAGTATATAGTTCACAAAATTTAGTGCAAAGTAGCTTTTAGTATATTGACACTTAACTAACTTAAAAAAAATTTAATAAACAATCGAAAAAAATGGTTTTTTTTTACTTTATTCGCTGCGCATGTATTTCATTAGCGCTGAAATAAGTGCAATTTATTCCTACGCACACCTTCAACACTTTTGCACTGACCACTGTTGCCTCCTATGTTTGGATTATTAAACATTAAGCTGATCCGCTTTGCCCCCTATATGCACTTTGCCCTACTTTCCCCCAATTGTACCTAGTGAAAACATTGCGTACAGATCCGCCTTATTTAGTGCAGCATGTCTTTTGTCATTCTTGCGCGATAAAAATCAGCCAACCAACCATTTATATACGTGAGTATTCATAAACGAATACGTAGCTTTAATTGCTGCATTACTTACAACCGAGGACGAGAAAACAAGGACAAAGGTATTAAAATTTGAAACTATAAGTCCAAGTACATCTATATGATTAACAAACGTTAAATATTATCAGTAAATTAAACCAAATTGCATTAAATAAGATAGGAGATTTAGATGAGAAATAATGGACGTCGACGAAAGGTTTTAGCGAAAAGATTATTGGGGAATTCGCCATCTCTTTCATCATATTTAAATTTGTTTCTCATCTGTTATAACAGGGATTTTTGGCAGATGGATTACGGCATGCAAAAGAAGATTAAATAATTTTACACACGTTAATTTAGGAATTAAATTCCATAAAAATTAAATTTTACAAAATTCTAATTGCAATATATACAGACAAAAGGCGATTGAAAATTGCATTTCACAGCCACAAAACCGCTGGGTTAATCTTATTTTTAATGAAATTTCTCTCATAAAATTTCCAAATGACCCGTGAGTTGCAGGAGATTTAAAACATTGTCGATAATTCCAATCCTTTAGAATTTGTAAATTAATTATCATTTTCCTTAAGTACTCAAAGAATCAGTATTAGAAATTAAAGTTATTTATTACTTATGAAGTAACGAATGGAACAAAAACTAAATATTAACTATATTGTATAATTTTCTACATATTATGCATAATCTTCGGTAGGCTCGTCCCGCTCAGTGTAAAATATATTTACTAACGAATTGTGGGTACAAATTAAAATAAAATAAATCGTTTAATCATATATTATTATCGTCTTTTCCGATAATAGTATTTAAGATCATTTCAGCAGTAAGAAGAGTGTAAAAATGGGTCTGATGTCACCAGGACAAGAGTAAAAATGCAACGGAGAAAGGTTGGAAAGAAAACTACAGCTTCTTGAAAGATTTGAAATCTACACGTACACCAGTTGTAAAGATCCCACCAAGACAAACATACCGACGAAATTTATAGCCTCCAGTTGCAACTGAAAGCCCCGACTTTACATTCATCTGATATGCCAATTGCTTTGTGGCACGCTCGGCAAATAAACACTTCGCGAAAACTTCACAGCGTGACTCCACAACCAATTTCTGATTCACCAAAAACCCAACTCATTCACGTTTTACAATCGAAAATCTAAGTATCTGGATCAACATACCGTATTTCCTTAATCTCTTGGCACCAATAGAAATGTCGCTTGCTTTCAGAATGACCAGCTCCCAATTTAAAAGCGAATGTTAAATGTCTACCACTCTCGAAATCGTTTCTTAATTAAATTGCCGAACTGAGATGCAGTTAACAGGCTGCTTGATCAGAAGATTTAATTTTATTTGCTTTCTCCTTCAGTTTCCTCCAATTTATCTCTACGCAATTACCCTGAGATCGGTCAGTAATTTCGGCTTTAATTATTTGAAGGAGCTTGTTTTAAAGTAAAAATTGCTGCATTATCGAGGAGGAAATGGGCTCAAATTAATGTACCCGGAAATCGCAAACAGTTGTGTTCTAAATATATTGCTATTTTTTGTTACTACGTTTATTTATCACCAGAGAGTTTTCAAAATTATTGGAGAGGTGGGGCCAAGCACATATTAAGTGCATTTATACATTGCAATATACAGTGAAAAGCAATTGAATTAGAGATATGTTAGGTGACTTCGCTAGTCACGGGGAAGCAAGTTTACCTCTGGGGAGTATTCATCAAACCATTCGGATACAATTTGACAACGATGGCATGGGCGCATTAACTTGTTAAAGGAAAAGGTCTCCAGTGGGATGTTGAAGAAGAACAAACGGGAGAACATGGTTGTCAGGGATATTCCAGTAACATTTACCTGTGAGGGACGATGTCATACGTAGCAGTGGTCCTATTTCAGTCCATGTAAACAGTCCCCAGACGAGAATGCCACATCCACCATCTTGAAGAATATCCTGTTATCAAGAAGGATCCGTGGCTTCATATAGTTTGCGCCGTGCTCGTACTCAGCCATTGGCGTGTACCAACGTGAATGTTTACCTATCAGTCTAGGCAACATTTTTACACATTTCTATTATCCTGTGGCGATATCCTCGTGCCTATTCTAATCTTTGCACCGGGTGATATACAGTCAGCAGAAGAAACTTAGTGAGACAATGGCTTCTGTATCGCATAATGAGGGGATGATTCTGGATGGTGTGGATGCGTGCACGTTGTTATACACAAGCGTTAAATTGCCCAACGATCTGTTGTACTGTAGCCCATCTATCAGCTGTTACAATGCGGGATAGCCGACGACAACCGCGCTAATCAACACGCCGTTGTCCACGGCAGTTGGCCATGGCAAGGATTGTTTTACTGGAAAAATTCCAGTGCTTGCATTACTTCCGAGATGGAGTGACCCATTCGTCTGGCCCCAGCAATTTTTCCACGATTAAATACACGTATGTCATTCCTCTTACCCATGCTGCTTTCGGCTAGTAGCTACTGATACCGTAACCCTCACTTCTTGTATTGTTGGATTGCTGCTTACGTCATTTCCTTACAGTACAGACCCACCCACGGCGCCAAATTTGCATAACGCAAGTTCAATTACTTCTAATAATCTAGTTCAATTGCTCTTCAATGCCTGTAAAATTCCAATTATTGGGAGAACTCAAGCCCCATGGGCCCATATAACTTTACGTCTGTGCAATTATTAGTTAATTCTCTTTCTTTTACTGATATTATAAAATGGTTTCAAGATGTATTTTGTAATTTGAAACATACGTCAGTAAATTTAAAGTGAAAAAAATTCTGAATTTTTTAAATGACGATATCTAAAATTCTTGTATAAAACACGCAATATAATTTTTAATCAAGTAGAAATTAATTTTATATATACATATTAAATAAAAAGATAGTCCATATCTAATGTTGAATTGTTTTTTACATTTTTATGATAGAATATTTCATGAAGCAAGTGGTACAATTAAGTAAATGAAAGCAAACTTTTGCTAACACTCTTTCCGTTTCTATATTTTTCTCTGATTGCTTATTTGTCTAGCTTAATAATTATTGTAAAACCTCTGAATGGACTCGTGACTTAAGAATCTGTCCGCTATTCGGGAGTTTAGACGTAAACATGCACTGGGACTAGGATTTGCAAAAGTGTTCATTAGATAGTGGTGTCCGCTATTCAAGAGTGTCCGTTATGGAGGTTTTACTATTCAATGTAAATATAATAATTTCCGACACCAATCCTTGAGCTCAAACTAGAAAATCGGAGACATTGCCCTAGCCTAGAATCGGACTAGAGTCTCTCCGTTAGATCCGGAGCGCCCTTACCGCTAGGTTACCAAGCAAAGAAACGATGCTTCTCTTCACCATATATAAGGTTGTTGTTGGATATTATTACTGTGATAGATATCAGTAGGCGTGGGTGTCGGAAAATTACTATCTGTAAAATCCCGCACGAAACAATCACCACACAAAAAACCTGCCCCGGTGGTTTTTGTGTGGTAATCATTTGGCAATTGTGTTATCTCTAAAAAGGTAATAATATCTAACAAGACCTTTATAAACAGAGAAGGGGAGTATCGTTCCTATGCCTTGATAGTTTAGCGGTTAAGGCGCTTCCGATCTAACGGAGAGACCGAAGTTCAACTCTAGGTCAAGGCGATCTCCCCTTTTCTTCTATCCATTAAAAGCTCTAGATTCAAGCGTGGCTTTCGAAATATTACTATCTCTACAACTCCCCACGAAAAATTGCAAAAAACCTATGGTGGCTTTGTATATTGAACATTTGGTAATTGTAGTATCGCTGAAAAGATTATTAATATCTAACAACAGGTTTTACTATATTGTGTTATCCATAGACATCTTGACAATATCAAGAAACTGAATGTCACATTACATAAATTAATAACACGCTCTAAATATTGTGAATTTCATTCTTAAATTAACTGAAATTATCTAAACCAAAATAAATGTCCGATATTAAAGAGAATTCTTGATTTGACATTAGAAAAAATAAGAAAAATTCTTTTGTTGTTCTCACTTTATTATTAAACTAAAAATTACAAGATAACCCACGAAAAGGTACAGTTTCAAGAACATATACAGGGTTATTCAGTAAGAATCGTCCGAATTCAAAATTATATAATTTCAAAAATAAGCAATGCAAAATGATAAATAATACATGAATGAAAATTAAAAATGCCTAAGCTTTAGACTATAAATAATTGATGGGGCTAGTTGATCGTTTATGAATCTCTGTTGTAGAAGAAATAAAAATGGCGTCTAGTCAGCAGAATGGTTTTTGTGTGCTCTCGTTTGTGTGATGTCAATTAGTAATTACCGTTCAGCGGGAATTCTGTAGAAAGTACCAAATTAGCCCATCAACGGCACAAAATATTCGTAGTTAGTATCATCAGTTCGAGAAGATAGGATATCTTTGTAAAAGAAAAAGTCAACGGTAACCAGGAAATTACGAGTGATATACTAGAATGTGTTCGGCAGAAATTTGCACATTCCATTGACATTATACTTGTGACTAAAGGAAGTCGTGTTGAATATTTGTAAAAAAAAACTTGGACATTTTTCTTTTGCATTCATATACTGTATTAAAACTATTTAAATCAACGTTAAAACCGTATCTACAATAATTTATTAACAAAAATCAACGCGTTTTGGGCGAAAAAAATCAGTTTTGTTGTTGCAAACCACTCTTAATTGTTAATATTTTAGCATCGTCTATTTGCGAAGAAGGGCGACTGATTTATTCACCCGAAATCGTTGATTTTTGTTAATAAATCATTGTAGATACGGTATTAACGTTGTTTTAAGTATTTTAATATATTTCACGTATCAATTTGTCATTTCTTACCACTCATTCATGTACTACTTTTCATTCTCTGTAGTTTAGTTTGAAAATATATAATTCTAAAATCGGATGATTCTTTCTGAATAACCCTGTACAATTAGCGAAGCGTTTTATTGAAAAACTAGAATAATTTTGAATTGAATGTTATTTCTTTTAGTTAAAAAGTCATAATAAACGCGTGGGATTAAGTAAAGATAGTTTTGTCGATAACGTTAGGTTTAGTATTCCATGGAGTTTGGGGGGCGGGGTAAAAATGTAGCTAGTTGATAGTGGAGTTTCTCCCCCACTTTACCATTTACAACTTGGGCTTGCTCTTCCTGAATTATAGAAGCATGGAAATTCAATTGCATTTAATGTATTTAATTATTGTATAAATTAATTTAAGAAACTACGAAATTATGAGGCAATATCATTTTGCAGATAGGTCAAAAATGATCTAGCATGGGATGTTTATAAATACCGAAAAAACGTTAAAAAAAGGAAAAAAAGAAGTTGACCCATAAACCACATGAAATGTGTTCAGAAAAGGAAAAGTGCTTTTGTGAGAAATATTAGCCTTAGCTTTGGACAAGAGAAATAGGCCCACGTGCTTATGGTGTAACTTACAAACACGTCTCCAGAAAATCTGTATTCTTACCGGTAGGCAGTCGTATTTTTTATATTTTTTACTTACGAGTTTATTTTTAAAACAGCCTGTCAGTTTAAAAATGGCGGATTATTTACGCTCACTCTATTTCACTGCTTTTTCAGTAATCGGTTTTTCCAGTCATAAAACTTGATCCCAGCTTTCCAAGGCAGCTGGGACTTCTTTTTTAATTTTATTTTGTTATTGTGCAAAAAACTTGCTCTAAAAACTACTACTTGCTCTAAAAAGACGGCTATCATAAACATGTGTTATTTTTTGTAGGTTTATTTCTATTAGAGATCTCTTTATAGGCTATAATTACCGCTTAAATAGCGTTCATCGTGAAAAAATTGCTTGGCAAGTAAGCTTTTTTTACTTGTAAAAAAATACTGCAGGATAGACCTAAATCTCTAAGTATTAATAATTATATTGCAAATAAACTACAAATAACGGTCACGTAAGAAAAGCTGAAATATTCCCAGAGCAAAAGATATTGTTTTAAATTATAGCTTATATAAAACTCCACAATTATTTAGACCGGCTTTTTTAAAGAATTTCTGTTATCTAACTAGACGGAATGGATACTAGAAGAATAAGTAATATCGGCTCTTATATATTCATAAACTTAAAAAATAGAGACTATGTTTTAGAAGTTGCAAGTAATTCAGATCGAGCAAAGAGATTTTCTATTCAAATATTCCAGTCTTGCCAACTTCAAATAGTGCAAGCACTTTTTTTGAAGAGAATTTATTTAATATGCACCATAAAATATTACATGTTTTGATTTCCTCTTTTACGGCCTATATGTTACAGTAGTTAATAAAATATAGGTCATATACTATATACAATGTATGTATAATCAAATAAAGACGACAATAATCAATGGTAGTAAGAATGATCAGTGTGAAGTGTAAAGTAAAAATAAATTTTACACGAAGTCCAAACTGTTTGCGAGATCCAAAAAATCGCAAGGATAACGTTCTGAGACAACTTCATTAAATGTTAATGGCCAAAGTTCACCGTGGACGACTAGCTTCTTGAACATGCCACTTCTAGCCGATTCCAGAGTTGGGCAGCGTAGTATGACATGATCCACGGTTTGTTCAACAGTTCCATCACAGGAGCATGCTGACGATTCTGTGTGTATGTGGGTGTGTTCTTGCACCAACGTTAGGTCATTGCGGCTAAAACGTTAAAGAATTTTATGAATAAGTCAGACAATAGTAAACAAAGAGAAAGCAACATATCGAGATACAGAGATCATTACACTAAGGAAGGATGGAACTGGAGCAAGAACTCGGAAATAAATACTTAAAAGTGTGAAAGAATCCCACAGAAAACTGTATGAAAGAAGCAATGCGTGAATGAAGAAGCGAAGAAGCTGAAGCACACAGACAGTCATTAAACATCACTTAAAAGCCTAAAAGGAATAGCGCATGCAATCCAAAGTGTAAAAAACGAAAGAGAGACCTGAACTTCCGGTAATGGTGGCCTTGCTTTGAACCTTTCGAACGAAACTGGAAACGCAGCAAAAGAAACACTTTCATAAATCTTCACAAATGCCTCAACAGTATTATCATACCAAGCGAATGCAACATCTCTACAGTAATTATTTTACATAAAAAGAGTGGTAAGGGGGACTTAAATAATTGCCCACCCATTATCCTGCTGCTTGCTATTTATAAAATCTTCACAAAAGTTCTGACCACATCGTTTTCAGAAGGAATATGGCTCAACTAAGAGAAAAATATGTATTTCTAAGTAGACACAGCAGAGTGAACTATAAGTACCGTAGCAACGCCATATCGTGTCGTCGGCGAGTCTTCAGGCTGCAATGCTATCGCTGACACGCAGAGTATAAATGCAACCACAGTGTTCAAACTGGCTGCTGAACAAATTTCAAAAATTTTCAACAAAGAACGTGGTATGCCAACAGGTAATGAATATGAAATTGCCTCAAAAGTCGTAGAGCTATTCATGGATTTGATGGGTGAGCTGATACCAACAGAAGTGGAAGTACTGGATTATCCTGAATTTGAAGGGTCAATTGATATGCAAGAGGCTATAAGTACTACTTCTTACAATGATGACAGTGATTACTGTGATAAAGGTTGCCATAAAAAACGTAAGAAACCATCCATAATAAACGACAGAAAAAGATGTTACAGTAACTTTTTTCCCATATTTGTAATCTATGTACTCATAGCTTTCCAATGACATATCACTCGTCCTGATTCCCAGATGCTACGACTTGCTCTGCCCTTGTTAGTATTCCAACACCCTTACTCTTTTTTATATAATGTTTATAGATGAATTCCAATTTAATTTGTTTGTTAGTTTAATTCCCAAAATTTCATTTTTTATACCACTTCAATTATTTTAGTATTATTAATTTAAATTGCTTCACTGTTCATGTCAGTATCTACATTTTCATTTTTACGTGAGAATATCATTACTTTAGATATATCTACATTTAATTTCATTTGATTTACACAAAATTATATCCCACGGTTTTTTTTTATTTCATTAAAATACATTTCAACTAATATCTTTATGCCTTTACCTGTAACTATAATATTTGTGTCGTCTGCAAATAAAGTTACATGGCTTATTTCAGAAGCACTACATATGTCGTTAACATACATGTAGTACAACAGAGGTCCTAAATGGGACCCCTGTGGCATTCCATAATTATTAGTCATTAATTTGGATATCTCTCCAGCAACACATACTATTTGTTTTCTATTATTTAAATATTTAATATGTTAGTAATTTTACATCTTTA
>QLNU02015360.1:57290096-57302584 GCA_006491805.2 Dysdera silvatica
TCCCCATTAGTCGAACTGGATACACAATAAAATAGTCTGTTGTAAAAAGTTGTAACGAAAGGATCTAAGATTTCGTTTCTTCCTTTTCGAAAAAGAGGACGTGAAACTAAAAGGCTTTAATTGTTTTTGTCCTTCGAAAGCAAATATTAATTCTTTGTCAAATATATCGAATTTATAAAGTAAATTCTAAAGTAATTAATTTCATATTCTCACGTATTTCATCTCGGATTAAAGCTCTTTTACTGATTAGGGTCGAAAAAATATGAAAGGTCACACCTTCAGCTGGCTTCTATTGAGTGACCCCATCCTGACGTTTCGTCCACCGAGCCTTTGGGATTAAGATGGCGTGGGTGTAACTTCATACATTGCCATTGTCAGCACACAGCATGTCGATAATAGTTTGGTTTCATTCAACGTGAGCAACTTATTTTTCAACGGAGCTGTGGGTATTGTAAATGAAAAGGGAAATTCCTTTATTAAATGAAAAAAATTGAGCAATTCGGCAGTTCAATCGGGAACTTTTCAATAGAAAAAAATCAAAAATAAATTAACATAGAGAAAATTCAAAGTTTGACGATATGTTTCTTCCAAGCTTTTCTATTTTTAGCGTCAGTTTCTGAATTAATGTGCTGTGCTGATTCAAACATCGTTATTTGCTGCAGGCTCATAATTTTCGAATAGCCTGTTTATCGATTGAAAAACATGGAGGGTTCGTTCTGCGAGTAATTAAAACAAAAAAGGTTCGCTTTTTGTTAAAAATTCTATGTCAAATTACAGGCCTTTATAAATAAAGGCTTATGTTAAAAGGTTAGTTATAAATGGCATGACAATGAATCGGACAAATCTAAGTAAGTACGATTAAAATGTAAAGTAGCAGCTGCATTTTGAACACATCGGTTTTGTTAAATGTGAAATAAAATTAACGAATAAATATAAGAATTAAAATGCTTTGCCTTTCCTATACACTCAATTAGCAGTGCGGGATTACCTACTTAATGTGTTAGTTTACTTTTTGCTTCCAATGTAGTTTGTATGGAGCATGTGATTCATTTTCTACTTCAAACCGAAACTTCTTTGGTGGCAGAATTAACTATGTCCACATGGTATGTTTGTCAGTCCGTCCACGTTTAGTAATTGAGCGTCAGCAAGAAGAATCCTCTTTTCTATTATACTTCATATATATGCTTCATTTGATGGACGTTTGGTACGTTTGGAGCAAAACCAGGAATAGGGAAACTGTCTGTAGTTTACCAGAAGCCAGAAATGGGCTTAAAAATTCATAAAATTCTGAATAGCCTCATTTTTACAAAGCAACTCTCTCTCTCTCTCACTTTATTGATCATTTTATAAAATAACCAAAATTCACTTACTAAAATAAATTTAGAATTGAAATTGTTTTGTTTTATATTGTGCAACGATCTATATTTTTCGCCTACTTTGACAAAATTTACACATGCAAATAAATTTTCCAATTTTTAACACATTGATTTTTTCAGTCTTTTTTTATAATATATGCTTGTCCATTTCTTTAACTTTACGAGCAAATTCATATTGACGTTTGTGGTATAATTTATCCACTACTAGTGGAAATATATAAAAAAAATCAGCAAAATTAACAGCAATATCAAGAACAAGCTTTCTTTTTATTTCCTACATTTCGCCTCGTAACGGAAAAACTTTGTTTTGTTCTTTTAAAGATTTTATATTAAATATATGCTTATAATCTAAACTTAATTCATAGTTGAGTCAATTACCATTTAAAAATTATACTGTTCATTTTTATATATTTTTCAAGCGAAATTTCCTCCAAGCAAATTATGAGTAATACAGGTAATACAATAACGCCAATGTTCCTTAAAACACACACGAACACAGATATGCCATTGAATACTATTTAAATCCCTTCTCCTATAGCGATTAAAACCCCAGAAACTTTTTTCAAAAAACTCGCTTTTACTGCATAATCTAAAACTTATAGTTAATATAAAAACTATATCAGGATTGAGCATTAAAATTTATGCTTTTAGCCCAGATGAAATAAAATAGAAAACTGAATGTGGAATATAAATTGACATATAAAATTTGTAATTTAAAAAAATAATCTCTGCCGCAAAATAAAATTATTTGATTAGCAAGTGGGCAAGTGTTTTTATTACAACAACTATGCATAAATAAATATGGATTATATAAAATATTTTAATGCTTCTTAGTTATTACTGCCATTCTGTTAATTAAAAAATTTCTTATATCTGCCATAAATTGTTTAAACACATAGATTTCAATTATTGGATAAGCACTTATTGATGATTAGCATCTGCACGTAACTTTAAGTATCCGCTATTCCAAAACAATATTAAGGAGTTTTAGGTTCGATGGACGATTACATTGTTATAGTTTTCTTCAATATGTGTAATATAATTTCAGTACATTAAATACACACTTACCCGAACTCGAAGTATCTGAAAAGTGCATAATATTTAATAATAATAATAGTATATCATTATTCTATTATATCAATAAAATATAATTTATTGACAAAATACTGGATAATTTGAGGATTTTAATTAAGTTTAAAAATGGAATTTAAACCACTGATCAATAAAACAAAGTTATTCTCAAGTTTGCAACTACTTACGTATTTGTTTGAATTTAGATTTTCTGCCTGTGCAGGAACTAAAACCAATTTCAACAGCTTCTCCGATGAGAACTGATCTTAACCTGACTTTTCGTCTATTGCACTCCACAATAATTTCCATCTGTTTGGCGAAAGACACTGTGTAATTTGGCTTCGAGCCCCAAGTTTTGAATTAATAATTAGTTACATAATGTAAGCCTATTTTGGTAAAGGTAATTTAATATAATTTTTGGCGGGCGATAAATCGCCCTGACATTTCTTCCAAGTAAAATACCTATCATCCATTAATAGAGATGTGTTATTATTTCCATCCCTCTTTCGACATGCAAACTAATTTTTTTCTTAATCTAATTCTAATTAGATGATTAAATAATTATTTACAATCTAATCATTTTCTTTAATTAATTCCTTTTTAAAATGTGATATAGTTTAATGTTAAATTTAGCATTAATGAAGTACTAGCTTTTTTGCTCACTATTTTGTGTCGTCAGTAAATTACCTCATAGCGCCATAAAAATCCAAATAAACAAACAAATTACCTCATAAATTAACTCTCTCAATAACAAAATTGCTTATTTCTGGAAATTACACGTTTCTCTGGTCTTAAACTTCTACAGAAGGAAAATTAAAGAATCAAATTGAATTTTACTTAATCTAAGAAGCAAACAACGACACTAGGCGCTCTCTTTTAATCCTCTATTATTTAAAAAATAATATTTCTCTTAATAGACTTCTGACAATAGGCTGCTTTTGAAAGATAATTTACCCTATCACGTGTTTAAAAAAGTGCAACATTGCTCATCCATTAAGGCACTTTAAAAGTCTCAAAAAATATCGGTCATTAGCAAACTTAGGGAAACAGGTTTTTTTTAGATTTAAATTATAGAAACAGTGTTATATATAAAATGCTGATGTAACATTCCAAGTACAATTAGTTAAAATTATTAGTTTTGTGGCGAAAGTATATTCAGTAGTGTTTTAAATATAGCCTTCTCCGTATTTCAAAATATTAAAAAATAATAGTAGACTGAAAAAAACAGCAGAAATTTCAGTGTTTTTAAAAAATATGGAAGGACATAGGTTTTGAGGAAAAATACGAAATAAATAGTAACATGTTTTATTTATGAAATTAGAAAATATGAAATTGAGAAAACGAGAATTTAAATAAAAGAGAACTGACGACTGCAGAATTTACATATAGAGGAAATTTAAATTTGTAAAACAATGAGATTTATAAACTAGATTTAGAAATGTTTCAAATACCTAATAATTTTTTTCTCCAAAAAAAAAGGAACTCTATAAAATCCATAATAATACTAAAAATTTAGCTGGGTGTACATTTTTTTTAATTTAGACTTACATGTTTTTTTTATTTAGCCATATACGTAAAGAAATGGGAAAAAATGCACTCATAGCTCGTTATACGAGTGTACAAACGCCAACAAATGTAGTCTTGAATTTCCTATGTACCTCAATTTCAACGTATAATAACGGAACCCTCTCTTGCCCGAATTCATGCCATGAATTCTAGGAGCATTACACATACAAACATATGATTGATATGCAAATGATTGAGCCGAGCATTCAACTGTATATTCAACGATTTTGTAGTGAGCCGCGAATATTAAATTCCCAAAATCCCTTGGATTTTGCGAGCGTGTTTTCACATCTGCTGCGTTAGTATAGTAAATTTAACATCGTCGTTTATACGTTGCGCCTTCAAAATTGGTTCGCTAGTGAGTCCTTTAAAGAATATATTTTTAAAGAGCGTTTTATTCCGTGTCTATGGGCGTATGTATTGTGTTTTTAATTTAATATATATTTGCGTATTTAATAGCATGCCTTTGTGGATCAGATATTGTTCGAAAGCTTAGATTAAACTATTTCAGCAATTTCCTAGCTATATTAAGGACATTTATTTAGCTGACGATGCAATTTCTGCTTAGGAAAAGTTGAAGATTTGGTGAAAAAGCGCAAATCCTTTTCAAAATTACAGCCCACCGCGTATAATATTAATTGTTCTACAGGAACCTGCTTAACTAATTAACTAATTAACCTGCCGCCATTTTGAAAAAAGCTCAGTTCAAATAAGCTGCAAAAAACAAAAGCAATTATTGCAACATTAGAATACAAAATAACTTATGGATATTTTTATCGTTTAAAAAATTTCGGAAATGGTTTTTATTCTTTTTATTACAGGGATAATTTTTTTTGATGTTCTTTAAACTCACTTTACTCTCGAAAAGGTTGCAATTTATTTTCTAAAGTAGAACATTGAAGTGTGATATTTGCGCCTGCAGCAAAGGCCTTCCACTGCAGAGATTTAAAATGTGTGTTGATGGTTGAACAAAACATCGCAAAGAATTTCCTTCTACCTTACTTGATTACAAACGATTAGTCTAAAGATGGCAGTGTGTTCTACTAACAGGGATAGGCTTCGAGGTGATTGAGATTGCCATTATCTCTATGTGTTTTGATCCAAAATGGCGTTTAATTTAAAACAAAAATGCCCAAATCGATGTAACTTTTACAGAGTTACATTGTACACATACTATTCAGAAACATTAATAATTATGTTGATGTTTTTGTATCTTTTACATCTCAAGATTGAATGACTGGTTTCCATAGACAACCCGTTGACCGAGCCTGACCTCCGAAGTTTAAATAAAACTAACAATCAAACAACAATATAAATCAACGTTTATTGGCGTAGTGATACCAGCGCCGATGTTATGACGTGGCTAAATGGTGAAACGTTCGAAAGAAAAGAAATGTTTCTGCGTTCGGTGGGACCTGAACCCATGACCTCACGAAAAAAAAAATAATAATATTGGAAATCAAACCCCTCTAAGTGGGATCAGAAACGCCCAATCCTAATCTCAGTAGGAATCGTTTAAAAGAAATACAGAAAATTAACTAGGTGAAATAATTACATTTCATATTAACACGCATATATAAACGTAAATATAATCACAATAATGTTGTAATTATACAAACTATTTTATAACTATTTATGTTGTGCATTTTTTTTTTTATTTAGTGTTTATCACCGACTACATCACTTACATATTTTTTGTTATCTCCTCATCTAGTTCATTGTTATGAATTGTTATAAATATATTAGCCGAACCATCTTCAAGTGCGCGGGTGACATGCGACCCAATCAAGGGCGCATCCAAGGGAGCAATCGCCCCCTCCGGAAATAACAAAATTACACCTATTACATGTCACTAGGTGAGGTCTAAATTGATTTTTAAACTTTTTGCCACCTTCCCGCGAGAATAGGTTCACGTTAGTTTTTAAGCCCCGTAAATATTTTCCAGATCTGCACTTGCACAAAGCAGCATCGCCTAAACACGTGGCAATTCCCCTCATTCCCACTGCAAGAACAATGCAGCATCGATTATGTATTAAACTGCAAATTAAATTCGCCTGATTAAATTTATTCTATATTCAATTCGAGATGATGAAGCCCAGGGCTCTGAAATGGTGGAAAATTAAAGGCTTTCTCTTTATTTCTGCTGAAGTGTTCATTTTAAGACGGTTCAGCATTATATTAAATTTGCGTATGACACGAGATAGTTTCCAATTCGCTGAGGGATACTTTATGGTTTCAAACTTGCTGAATCTAAGTCATGATACATTAAATTAGTCTTTGATATGCGAAGCAAGCAAACACTTTTATTATAGATGTATGCTCATAGAGAAATTGATCGAAAAAACGATGACGTCGAAAAAATGTCATTTCGATGGCGATGCGAAGAATAGTTTGCCTATACACACTTGATGGATATAAATGTATACAGTGGGTGAAAACAAATACAGTAAAATTCTTCTTAACGGGCACCCCACAGATGAGGTCATCCTGTTTTTACGGTCAGATAAAAATCTCCCTAGAAATTAATTCCGTCCCAATAATACCCCTCTTTTACGCGGTCACCCCTCTTTTATGGACAAGTTTTTCTGTCCCGTGAATGTCAGCTAATAAGGGATTTTATTAAATTTTAAAAGGATAGATTTGTTTAAAACGCATACCAAGAACTTATATTTAGGCTAACCCATCTGACTTGTTCACTTAGAATTACGTTAAACTGTTCGTCCCCAAACGACTGTACTAGTCTAAGTGAGAATGAAATACCAGACTACGTAAATGGCTTACCATATAATCATCGAGAAAAAAATATATAGTTCGTCAGACCTCGTATAGTTGACCAGAAAATTTGGGTAATATTATTTTGAATGATTCATTTAAGTGGAGGTTAAAGGACAGCACTTAAAATTCACCCAAAATATAAATCCAGATGCTTATACATAATAAGTACAGATCCTGTGTGTTTTGCGTTCTCTTGTCAATGTTATCTGTTTCCTGTTACGTTAGTCAGTCTAAAACTGTTGCTATATTTGATCAACTCCTTTTTTATCGTGATTGAGGTAAAAAGGTGTTGTAGTAGCTTCTTGCGTGAGATTACCTTTGCCCATTAATATAAATATAGAAATGCCCGTAACGTGGTTGGAATACCATAGTGCGGGTACATAAATAATAAAATAAATCAAAATAATATCAAAAACAGAATAAGGAACTAGATCATTCTGTAACAAATTTCAAACATACCGGAGTAATTATAATTTGGACCAGTTATTTCCGTCAAATTAACAAATTATCTATCATATTGTAGCTTTTTATCACTTACTTAACGCTACGAGCTATAATTCTTAGTGGAAAAGGTGTTAAGTTTTAACTGCAGTTAAAACGGTATCTAATCAATACATATTATATGTATAAGAATCTAATAGAAAAACAAAAGAAGAAACATATGTATAAGCATCTAATAAGAAAACAGAGAAAGAGATATATGTCAAAGTATCTAATAAGGAAACAGAGAAACAGATATATGCATGGGTATCGAATAAGTAACTGGTATATTTCTATATATCTAATAAGGAAACAGAGAGATTGGGAGAGAGTATATGTGTAAGTATCTAATAAGAAAACTGAAAATGTTTGTGATCTTAAATGGATTACAAATCCAGACTAAACTGCGAATGACTTCTATAAAAATAACATTTCTTTTCCTAAATATTCTCTATTTAAAAAACATTCTGTGCATTAGTTTAATTGGATTTGAGATAGTGATCAATAAATGTTCGCTCGTAGTTTTCAATCAAATTTTACAAGATTACGGAAGGAATAGAAATTCAATTGGGCTCGTTCTGTACGTGTACTATTTAATAATGCGAAATAGTACAGTATGTGATTTTTTTTTTTGTCTGAATTATTCGCAACGCAAATCTTTCTGGCGTAACTGTAAGACTAATATTCCTTCCTTTAGGAAAATTAGTAGAATAAATTTCATGTAATTTTGAAAAGAAAACCCTTGGGAGCTGTGTTGATCACCTACGCTAAGAGAGAGGTGGGATTGAACACAACACGAATTCAATTGGAATCGGGGATCTCTTATATTAAATATTAAATTCCAAATGAATCGTTCGCGTTGATATTATATAACACAGAAATATATATCGGATTGCATAATACCGTTTTCATTTATTTTATTCGTAGACCATAAGTTCGTCATTTTCTTTTAAACAACTTTCATAGTTTTTACCTCGTTACGACATGAGCAATCTAACTGTTGACAGGTGTAAACGGATAAATGCTAATACCTCAGAGTGTATGAATGCTAATTGGTGGACATAGATGTAAATATACTCAAACAGGCTGTGATATATAGTATTCGTTGCAATATTTCACTGAAGGAATGCTAGGGAACGAAGCGAGAAGCTGGCATATTTAATCATTTGCCGGTATGCCCATCACGCCGTTCATTGCCGATAAAGCAAGTTTTATGATAAACGACGCATCAAGTTCTAACTAGATTACAATTAATTATTATTTAATGACCTTTTTTACCACCCAATTGATCTTTTCTCTTGACGCCGTTTAATTTATTCGATAATATCCAGGAATTTTGGAGAAAACATTTTGCGTTCCACAAATGAACAACGCTTTTACTATGTTGCTCTAACTGTATCATCCCGCTTTCGTTTGTTGTGAACGAAGGAAACGTAACTGCTGGGAGAGCATTAATAAAAAAGGTAATAGTACAATATTGATTATTAATAATTACTATATGATGCATAAGTACAGTCCTATTAATCAATAAAGGCGTAATTTATCGTAAGATATTTATCTAAATTCAATTTTTTGGCCTCGTTATTTAAAAGAGTGTTAAAAATCTTTAGTTCATTTAAAAGAATTTTTTCTACAGTTATTCATTTATAATGAATTAAGCGATATGGGTTCCGTCCCTATTTACTTTAGTGCTAAATGTTCAATGCCAGAGACATAATTACGATAATTAACCTGTACAAATCTATCATCGATTAATGAAAGGGGTTGGAATGACTCGACATTAATTCGAATGCGATTAAGGTCAATTTCATGCCATTAAGATGTTAATTTAACAATATTTAATAACGAAACCTTGCTCATTGCCACTGAATCTTTGCAATAAAATGCCAATATCCTATAACTTGGATCATTGGACATTATTTTGGCGGGTCCATTGATGTAAGGTATTCGTACTTTAAGCAGTAATTGGCCCGAGTCCCTAAACGTCAGTGGTAGTGTTTAGAATTGCGTGAGGCTTAATCAAATTTTAAATAAACTAATTAACTTTCAGTGGCAAACAGTCCAGACCAATACCACAGACGAAGTTTCTTAATTACGGAAGTTGAAAGTACCTGTTGGTGACTGCATTCTAACAGAGAAATACCGTCGTGTCAAAACAGTATGACCATAAGTAAATAAATGTCATTTTCCGATCTAATTTTGTAAATTCGAAAATGAAATTTTAGCTTCCTTAATTGGAAATGAATTTGTGTTACAGAAAACGCTCCTCTAAAGCGAGCGATGCCCAACGAGGCGTAACGGTCATTAGGATAGACAAAAATTGTCTTTACAACGTTAAGAATGGAAATAAAGAAAACTTATTCTCGGCCTTTCAAACTCAATCTTTAAAGAATTATACGTTTTATTTTTAGTAAACGTTTTTTCTTAATACTTATGGCTTGTGTATATATAGAAAAATATTCAAAAAATATTTTTCTTTATTTTTTGGTTTTGTTTGGTTTGTTTTTTTCAAATTTTGAGGCTTGATTCACATAGAAATCACCAGGTATTTGTGTAAAAAGAAGTCACATTGAATCATATGTTATTTTAAAAAGGTATTTTTATAAATATACTTCAAATTAAATTTCTTTTCCTACGATATTCTTTAATTCATAATACATTAAATGTCAAGGCGGGGAATCATAAATTATTTCTATGGAAATGTTCCTTATTATGAAACCTATACAGATCAATATATCCATCTATGGGTGAAAATTTAAAACAAAATGTGTTGTATGGTAGTGTGAAAAAAAACTGAAAAACTGATTCTGTCTGAATTTTTCTAATATTAAATACTTAGAAAATCGGTATAATTGATAGACGACTCAGTATATATTATAGAGTTAATGATTTATATCGTCTGACTAACTTTGAAAAATATTCGTGTGAAAATGTAATGTGCTATATCGTTTCACACATTGTTACCTCCAACTGGTTTCTATGCTGTAAAATAGGAGCATTCGTTTATTCGGATAGGCAATAACGTTTATTCCTGAAACATCCCATTCGACAAAAAAAAATAGGTTTAAGGAAGGAAAGAAAATTACCTGGCGAGCGATTTTCCCTCATTTTATGGTAGTTTCTCAGCGATTTAAAAAAAAAAAAAGGAAATTTTAACGGTTTAGTTTAAGGACATCGTATGGAATTCCAGCATTTTTGGTTGAAAAGGTTTCTCGCTTGTAGAGAACGATGTTTCTTCATCGAAGTTTAATTCAAGCAAGAATCTTTCTGTTTAACATGATGTGTATGTTATTACACTTGTAAATTCACTCTTAAAACTTGCACATCTAAGAGAACCAATCAATTGTTTCAGGTATGTTAATCTAGTATTTTCATGTATATAAATCTAACATTCTCATGTATGTAACTCTAGCATTCTCACATATGTAAGTCTAACTTTATTGTTTTACATATTACGGTAAAACTCCTCTTAACAGGCACTCTTCAGGTACGGTCAGCCCGTTTTTTACAATCCGATAAAAATTTCCTGGCAAAAGACTCTTTCACAATAATGCCCCTCTCTTCTGGTCACCTTCCTTTTAAGGACACATTTTTCTGTCCCATAAGTGTCTGCCAATGAAGCTTCACACACATATTACATTATGTTTACCCTATTATACTGTATTAAATCTATGTATTATATATTTATATTAAATATGTTATATTAATTGAAGTCTATGTATTATATATGTATATTAAATGTGTTATATTAATTGAAGTCTATTATATCGTATTCAAAATATCATACTAGGTTAAGTCAATTAAGATATGAATTTTATAACTTTCAATAATTTGATATTTTTATGCCTTGATTTCCCAATAAACCTTTTAATGGTTAGACAAATGAAGAACCAAGAAGCATTTTTTCAGGGGTTGAAAGCCGAATTTGGGTCACAATTTTGAGGAGACATTTAAAACGAGATCCATAACTCTCATGTACGCAGTTCAACTTAGATTTATAGGATTTTCGCTTTTATTTCTTATCCCCCATATGCACAGAATTTTAAGAAGAAAAGTAGAGCACCCTAACGAATTGTGAACAATGGCATTGTCCGTGAAACAAAGTCGCAATCAAGTGCCTAATCAATCATAAGGTAGGAGGGAGTTACAGGATAATGTCAAACTGCTTTGGAAAGCATGGGCCTTCCTCAACTTCAGTTTCTCAATTAGGCAGAATTAATTTTGTCATCAGACGACATACCTTACCGCTACCTCCTGTATATACTGCTTCTTTCTTTTGCATCTCTCTTCATATTTATGAGGTTGAAAAAAACCTTCCTTATTTCTCTAAATCTAAAAACTTAAATACTTATAAACGTTTTCATATATGCAGGTTGATAGAAACCACAATGAAAGTATAAATAATTTAAATTAATTTTTTTCACTCATGTTGAATAAGTCTTTACGCAAATCCTGCGGTGATGTAATGATAACATATAAAAACCCCATGTTTGACAGGTAAGATATTATTACCCTTCTCAGGGTTAACACAATTGTCAACTGATCAATACATGAAGTTACCGGACATATATTTGCAATATTTCATGGGAAATATGAATGGTTAATATGTATATACACACACACACATATATATATATATCATCATCATCATCATCATATTCAACCATTATCTATCCACTGCTGGATGAAGGTCTCTCCAAATGCTTTCCACACAAGTCTATCCTGAGCAATTCGTTTCCACGTCACCCCAACCTGTTTTCTTATTTCATCCACCCATCTAGTTTGAGGACGTTTTCTAGGTCTTCGGTGGTCTCTTGGAATCCAGTTCAGAATTTCTGTTGTCCATCGTTGATCAGTTCTTCTTGCAATATGCCCAGCCCATCGCCATTTCAGCCCTTTTACTTTAACAATGATGTCCTCTACTCTAGTTTGCTCTCTCACCCAAGTGTTTCTTTTTCGATCTCTCCTAGTTATTCCAAGCATGCACCTCTCCATGCTCCTTTGCGTTGTCTGTAACTTTCGTATTGCTCCAACTGTTAGACTCCATGTCTCTGATCCATAAGAGAGGACTGGCAATACACACTGGTTGAAGACCTTTCTTTTTAGACACAAAGGCAATTTCCCCTTCAGGATAAAACTGTTTCTTCCAAATGCACTCCAGCCAAGTTTAATACGTCTGTTGAGTTCTTTCATAATGTTGCCATCCATTGAAATCAGCTG
>QLNU02015360.1:57302684-57316795 GCA_006491805.2 Dysdera silvatica
TGTTTAGTCAAGATTTATCTTTCACGTATAAGCAGTTGCTTTGATTTGTAATAAATAACAAAGAGGCGAAACGACTTCTATATTAAGAATAACACGTCTATAACAGTCGATATATATATTCTCAATCGTGATAACATAATGGTTTAATTTGTTTACATTTGTTTGTAAACATAAATGAAATTATATATAAAATGCATGGACATTCTACTTTTGAAAAATAATATTAGCTGACTTACACATGATTAATTAATTGTAGTACTTTATCAATTCATAAAGTCATAGAATGTCAAATTATTGTCTCAACATAAAGTGACAATAGAATTATATATATATATCTCAATTAAAATGGAACTTTGATTATGTATATCGTTATAGAGACTCATCTATGATATATGTATATCTTTAAACTCGGTATGCCTTGAGATGTAACACCCTGAATGAAACTTATAGTTACTAATCAGTATATGTGAATATATTCGATGCAAAATCTGCGAAACATGTCAATATGGAAGGTCCAGAAAGACCAATAAAACCGCCACAAGGTGTGAGCAGAATAAGCCAACAATTGTAGTATTTAGCAGAAGCGTCCACATAACAATATTACGCTATTAATTGATCCCATGCCGCGCCATGTATCAGCTTGTACCCTCACCGAAGACGATGTTATTGAATATTAACCTGCGACTGTTATATTATCACTGTTGTATAATAAAACGGCCATTTTGTAAAGAAAACGTATTCGTTTCCGTAAGCTTTGCATATTTATTGCGAATTTCCATTGTGATAAAGTATTTCGTTAGAGAGGTGCATTTTTTACAGCAATAAACTTGCATATACACAGTATACACCGTAATAGTTTCAATTACAATTCAAGAAATAGATACGCATGCTTGTTTCCCTTCCCAAAGTTCGAACGTATTGAAGTTCATTTCAGAAATAGAATTTTTCTAACTTAATAAAACCATTCAACTCATTGTAAATTATTGTTTGTTTACAAGGATAAATTTATTTTAAAATTGTAAACGTTTTCCAAAACTTAGCCGACTTCCTCTCCGAAATGCTAAGAATTACTAAGAAGAGAAATTTGTAAATATAGTAACGCAATGTAAAAATATGAACACTATCAGATGTTAATGAGCTATAAATATATGTTATTAAAATTTAATCAAACCTATCTGCAAATAATATCAAAAGCAAATGAAGTTCCACTCCAGACTTAAACTGGGAAATTTCCAGTTTTTTCTCTCCTCTAGAAAAACTAAACAAAATTTTTGCAGGAGCTGTTCCAGATACGGACGAAAAGGAGTTAATCTTCCTCGCTCTCTACCTATATATCAGAATGTCTATATCGGGAGGGGAAGATTTAAAAAAATTGGAAAGAGAATAATGGTGAAATTAATATTAAACAAAAGAAAATCAGAACTTATAAATATTAAATTATAAAAACAGTCACGTCGGTTTACGACGTTTGACATTTAATTAAATTTAAATCATTTATATGGCTATGTGTCATATAAGTTTAATTACTTCCACCTAGTTGCTTAGATACTTCTCTTCCCGAATATGCAAGTGTATATTTCTGAATCTTAAATATTTTGGATAATAATGTTGATGTAGGCCTACACAGAAGTTTTAAGAAGATACAACTGCCTGTGTCTAAGGAAGAAACAGTGAAACTAATAAATCCTAGGAAGGTTTAAGGTTTTCTATTGAGAAGAAGCAAGTTATTGCTATGACGCTAAAGTATGGCGCTCTAACAAAAGATCAGGAAGAAAACTACTTAGACGAGTGAAATAATTCTGCAGAAAGTAGTATGAAGGAGTTAATGATTTAAAGTGAAGCACTAAAACAGTGGAAACAACAGTACCTAAAATCCTGAAATAATCAGCAGCATATGCAATCAGAAGTATGGAGAAAGAAAAGGGCTTACGAGTGATGATGACATTACTTTAAATATTCTGAAAAATCTAAAGGAAACGTAGAAGACATGTTTGCAAAATTCTTTAGTAAATACTTTAATAGTGATTCCGTGTGCGATGTGGTTTTACAATGCACCAAACCAATGGAACACTGACAAATATGTATATAAAAACGCGAGTACTGAATTTGAGTTGATCGATAAGTGTACCAAAGATGAAAAAAATTGGCAAAGAAGCAAAACAGGGAGATTCCATATCTCCAAAATTTTTTATCTCAGTCGTACAGAAGTCCTGGAGTCTAATAAAAACAATAACATGAGAATTGCAATAAACCCAAAGAAGCATGAGGACATGCATGTTTAGAATAACTAGGACAGTTCGAAGAAGGAATACTTGGGTGCGAGAGCAAACAATGGTAGAGAATGGTGTTGTTAAAGTAAAACAGCTGTGAAATGACAATGCGCTGGACATATCACAAGAAGAACTGACAACATTGATGACATTTACATACATCTTTGGGACGCGTGTATTTGTGAAGTAAACACGTCTTCAATTTGTCATGTATTTAGTCTAAATTTTTTAATTTGTACAAGAAGAGTTAATGGTATTAAATTATAATTCTCCCATTACAAAAATACCACCTTCATAGTACTGCAGTGAACCCACTTTAATATAACTATTATAAGAACATCGTATGAACATTTTGATTTTACTTTTTATCCATACAACTAGTGTATGAAAATTTTGGTTTTGTATCCATTTCGATTCGAATGGATCTTCCCCTAGCTATTATTCCATTTATTCCCTTACAGCACCTTATATACTGGAAATTCTATTTTACATTTATAGTGTAAATCATTTTGCTTACGTATTATATATTAGTTAGCTTCCTATTGTTTAAACTTAATGAATTTGCAAGAGTTACGTCTCCCGATGCCCATAATTAAAAATGAAATCTAAAAAATATATGATATCGTAGTGGCCACAAGGTAAACTTTAACATCACTTCTGTCTTATGTGTCAACGGAGCAACGTGTATTCTAACTTGCGTTATGCTGTTTGCTGCGCTAAGTATTAAGATATATCTTTAACGTGATATTTCTTAACAACTACACATACCCAAATATACGTTCAAATCTACATCTGTCCACCAACTATCCCCACATCACATATTTAATAAATAGTCTGCTATGTTGTTCAATGATTCTTCTGTATTGTTTTAATGAGAACGAGAGTCAACAACGGCAACAGCTCAGTAAACAGATAAAAAGAGGATTACTTAATTAAATAATAACTTATCCTGGCCCCGACAACCATACCGAGCCATCACGAAACAACCGTGCACCAAGACAGAGCAAATTTTAACATTCCAATTTAATATAAATTTATTCTTGATATTTTAAATGCAGGTATTCAATTTTTTTTCACTTACATTTTGGAAGTGAAGTTTTCAATATGTATGTGCGGCAAAAGCTGCTTGGAAAATTTGCGACAAAACACTGAGAACAAGCGTATATACTCCTTTCTATCTTTTCAAAATAAAATCAAATATAGTATGAGCATTTCTTTCTGAAAATCGTGAGTTAAAAAATTAATATACGGCGTCGTTCAACGTAAAGGAAACGAAAACAGCAACGCAATTTCTGCCCTTTGTACAACAACATTGTAAGCAAGTCACGCGCTGGACCATGTGTTAAATTAACTTTTGGCTGAGGGCATATTTTTCTTTCCTTATACTCGAAATTCTGAGAGGGTTGCTGCAGGAATCTCCAAGTGGATATTTTATATTCCCAGGCTGCGTTCTTCGTTTTAAATATTTAAGGCCTTCTTTGAAAACAAAAAGCACAAAAACTACGCAGAGTTATTGGCTCTTTTTTTATGTTCGAAAGTTAACGCGGGACTTAGAAACTCTCTGAAAAAGTGGCAAGAAATCGTAAAAAAAAAATAATTTCTGGGTTTGAAACTGCTCTTGACGGTATGTAGTTTTCGTGGACTTAAAACTTTGGTGAAGTGTAGAAGGAATTATCCTATACTGAAGCTTGAGATCGCAACCAGTTAAAGTATACGATTATTATGTTCGTTATACGATGCTTTATTACACAGCATCAAGGAGATAATCACTATCCTCTTGATCTGGACTTCTTGGTTCAGTTCAAGTCTCACCCAGAAACCTGAGAACTGTCCATGTACCTTCTTAATATATAGGCGGTGCCCAGTAAGGCAGTTTTTTGTAGGTCTGTTGTCGTTATGTCAGTAATGTCCAGTTTTTCTAGGAAGTTTTTTAAATTAGGTGTGATGGCCCCCAGTGCACCTATCACAATCGAGATGACTGTTACTTGTTTTTTCCAGAGTCTATTAATTTCTCTTGCAAGATCATGGGGTATTTGGGGATTTGGGGATTTTTCAAATTCCTTTTCTTTAACCTGTTAACCGGGGAATAAAATTTTGTGAAACTCGTTTCACACTGGGGACTTTTTTTCACAGTGATAAGTAATGTCATCACACCATCACGCTAGGATTAAATATATAAGAACTACATAAAACGTAATGCGTTCAACATAATACGGTTAATTTTAATGACGAAAAATGTCGTCATTCGCATTTTGGTAGTCTTCCGGGCATGACGAAAAATGTCGTCATACCCAGTTAACAGGTTAATCCTGCCGTCACCCGGTATTGCAATATCAAGGATAAATACCTATTTTTCCTTCACCAATGTTATGTCTGGTATATTGTGTTTTAAATGCCTGTCTGTTTAAAGCCGAAAGTCCCACAGGATTTTTATTTAGTCGTTTTCTGTCACTTTTTTGCTTCATGTTCCCAGTAGTTCTTGGTTACTTGGAACTCACAATTTCTGCAGATGTTCCAGTGAATCAAGGGGGCCACTCTGCCGTGTCCTTTTTTGTTGTCTGATTTCGCCATTTTACTACAGCCACTGATTAGGTGATCGACTGTCTCCTGTTTTACTTTACAAAATCTGCATTTACTGTCTTTGTTATACTTTTAGATTTCGATGTTACCACATTCAATTAATCTTATGACGTGGCACTGCTCAGAATAAATAACAAATAGAAAAGACAACGTTTTTAAGCGTGGTTGAAATTTTATTAGACAAATTTCAACACGTTTCGGACGGACTTTATCCGTCCTTCTTCAGGAATATACGCCCATCTGACACTAAAACAAACAACGAAGTGTTGCTGATTCACCGATGGATTGCCTTTCCAGTTGTATCCCGTTTTCGGTTAAAAAAGTTTATATTAATTTTGACTGCCGCTCCATCTGTCGGCGGTGAAACGCTACGTTGAATCAGATGGGGTGATAGGCGACGATTGAAGAGCTAAAAGTAGGTTTCTCCAAGCTTGACTGAAGTATGGAGTACACCTGTGATCATTCACAATGTCACAGGAGTGTTTGTAAATAAAAAATGCTTTCAAAAACGTAATTCTGCAGGAGACGTGGGTTGGTGAATAATCGTAGCGTCATAAAAATGAAATTTATGATTATTGTCTCAACAGTGAACTGCAATGAAGGATCTATTGAATTCGGCCTTTTTGGCTTATCTTTGCTGCTTTTTTAATCCGAAACATAAAGCACACTTCGTCTGGCCAATGTGGAAAAGGTTATACTGATGGAAAATTTGATACACTCCCCAACGTTGCAATGCGGGGAGAATATCTTTGAGTTTGGAGAGACGAATTTTATTTAATGGGAAAAAAATTACCTTAACGTTGGCGTTATCAAGTATTTTAGCAACGGCAACACCAATTTTATGAAAATAGGGGAGAACAGCAGTACCAGAGAATTCAATTTCACGAAAGATTGGTAGCGTAGTAGGAAAAGAAGGTTTAGAAAATTTAGAAACGGCTAAAGTGATGATATTTAGTTTATAACCTCTATTAACGGCTACAGATTTCAAAAAGGTGAATTCTTGGGAGGGTGCTATGGATGTTGAATACATTTTTAGGGTTCTGTTTATATAAGTATAGAGTGCCGCCACTTTTTGCTAATGTGGATGACAAGATTTCTCATGAGGCGGGAATGGTACAGCAAATGGCTTGCGATAAACACTCGTTGTGAACTGGCGCCCTTCTTTTTCTGTAAGATTTCAATTAGATTTTTTCTTCGCAAACACTCCAGTGACATTGTAAATGATCACAGGTCCACTCAATAATTCAGTCAAGTTTGTAGAAACCTACTTTCAGCTCTTCAACCTTCACCTACCATCCCACCTGATTCAACGTAGCGTTTCACCGCCGATAGATAAAGCGGCAGTCAATATTAACAGCAACTTTTTAACCGGAAACGGTAACTAACTGGCAACACAAACCATCGGTGAATTGGCAACATTCGTTGTTTGTTTCAGTGCCAGATGGACGTGTATTCCTGACGAGAGACGGCCAAAGTCCGTCCAAAACGCGTTGAAATTTGCCTAATAAAATTTCAACTACGCTTAGAAACGTTGTTTTTCCTATTTGTTAGTCATCACATTCGTTTGCAGCGCCTGTTCTTGTTCAAAAAATTCAGGCCTTCAGTTTTCCTTTTTCAAAATTCTCCATTGAAGCCATCTGTAGTTACACTGGCTATCGACTTTTCCTCGATTTCTTTCAAATATTGCCCATGGAGGGGGGTTTGTTTTGTCAATTTGTGCGACGTTTTTGAAGTTCATTTAGTTTAAAGAGCTTTCTTGTATCTAGTACCTTTATTGGAGTTCTTAAAGCCACTTCCTTTTCATTACTTCTATTTGAATATTCATTCAGCTCTCTTTTTTTTCCTCTTCAACAGTTGTTTACTTTGTAAGGGGCCTCTTCTTCCTCCTTTTCTCGGTAGGTATAGTCTATCTACGTCACTCCGTGGATGTAAATTGTAATTTATGGTCATCGGTCTGCGTGTTTTTCGGTCCAAATTACCCAAGTCCATTTTTGTTCAATCAATAATCCCTTCCGTTTATCTTATCGCTGGTATGGTCCAACTGTTTATGGCGCTAATTGTGCTTCCACCATTCAATTTTGATTTTAAGATTTTTCGTACACGTTTCAAGTATTCTGATCATGCGATAGTTTTCACATTATTGTGAAGGAATTCATCTAGTTCTAAAATGCCCAAGTACTTGTAATGCTCTTCGCTGGAAAGCTGTTTGATTACTTGTGGGTTGCCTAGAAATATACCCTTTGTGCTTTCCATCTTTCCTTTTTTATTGTGAGCGTGGCCTATTTATATAGGCCAAATTCCATCGTTATATATTCACTAAAGATTCTCGCTGTGTTTAATAATGAGTCCATTTCTTTCCGTACTTTCCATATAGTTTTAAGTCGTCCATATACGGTAAGTAGGAAAATTTTCCATTTTGCTTTGACATTTCATATTCCATTTGTGTTATTTAAGATTATTGTTAATGTAATCAATGCAATTTTGAATAACAGGGGCGATAAAGGGTCACCCTGGAATATACAATTTTGGATTTTTACCTCTCCTAAAAATGCACTGTTTGCATGCAAATTTGATTTCCATTTATTCATGGTATAGCCCACAAATTTCACAACGTGGGAGCTAATTCCAAGCATTTCTAAAGATTTTGTAATCCAGCTATGTGGAAGTAAGTCATATGCTTTTTTATAAGATTATTATTATTATTAGAGAATCACAGTAATAATTGCTAATCATTAATCATTGAAAAATTATAGAATATTCTCAAACAGGATCATCAAATATAATAGTTCAAATGAAATAAATGACATATATAACTTTTCACTCTAAAGTTAGGATCAAAGTTTTGTTATAATTAAAGGAAATGTCCTTGCCACATCTCACATGGGATATCGTATTATCTTTGAACTTCAAAAATCTCTGATTTCTGGAGGTTTTTCTAAAGAGACAGAAAGACTTTATTTTGTGTAAGATTTCTTGCTACTGTATTTAGTTTCTCTAAGTTTTTTATTGGACTACTTCCGCACAAGTATCTGGTTTCCAAGAATCTTTGTTTAAGACTCTCATTCAGTCATTTGTTTATTTAGGCACCTATTTAAAATGTCTAGCCCTTGTATAATCATAAATATTTTGCGTTACTGATATGCAGCAAAACTTATTGCTACTTGAAACATTTTTCTGTTGTATATTCCTTTTAATGCACTTATTCTTCTTATAAGGATTCCTTTTCGTGGTTTGGGATAGGGTATTCTCATCTGGAGGGCAATATCTCTTTCTGAAACGATATAATTTCGCACAACTCTGATTTGTGTTTATCTTTCACTAGTACTTCTAAATTAGTTCATTTCTTGAACTAAATTTGAAAGTGATTATATGTTTTATAAACAGAATCATCCGAGATGCAAAATCCGAATGAAATTCATTACCCTTTATATTCTTTTCCACCATGATTGCGATTAAAATTAAAAATTGTTTTCCTACCAATTGTTTTCTTAATTGGTAAAAATAATAGAAAATGCAAATAAAATCAATTTCATAAATTTTAATATAATAGTAATTTATTAGTTCTGGTAAATTTTACTTTGATCTGATTAAACGTGAAATCAATTAATTACTTTAATTAGAAATAAATAGAAGCTGCATTCATATGTCTTATTCTAAATTTGAATAATAATAGAAAATAATCGAAAATAAATTAGATAATTCATCATTTTTATATAATTCACATTACTGGATTGTAAGTTAAAAGTAAAAGCTTTGTGGTATAACAAAATTAAATTTCCTGTAAGTATAATGGATGAATAAATTAATGAACTTTATTGATCATGATCGTGGTAAAATTAAAGTAGGGAATAAAATTAACAGAAGAAGAAGCATTAAATGGAAGCAGTTTATATTCCTAACGATGGTATAAATGATAATATCTACGTATATGATAATACTATATGCTGATTCATATTTTGTTTCAAAAATTTCAAGTTCATTTAGCTACAAAAATCCGAGCAAAGTTTGGCTTAAGATTAAGGGATATAATATTAATTTTGCAAAAAATTAATTCAGTTATATAAAATCGTTTAATAAAAACAATTTTCAATATTAGATAAAAATATCTTTGAGGTTAAAAATTGATGCAATGATTATCACATCTAAAGGTATTTTAATTTGCTTATTGTTTAGCTTGCTCTCAAAGTTGCTAGCCTAAATTTAGTTCTTAAAAACTTAAAATTTTATGTGCCTATCAATTTTTTTATGTTATCGCTTGAATAAAGGCGATAGTTGACGATTGTAGAGTGGGCCTTATATCTTACGCTATAATAAAAATTGATGTTTTAATTATTTTATCTCTCTATTTTACGTTTAATATTAAAATTTACACAAGTTTAATGAAGTTTTAATATTCTCAACATTTATATTTCATTCACAATCTCAACAAATGTCACTAGAAGTAGTCGAGATTTGGCACATTATAAAACTAATGCTATGAAAGAAAAAGCATCCTTCATTTTAGATGGTACCTGTAGCAAATTTTCCTAAGTATCTTCGATTTGTCATACATTACCTAACTGGAGAAGGGACTCGGGACAAGCTATTTCTTTCTGTTCTCCTCCATTTCTGACTTAATCAAGTTCGTATTCTTTTGATCTCAAAAATAATCAACTGTACAATTAGAAATATATAAAAGCAGATGTAACACTGTTATGATGTATATGAGGCGAATAAAATGTATTTTTATTGTTATATCAGAAAGCATATGAGAAAGTTGTCTCGTAGCAATCTATCTACCACCGTCCAAAAATATTCTCAGAAATCTATTAAGGAAAAGTGTATTAGTACTGAAAGATAGATTGAGAGAATAAATATGAGATCATCATTACAATAGAAAAACTATCACGCGAAGGAACACCATATACCATGTGGAAAAAATAAACCACATGATTATATCCCATGGCCGGATTTAGTATCCAAGACTTACGGTTCAAATTATGACAGTTTTCGTTTTACAGCCGTCAAAAAAAAAGAAGAGATGAAGATGAAGTCCAATACATTATCCAATCCACTTTTGATTTTATAAGAAAAATAAGAATTACACAAATCTTTTAACTCACTTGAAAAAGTCCGCAATGCCCCTTTGTTTTAATGACGAAGACGATTTTTTTTAGGTTCGTCCAGATTAATCGAATGTCCGGAATAACGGGATCCGGATTAGAGAGACCCTATTGTATTAGATATGTGATTAGTGTTCACTTATGCTGGTGGAAATTGACTGGTTTGTTGAGTGGATTTTAAATTTTATATGGTAGTTATTGTTTATTGGCTTTGGTAAAAATAAAATTTATGTGATTAGCAGTCTTTAAGTAATTGATAATTGTTTCAGTAAAACAACACCAAGTTCAAACCACTTTTAAGAAAGATTTACCTAATATTTTAGCATGGTTTATGCATACAATAAAGTGGTTATGGATTCATTGTAGATAAAATTAAAAGTCGAGTGAAACAACGGATAAATTTAAAATATTCGTTCTCTCATTTGAAATAAAACTGTGTCCATAAACTTCAGCGTAAAGGAAAAATGCTTCTAATATCTGCATATATTTTCAATATCATTAAATATAATACTGACAAAAATTTTGTAATTAAAAAAAATCATAATCAAATTGATTTGTGTAATAATTATTCGCTTACAAATGTTTAAAATGGAAAATACAAAAATTGCACCCTTGACGTTCTATTAAATCATTTTAATGCAGCTTATAGTTCTTTAAAAGCCTCTGAAATTTTGGTCCGATTTGATATTGTCCATCAGCATTTCAAAATTGATCTTAGATTGCAATGTACATAAGGAGTCGAGATAGTAATTAACTAGCCGGAAAAAATTGTCAATTTCGAGAAAGAATTTTAAGACAAATTCTATGCAATACCTTCATAAGACAATGAGTAAATTTTTTAGGTAACAATGTAAAAAATATTCATAGTTTGGTCATTTTCACATGGTGAATGATTTACTTTCATGTAATGCAAGTATAAGAATACTTAAAAGAATGTTTTTGTCTCTTAAAAGAATGTTTTTGTCGGTAAGTAATTGGATTGTGCGTTTTGAAGCATTTACATCAAGCTTTTGAAATTGCTGAACCTAAGAGTTCAAAAAGCTGATTTATTAGAGTGAAACTTTACAGTAAACAACTATCCAAATAACCATACAAAATAAAAACCTGTGAGGGTAAGACGCAATCTTGCTTTAAAAAAATTTACCAAGCACATGATGGCCAGCTCCCTTGGGCAATTAAAAAAGAACATAGGTATCAGAGATTTTATAAAATTTTACTACCGAAATATATTTCGTTTAGAATTGCTTCTTGCAATTTTGAATCTACAAATTATTCTTTCAGGACTTTAATATTTTTTAAAACGTATAAAAATTTGCATTGCAAGACACGTCGAAAGGAAATATACCAGCATAAATTTAAGGAGTATGTCTTCTATTTGAAGTTGAAGAAGCTGGTCATGTGATCATTTACCATTATAACACATATGACGTACTTTACCATTTTTAAGCTTAAAACAAAACTCATTAATTATTTTGAGTATCTAGAAGGTTTGATTTGTGAGATATTTATCATTTGTTCAAACTTATCGTTATGCTATATATTATACTAATTGTTTTAGCATTATTCACCTATTTGAGTTTTAGTTCTCGCAGTTATAGGGCGAATTAAGGCAGGATCGATGGCTCATGAACTCCAAATTTGGATATATTTGCAAACGTACATACATGTTTACCTCAAGCACACTTAGATTCAAATGTAGTAGTGTTAATTGATAAGAGATACATATGCAATAACCGAAACATTAGCGAGCTTTGGTTTTAGGTTAAAATAAAATCTAGAATGACTAGTTGCAATTAAATTAGTTTTACACATTTTTTACTTACAGTTTTTATTTTCAAAATTTGGAATGTTATTTGCTGTATGAAACTTACATTTGGGAGAAATAATATCACTGCGTGATGATGTTCCTAAGGGGTTATTCCAAAAATGCCAATTTTAAAATAAATGGCTATTGTCATCGCTATGTTATTGCTACATATGATAAAATATTCAAAAATTAAATAAAAGCGTATAATAATACAAAATAATTAACATATGTAATAATGAAGACGTGGAAATAGATATAGAAATAACAATAAAGTCGCAGAAATCGATATAAATATAACAATAAAGACGTAGAAATAGGTATGATAGTAAAGATACGAAACAACTAAACTATTCATTACCAAAGAAGGAACAAGATTTTTCTTCCAGGATATTGTATAATTAACGTTGTAAAATTGAGATGAGGATGGTTTTTTTTAATGTGAAAATTACTTTGGAAAAAGACCTAGAATAATCAGAATTGGTTTTTGATGTATTAACCTAGAAAATGTCTTCCTAGAAAATATTTATTCTCTCGTAAAAAGCACCTTGTATAACCTTAGTTGAATTCTTACGTAGTTTTGTATCAGGATGTCCTAAAGCTACTTTCAGGTCAAAAAATTGTCCGGTTTACTTTTGGAGCTGGAAAATATTTCTTTAAGATCAAAGGTTGACAACGAAAAATGCTTTAAGTATACGAGGACAGCAAATAGATTTATTTGAAAAGGACATCATTTGAAATTCACATTTGCGCATTATAAGTCCTATATGAATGAATTCAAAAAGGACCACATGTTGTGTGGAATAAATAGCTCATATTATAAAATTTTAAAGGTACCAAAAAAAATGTAATTGGAATAGAAAAGTTCCTAACCTTCTACTGTGTGTAAGTTCTTAATCTTCTGAAATATAACTATTCTGATATGCAGTTACATTTCGTTTTTAATAGTTAGTCTTTTGTGTGGTATCGTGGAATTTAATGCAATGCATAAGAGGCCGAAGAAATCGTCTTGTAACGCACTGCTCAGGCTAAAACGTTTTAAATCTGACAGTCCCTCTATCTAGACGAAAAGTGTAAGACGTGTTGTAAAAATTGTAAAAACGTTATGTCACCCCAATAATTACCAAGAATCAGAATGAAGCTGAAGTTTACCGGCAGTTTAGCCAGACAGGAAATTGGCGTCAGTAAAAAGTAAAAAAGATCTAACAATAATGAGCAAGAAACGCTAATAAAATTAGAAAAATCAAGCAGAAATAAAAAAACTTCAAGCAATCATTTTACATCTTACTCGGTTAAGAAAATTACATTACTGCGTATCTTTTAAATTAACCAAACAAATTAATGTGAGTACAGAATTCACAGATGAATATGTGATGTAAAAGAAATAGTGTTACAATGAGTTCATGTCAAGCATTGGTACAGACGCAGAAAAATGCAGGTCAGCCGGAAGTGAAATAAATATTGTGCATCAAATTTTAAGCTAATTCAAAGCTGATTATTAATGCATACGTGTTACAACCACATCTGTTACCTTATAGTACTGACTTTATTTTCAATGTTTGGAATTTGGAATTTCAAGATTGATCTAATGCCCCACGGGATATAACGAGCATTTTCGTTTGTCACAAACTCTGATTTATATACTGGTCCAAGTACAATGCAAGTAAAGATTCAGTTGTATGACTACATGGTTATGTTTCCATTTAAACCCGCTCCTGTATTCCCAAGTTCCATTAATATATTTTAACGAGAGATTTCCTTTGGTTGTGTGTCAAATTATAACGGGCAAAGGAATCAGAAAGACTGAGGCTTATCTAAAACAAAACACACATTAATTACATGCAAAAACAAAATAATCCGAATTACCCTTGATCCCGCTTCGGATCCACAGTTCAGATTAGCGGGACTTTATTTGCTCAATCGTAAACAAGAAAGTTCGATTATTCTATAATTCATATGTTCCTTTGCGGTTCTTACATTATGTTCCGATCGATATTGTGGACTTATCATGAAATGGATGGTTAATTTGTTTTAAACGAGGGTTTAGTTCAAAGATAGAAGCTACGAAAATTTCGTGGTCCATAACCTATATTTTAAATGTTTGCTACGAAGAACTTCTTCTAATATTCCATATTTGGCAATTGTGTTATCCCTGCGGAGGGTAATAATACCTTAACATCTTTACATACGGAGAAAGAGAGCGTTGTTTCCTGTCCTCATTCGTCTAGCGGTCCAAGACACTCCGGGCTAAACGGAGGGACCCTGGTTCGAATCCAGGATGGGGAAAGCGTCTCTTTTTCTCCAAAATTACATAAGCTCTAGTTTGAGCTAATTAATACGTGGGTGGCAAAAATT
>QLNU02015360.1:57316895-57329146 GCA_006491805.2 Dysdera silvatica
CTGGACTACGGAGGATCGATGTTTGTGTGTGCTATTCTGGAACCGGGCTCCGCCTTTTCCTCGAGGATCGGTCTTTGTCTCCAGGGTTGGGCGTCCTTCCTTTGTTCTTCTTCAGACTGCTAGGTCACAGTGTCCGTCTGCGCGAGACACCAAACGCCTTGAGATAGCGTTCATAGTCCGTGGATGGGACGCCGACCTGAACGGAAGCCCGTTATGGGATGGATGGCAGTTCGTGCCGGTTTCCTGACGCTTCGCAACACTTGCACCCGCTCAACAGCGTCCGGTGGCCTCTTGTAGGAGCATCAGCCAGCCAGGAGTGTTCTTCCGTGCCATCCATCTATTTCAACCACTCCTCGGGGGTGAATTGGTCGTGGATGGCTCCCGCTTAACGTTAGATGACAACATCAGTGCGAGCCATGAGTCCCTGTACACATCGACAATCCCCCTTTCGCCCATTGGTTATCAAGTTATTTGACGTTCAAACCTGTCTGGGATTACAGCGCCGCCTTTGGGCGGCTACCCTTCCTATTTAGTTTTATGCACAATCTATCCATCCATCCATTCCAGAAAATATTTTTAACCGCAAGAAAATACCTGGGCATCCGTCGACGACCATCGGTGACTGAAAGTAATTCAGAAGGAAGTTCTCAAAATAAACCGAAAAGTCAAATTTTAAGTATTTAAACTTATTTAATAAATGTATCACACAGTTCCGAAGTTGAATATATATACAATATATATATACAATATTTATTTTGCTTTCAGAAATAATAGAAATCTTTTTGTTCATACTGAAATTTTCCCAAATTTTATGTATGCCTCTCGTGCTTTGCAATGGGTTTTACTAGCGAAAGCTGATACAGGTTCTGTTTCGCATATCTTCCTAAATTTAATGATGATTCACCTTACCGTTCGGAATTATTTGTTTATATTTCAAACACTTAACTTTAAAATCAAGTTTCTTGCCATATTTTATATTTTGCTTTCTTTTTCTTAAATTTTAACGAATTAATCAAAAAAAAGAAATAAAATAATTGGGGATACTCAGGTATTGTGCAGCGAAATTCAATACTTTACGTAAAATGTTTAAGATTATGTGTAGCAACATGGGTGACTAAGTATCAGCTCTTCTTGTGCAAGCAAGAGTTTGGAATCATTTAATGGAATTTAATTGTAGCTTCCTGATAAATAATCGCAATTCTCCATAAACCAGTTTGGAGCATTTAAGAGATTAATGACAGAAATAATGGTTACAGAACCGAACCAGGATGAAAACCAATATGAACGGGTATTTCAGAATCTCTCTTATTGTTAAAGTCCGCTGTCGGCAATTGTTTCTCTATAGATACCCGAAGAGCTTAACGCAAAATTGCAGTTATTTGGTGACTGTAAACTCGATAACTAAAAAGATATTTTATTTATTTATTTTAAAATACAGCATTGGCCTGCTCAGCCTAAGCTGGAGGCAGACGTGAGCAAAATTGACCAGGCAGAATGAAAGTAGTAAATCAGTGGTATAATCAAAACAAAATATATTAAACGCATAATAGTTTTTGGACGAATAGCGGTAATGATGAGGCGCAAGCTATTTCTGAGTCAATGGCATTCCACTCGCGGATAGTATTGGGAAAGAAACTAAATTTATGAGTGCCTGCTGTAGCATACATAGGAATTAACTTGAAGGAATGTTCAAGACGGTCAAAAGTGTAAGAAACGAAAGTAAGTGTTGGGTTACTATAGAGAGGTATGCCTAAAGCATATTCCATTACATATATATACTCTGGCGTTGTGTCTTAACCGTTGTTTTCAGGATACATTATTTGGATAATCAAAAGGGATATTGCCTCTGGTGTTTGAAAGAAATTTAGTGCACCTAATACGTGGGTGTCAAATTTATTTGTAATAAAAATCCCCCACGAAGAACTCACAAAAATCTTGGTGGCTGTGTGACGACCAATATTTAGCAATTATTTATCCTGTGAAGGGTAACAATATTTGGCTTCTTGGAAGAGAAAAAAGCGTTTGTTCTTGTTCTACTGATTCGTCCGTGGTGAGGCTACAGATGCTTGGGACCCTGGTTCGGAGTTGAGACAGAATCTCTTTTCCTCCTAAAACAAAAATAGCTCTAGTTTGAGCTACTAATACGTGGGTGTCAAATTTATTTATAAGAAATTTAGTATTTCATTGCCATGGGTCTTTGTTTAAAATCTCTTCGGGCGAGTACGCAAGGATAGAAAAAGCAGTGTATTGTACTCTTTCGTACGGCATTACAGAATTATTGATAGTATAGAAATATGAGTTCACGCTTATATTTTAATGCATCTTTAGTGTCATTATGATATATGGTGGCAATGAGGAAACCAAGTAAATGCAGGTAATTATATTTTTAAATGTCTCTATTGTTCTTAATGGATTCAAAAATTTCTGCATACGTGTGTAATCGGGGATATTTTACCGAAACTACATGGAAAACAACAAAAAACATTATTCTATGAAAATCTATACACATCTAAAAAAGTGTAGACAGACATGTATAAGAAACAAAAATATTCATTGGTTGTGCATTATACGCTCTTTTGAAGATTTTACATATTCTTGATATTTTATCATTTTGGCCTTCTAATTTGGCTTTCTATTTTCCCGTTTTGGCTTTCTGGTTTCAACACCTTCTTACTGCGAATTGGCACAGACCGGCGACTACCCATGTTAGACGGTACCTTTTTTTTTATGTTAAAAATATTTGCACTGAACTTATAAATTGAAAATTGTCACGTTTTTTGTAACACTTTTCCATCACGTTGTTGACTTTGCACTATGGCGTCATAATATTGTGACAGCAGAATTTGATGCCAACACAATACGCGTTTTTAACGTAAATTTATTTTCAATTCAATTGAACCTTCACTTTTTTTATTTTATTTTTTCCTATTGTCGTAACTGGCATTTGTTAGATCGCCAAAATGAATACTCATAATGTTTAAATAGTGAGCAAAGGAAATTGGGAAATATTTTAAAGAGACATTTTACAGGTTCCTTCAATTAAAGTTTCATATTTAGTTTTTAATTCATTGGCTTTTACTAAAACATTTTATTTTACCATTCTGTATTTCTATTTTTGTTCTTTTCATATATTAGTTTTACATCATTATCATGCAAAAATAGCTTTGTTGGGTATAGAAGCACCCTTTGCACTTACGCACCATAAACTCTAGTGCATGGTGATATATATAATTTTACATGGAAGTTATTAGGTTTTGCCTCCAGTAAAAATGTGAAATTTCTCTTTAAAGTTTCACAAGTTACACACCACGGATAATAAGGTTATTTTGGATAATTTCACAAACAACGATTGCATGAAAATTAATCTTTTCAGATTTATCTACAAGAGAGAACATAATACTCTGTAGGAGCACAAACGACAACTCAAACCTATTCAATTTCTATTTATTTTGACTTTGTGGTAAAAATAATATCATAGAGGATGATGGAAAATAAGTTTGGCCATTTTAAGCTTGAGAGATGACGGACGTTCTAGAAGATCACCGAATTGTCCCTGCATCAAACCATTTTATTTTTGAAGTTTGTCCATGTAAATACCGTTGTTCATAGGTAAACCTACTTTTGTCAAGATACAAAAGAGAGTGAGGGAAATAAGAAATTCAGACTGGAAACATTGTTTGCAATAAAAGCAAATTGTTGAATTGTTTGTTAAATCCAGTTCAATCTACGCCTAACCCTTTATTGTATTGAAAGTTATTGTGCACTGCTATTGAAGACGTGAGCTCATTTTTATAAATCGGAGAAATCTTTTTCAAATGCCTATTGCTTACGGTAGCTATATAAAAATGCGTTTCCTGAAAATTTCCCTACTTTCATTTTCTCTCCCATTCAAGGAAATGTAGAGTCGATGCTTTATTGTTCTACGGGGAAAAAAACCCAAAGAAAGAAAGACCTGCATTACTATCCGGTTCTAAAATTAATCGATTTTCCCTGAACATTCTAAGAGTTTTATTAGGACTAGGTACCCCTGGGGAAAATTCGAATGGAAAGAAAGGGGAACCGAAATTTTTCCGAACAAATAAAAGTATCCAAATTTGTCTTTCTTTTCCCTAACGTGGATTTTCCTATGTAAAGGAAACTTTTTCCAATTTAAAACACCAAGAGCCGCATGATTTTGAATTTTTTTCCAAACATTTTTTCCGTTGTTGTCGTTGGGAAATATCGGGAATTTATAGGTTTTATATACTGGTAGGTATTTGTAGAAATGGATCCAATCTATTTGACTATGCATCTGTCTTTTTCTGTTTTATCCGCCATACTATTATATAGAAAATAGTTTTAAGGTTGTTTGAATTATACGTATGTTTTTGTATACTTATTTGAATTCTATTATAAATACAGGGTGTCTAGGATATTTTAAATATTCTTCCAATTGTTTCAGTGTTCTTTTGACTATACCTTACTAAATAAGTGTACAAATTTTGTTATATGATCTCGCTGATTTCATTATTAAAATTTAATGTATTTCGTTCAACTTAAAATTCCTTTTATTCTCCTTTCTACAACCTCCGGCAAAAAACATTCAATAATATAATTTTTCATTAAACTTTATATAAATGTTTACATTTTGTCAGATTTGAACAATGCACATTAAATTCAAATAGTGTGCAAAGTGAAATATTGAAAATTAGAATGAATAAAAGTATTATTATGTATTTAGTTTTAGTGAAAAATTATCAAGTAAATTTTAAATTCAAGGAGAAATATTTGATCATATCTTAACAAAAAGATACTATCAAAGATTTTGATCCCGTACTTTTGTCGCATTTCCTATAGTCTGAATTTACGTTACATTTTTTTAATCATTGATATGGTAATCAGTATAAGAAATCTCTCTGTAGCTTTCTTTGATAAATTGACATAATTCTCTCTTCGACATCAATCAGTTTCATTTGATAACCTTCTGGTAATATTTATCTTCTTCAAAATGTCATATAACGTTTCTTTCGTATTAAACTCCAGGTGATTAACTCTCCATGTCATAAGCTTTTTATCTTACATAGTTGAAGTAGCATGTTGGTATTATTTCGAAGTACGCACCCCACTATACCAAATAAAGGACATTTTTCATAGGATACATTAAAATTTTGGAAGCGGTACATGCAATAATTTTACATGTTTTTAAAACTGTTCCCTTTTTAACGATTATGCGATATTTTTTTTTCAAATAGCTTAGAAGCTCATTTGCACTCAGGTGCTATTATTGTAGCTCATACTACAGTCATATACTTCGCAAAAAGCAATTCAGTTAATAAAACGAAAATGATATAAACTCCTTCGCAAATTCAACTTCTGTGTCATCTTTGTACCAATTAATAAAGTTAGTAACTCAAAATGAAAGTGTGTCATCCGTGATCCGCATAACTGTGTGGTCTACAATATCTAGAACGAATGCGATCAGTCTTATATTGGGCAGGCACAGACAGCATTTCGCTTTAGATTGAAATATTGTTTCAAAAATTGCTTCCCTAAAAAGGAACATAATAAATCGGAAATAACAAAATACTATTAGGATTTCAACTAGAGATTCCCCTTTTCAATGTTAAACTTATACAAAATATTATTTACCCACTGCGTGTGATCTTTTCTCTCTCTCTCTCTCATTCTCTCTCCATTCTATATTTTCTTAAAAGCAGGCACACTGCTAATGATCCATTAGAAACAATGCATTTCTCGTATATAACAATGACAGCAAAAATAAATATCGACAAAACTTTTGCTCATAAGCCAATTTGTACTTTTTAAGTAAACACTAGTAGGCGTATGTTCGAACTAAATAAAATAAACACGAAATGCGAATTTTCTAAGAAGGCTTAGAAGTCTAAATATCCGAAATAGGGAACATAATCCTTTTTCAAAAATTGCGTTCTTACTTAGTGTAGCACTTTCCCTAATATTTACATTTGCTAAATTACGAAATTTAAAAAATTCGAAGAAAGAAATCTGTAATGTATATTTTTTTAAATATGCTTTTCTCAAAAGCCAACTTCAGATGTTGGAATATTTTTATTAATCTTTTAAAGGTAGATTTCACTAGTTTTAATAATTTGAAGATATAAGTATTGAGGAAATGTAGTAATTCCATGCAATTAAAATAGCACTTGTTCAAAGCTTTACATGTTTAAGCTAGTTCATTAATGCACGCCAAAAAATAAAATAATTCAAATACAACGCTAGAGAAATTTAGTAAGCCTTTTTGGCGTAGCCGTCATAGTACGTGTATACACGTCGGTGCTAAATCGAAAACTGATTATTATTTTAGAATTTGAAACGCATTTACATATACCGTTGCCAAGTACAAAAAGTAAAATTATAATTATGCAATATACTATATAAAACATAAAATAAAAGGAAATAATTTGGCATGCAGCCAATTTTAAAAATTGAACTTAAGTTCGCGTTTCTTGGAATATATAATGGCAACAATAAAGGAAGCCTGCAAAGTGAACACGTAGTATTTGTATTGTGGGAGCCCATAACTTAGTTCAAATTCTAGGAATATAATAAATATAAATTAAATTAATCTCATTAGCCAGAAATTTTATATAACCAATTGTTATATTATTTAAATAACACTTATATTATCAAAAAAAATGCGTGTTATTATAAATAGTCTACGTGTCGCCTGCTGTCTATTACACAATAGTGATAGGAATCATGTCTTTAGCAATGCCAATAATAATGTTTTTAGAAAAAATTATTTGTTAACGGTTTTTAATATTGATCAAGAAGCTAAGTTTTCACACATTACTTCTTCTTTTGAAAGTTACTTTAATTTTTTCACAACTTTTGCATGGAAATTGAAATTTTCTTAAGAAACTAATAAAATTGCAAAATTGTTTTTACACATTTTCAATTCATTTATTTTTACTTTATAATTTTCATACATTATCAGTTTATTAAAAGTTAAAATAGTTTTAAATTTTATGTTGAGAATTTTGTAAAGAAATCTTCCTTAAAATGTGTGTAAAAGTAGGCTTTAAATTTCAATATTAATTCGGTTTTGGTACGGGATGGTGTTCTGGTCTAATGTTTCCAGTAGATATACTATGAAATTAAACAACAATATAAATCAACGTTTTTGGCGTAGTGATACTAGCGCCGATGTTATGGCGTGATTAGTTGATGAAACGTTTGAAAGAAAATAAATATTTCTACGTTCGGTAGGACCTGAACCTATGACCTTCCAAGAACTCACGCCATAACATCGGCGCTGGTATCACTACGCCAATAAACGTTGATTTATATTGTTGTTTAATTTAATCTGCGTAGTGTTCGATTTATTTAAATATAGTGTATAATTTATATTTCGTAGTTTGGTAGAAGAGGTTGATTTCCTATCCTTTTCTTTAAAGAATCAGATAGAAGTTAATTAAAATACGTTTTGGGGAAGCAAAAAGTATTTCGAGATCTTCGAATTTGAAAAAAAAAAGTAATCAAAGGAAAGAGTGAGTCATATAAAGAAATGTGGCGTATAAGACAAAAATTCCTAATATTTAAAAGCCTGTGGGTCGTATACTGTTTTTAAATCTAAAACAGGGACATATAATTTGCAAACAGTTGACGATAATATAAATAATGAAAATCCAGTTTTACTTCTTTTATTTCAATTGCTTTGTAAATAGTAAACAGACGTGCAAATGAAAAAATAAAACTATTTACATATGTTAATAAATTTCTGTTAAAACCAGCCAAAATAATAGAAATTTTATGAATCTTTGGTAAAGCCGAAGAAAATTGTCATTTGTTTAAGTAACTATTATTCTGAACGATAAAATAATAAAAACAGTCCCGTTACAAATATTGCGTATATGGGAATACTTTAAGTGTAGTTAAAGGAAATTCAATAGGTCGATTTTAATGATAAATACTGCTATTCTACCTATATTTCATAGTGCTAAACATTATCATCAAGTGTTTTCTTCGATTCGAAGATTAGCAGACAATATGGATCACATTTTCCTGTCTCTGCTGGCATGGATAATGTCTTCTGTGTTTCGTCTATTCCAAGCCTTTAAGTCATCTTCTTTTTCTGCCTCTCGGTCTGTTCTCCATGATGTTTCCCTCTAGTGCCGGTTAGTGTAGTTTGTATTTTTCTCCCCTCACTAACTTTCTTCTCAGAATTGAAGTGATGATAGTTTTTCTTTTTTTGTGTTGGATCTGTTCAGCACTTCCTGATTGGAGATCTTGTCAGTCCATTTTATCTTCTATAGTATTCTAAGGGTCCACATTTCAAAAGTTTCGATTTCATTTCTGACGTCTTTTCTTAATGTCCGGGTCTCACAACTATGAAGCAGAACAGGCCAAATGTAGTATTTTAGAATTTGGATTCTGAAATGCAGGCGTAATTTTCTCGCCCACAGAAATTTTTATATTTCATTGAATTTTGTTTCTACTAAGCATATTCGGCACCTAGTTATTTTGTTTTTTTGTTTTGTTTTTTTGATCGTTATTGTGCCAGAAACGCTTTCCCAAATAGCGAAAAAAATTTACTTGATCTATGGTTATGTTTTTACAATGGGCAGTGATGTTGAAGCTTTTCCTGCTAAGACGAATGGTTTTCGTTTTCTACACATTAATGGTGAGTTCCATTTTTTCGCTTGTTGTATCAATTTCATTGATGAGCACCTGCAAATCTTTATTTGAGGTAGCCATTATTACCATATCATCAGCATATCTCAAGTTATTTATAATAGTTCCATTTATCTTTAAACTTTCTTTCCTTTCTTCCATGACTTCTTGAATCATTTCTTCTGGGTAAAGATTATATATGATAAACGATAGAGAAAGAACGCATCCCTGTCTGGCTCCTCGCTTTATTTCCATCCAGTTTATTTCATCATTGTCGATTTTGATTTTCGGGGTTTTGGTTCCAATAGGCTGCTTTAATAATATGGATATCTTTGGCATCCAGATTTGTCTTGAAGCGTATTTCTATCAACTTGTCATGTTTTATCCTATTAAAAGCTTTCTCGTAATCCGCAAAGCAGAGAACGAGGGGGATATTCATTTCAATTACATTTTATGCTAATTATGATAGTGTGAAGATTGCTTCTCTGGTTCCAAAACCTGTCCTAAAACCGAATTGTGAATTACCAATTCTTTCACGAATTTTTTCGTAAATTCTGTTGTAGATAATTTTCAGCAAAATTTTGCTTGTTTAGTTAAGAAGGCTGAGGGTTCTATGTTCTTCGCACTCGATGGTTTTAACTTTCTTGGGAATTTGGATGATTAGTAATTCTTTTAGTTCTTCTAAGATTATACCAGATTTATGTGGAAATTTTTCTTGGGTCCTTCTATTCATTTATCTCCACTAAATTTGATTAGTTTGATGGGGATTTCATCCGTTTCGGTTGTTTCCTTCCCCCTCATAGAACTTTTTGTTTGCATAACCTCATATTTCCATTACATCATGGCCCTCTGTTGCTTCACCAGTTTTTATCTTGCTTCTTTGATTATTGTATAATTCCTGAGTATATTCCTCCCGGATTCGTTTCCTCTCATTAAAGTCATTTGTAATTTTCCCATTTTTGTTTTCAATGCAATTGATTTTCATTGTGTACTTTTTAATATTTCATTTATTTTCCTGTGCAGTTCTTTTGCATTATGAGTCAATTGTAGCTGCTCAATGTTCTGGTACTTAGCTGCACGCCACTTTTCCTTAGTCGTATTTATTTATTTCTGTATTTATTTGTGTATTATTCCGTACTTCTGGATATCTTCATTTTTAAATTTCTTCCTTTCATCCATGAGTTTCAAAATGGCATCTGCCATCCAGGATTTCTTTTTGTTTAATCTGTATCCAATAACACAACTTTGCTTAAAAACAGTTTATAGCACTTCCATTGATCTTCTGATTTAGTTTCCCTTCCAATGTTACATTTCTCAATTACTTGGTTAATTTTTGAAGTAAACTGTTGAGCCATTGTTATGTTTTAAGTACTTCAACATTCAGTTTCGGCATGGATTTTCTTCAGCAAATTATTTTTAACTTTAGAACGATGTTGCGTATTAATAGATTGTGATCGGAACCACAATCTCTTTTGAAGTACGTTTGGGGGAATGTTATCATATTTCTAAACCTTTGACTAATAAGGATGTAATCAATTTGATTTCTAATTAATTTCTCTCTACATTCCCCTGGTGCCTTCCAGGTGTATAATCTTCTTGGTGGTTGCAATGGGTAAATTGTAGTTACTTCAGAATTCTACCAATCTGTCTCTTCTTTTATTCCTTTTTCCTAAACCAAGGGGACTAAGAGTGTTGCTTTCTCTTCCTCTTCCTACTTTGGCCTTAAAATCTCTCATTAAGATGGTAATTTTATGTGATTTTGTTGCTTCCATCGCATTTTCTACTCCTTCGTAGAATTCCTCAATTTTCTGGTCCCTAGTATCTGCTGTCGGTGCGTAGATCTGTAAAACTTTCATTTTAATTAGCATTGTGTTCAACTTGAAAGCAGTGACTCTGTCAGAGACTGCCTTGCAACCTTCGACAGTGCCTGCCGATTTCTTTTCTATAATAATACCCACACCATTATTATGAATGTCGCCACCTCAGTACCGCATTGTAGAGTTGTCCACTTATAGCTGACATATGAATGACAGTTGCGTGCTAAACATATTGGTATTTTTTATTTCACCAAGCCACCACACGTTGTAATGTTTATATATATACTATATCTACTGGTTTACTTGTAATATTTGGCGTAAAGGTACCTAAGAACGTGTTGTACAGAAATCCATAGCTTTCAAAGGGATTCGAACTCTTCATGCTTTGAGAATGAAACCCCGGACCAGTAGAACAAACAACAAGAATTCTGTACCATTTGCATTTACAGCTGGATTTTTAGTGCGGTAGACAAACGCGCAGCCACTCTATCTACCACCATAGGGCTATGTATGATTTCTTTAAACATTTTGTTGTTCAAATACAGTGAACTAGGAGAGTGTTTCTCAAACTTCGGTCACTTACAGACCACCAGGGGAGGGGGATTTCCCAACCCATTATAAAATATATCTCATGAAATTAAGGTTTCCAACTATGGCTAATAATATTAAGCCCTACTTAGTCACCGTCATACTGATTCACACACCCCTGCCTCTTCCAAGGAAAGACATAACTAATTTTACCCCCGATTTATGGGATTCATTAGAAGGCTTAAATACGTATGTAAAAACTCCGGCAGGAGAGACTTATTCATTCATTGAAATATAATTTGTAGTTAATCTTAGCTCGTTTTGTGGTAAATTTTTTAAGCTTTTTGGGTTTTTTACTTTAAAAAAGCACTAACTTTTGGCAGAAAATCTCTAAAATATCCGACCATGTTCTTAAAATATGGGTTGGTTGCCAAACCCACCTGAAACAAAATAATTTTTAGACTAATGCTATTTGATAAAGAGAGTGTCAGCTACGATCTTATTTTGTCAAATTTTTAATGAAAATGACATCATTAAATTAGTTAAATAATATTAAGCAATGTAGACAGCAAGGGTGTATTTAGAGGATTCAAATCTTTCACAAAATGCCGTAAAGTAACGTTTATAACAAGTAATATTTATGAGAAATTCCTTAAATCTCACCCGAACCTAAATTCTATTGACGCCGGCAATTTTTAGTTGATTTTTTTGTTATGAAATTTTATATAATGATCTTACGCACCACACTCTGAGAAACACTGCACTAGGAGCTCAAGTGACCTAAACGTTAAGTGTGGGCAGTATCTGGTAAAAATTAAGACCGGGTCTTGATGACAATTTCACTTTAATATTGCCGGAAACCAATGTCAATAAATTTGAGGATAAATTAGGTAGTCCGATGAATGATATCTTGCAAATGTTCCCGTGATGAAGCATACAAGATATGATTAATTTACACATCAAGGAACAGATGCTTACCTAAGATTAGGCGGAGGATTTCAGAACTCAAACATCGAAGGACGATTTGAAACGAGAAGCCAGTAAAAGTTGATGTATGAGTATATTGAAATATATTAAACATCTAGGTAGCATCGGGAAAGGATTTAACATAACATGCAGGTATTGAACATAGAGGTGGAAATCGTTGCATATGTGAATGCGTTAAGTCTTTAATTTCAGTCTTCAAAAAATATTTTAAAATATTTACTAGTCAAAATTAAAGCACTTCAAACAATCAATACTGTTCACGAATGATTGTCCTCTTGCCTCTAAAAA
>QLNU02015360.1:57329246-57340024 GCA_006491805.2 Dysdera silvatica
GCAATCCGGATTTCCGAGGTGTTTTTAAAATCAGAAAAAAAATATAATGTGCAGTCCAATACAATTCTGGATAGATTTGTTGATATATAATATTACATAGGTCTTCCAAATCAGAATGAGTTCTTTGACTGGTATCGAGCATGGTTTGTTTACGTCGTTTGCCTTTGTACAGGAAGGATAAAGGGATGAAACCCCATATGCATTTAAATTCCAGAATCCATGTCATTAGAAATGCAAGTAGTATTGCTGTGTCTGTAATGTAAAGGTATATCTATCTCAATTCAGTACTCTGTCGTAACTTTTCAATAATTAATAATTAGTTTCATTAATATCATATATACAATGTATTCATCAAGTACGATTTTCTTTTATTTAAAATGGAGGTTCTGGATTAAATCAGTGACTTATTTCGACACCTATCTGTGGTCTCACTGCAGTGCCCTTGCGATGGCGTAGTAATAATGCATTCACCTGGTGTACCGAGTTCAATTCCTAATGGCGCCAAAATAAATACCTTACGGACTAACTGCTCACTGTATTCCGGAGGATGGTCCACTACACCTTAAGAGTTTCGGAAAATCGTCTGTTCGCTATCCTGCAGTAACATAGCAATAACGCAGTCGTCTGTTAATCCGGTCTCAATGGGAATATTAATTCCATCCCCAATGGCACAGTAGAACACCTGCTTCTACTGTCCATAAGATCCTCCAGAATATCCTACTGTATTATCCGTACAAACTTTCACTTGTTCAGCAGTTGCTTCTACATGATTTTGACACTTAAAAAATTCCCAATAAAAAAAAAAGGGTGCAAAAACTCCACCGTAGTTCCAGGTATGGATTCCTCGGAAAACTGTAGTTTTCGTCTCATCATGATCTTTGGTGGTCTTGCGCCGTAAAAAATACATTACAGACGTGATTCCATTGTAAACTAGAATAACGTTGTAACTTATAAATATATAGTTTAGAAAGGATGTGACCATGCCTCGTGCTGGGCTCGAATCCGCGTTATTCGGATTGTCGGACTAACGCCATGGTTTCTAAGCTACATAGACAGATGAAATATAATACGAAAAGTTGATCAGGCATAACTAGTCTGCATTGCTTAATGATCATAGCGTCGGCCTGACACCAGTCTTAGGCATAATCGCTATTCCTTTCTTTCACCTCCTTGCAGGTCAGTCAATTAAAATAGATCTCATTTTTAGGTAAACTTGCATCGAAATAAATTATTCTGAAGCATAATATAAGCTTTTAATTCCAAAGTACGTGAGTATTGATATGCATAGCCAAAAATGCCTTTCAAACATGCCTACGAAACAAATATTCCAAAACGGGTATTAGTAAAATGTGCTAACTCAAAAAAAAATATTGCACACGCAACCACACATACGTATTCTAAAATTTTTGTGTACAATGAAACATTGTCGTAAATTTGAATTCCTTTTGCTTGAATTAAAAGATGATGTTATATGAACATGACATTATATACAGATCACATATACAGATGGCATTATATACATGACTTAACTACATATCGTTTTTTCCTTTTGTATAGTAGACTCTCAATTTTGTAAAAATATATTTAAAAAAATGTAAAATCGTAGTCCGTAAAAATGAGAATCAACATTGCTTCTATGAAATGTTTTAACCAATGCAATTGTTCATAGAAACGTGCAGTTCGTAAAAATGAGAGTCCATTGTACAGGGTGTACGTAATTATAGTTCCCATATTCACAACTGCCTATAGACGAAACTATTCATCAGAACATCATGAAATTATGGGTACCCCTTAATGAAGGGACAAGAAAAACATTTAGGGAAATAAAAATTAATTTCAAAAATCGCCACTAGTGGGCGCTTTACTGTAAAATCACCCAAAGCGCACATGCTAATTTTTGCAACAACGTCACTTACCAACTTTTGCACTAGAAAAGGTTGAAAATTCGAGTGTGAGTGTGAGTGAATTATGCAAGGAGGGTCATGGGAAGGGTGGCCGCCGAAGGTGGCAGCGCTGTATTCCCAGACAGGCTTTTGTCATATGATATGACGACCAGTGGACCGAGAAGGGACACTGGGGGGGAGGGGGCATTGCAGGGGATTGTCGATCGAAACAGGCGTACAGAGACGCACAGCTCACATGATTGTCGTCATTCAACAAAGTCATTCAAAAATTCGACAAAGAATTGTTTTCAGCATCTTAGCCACTCAAAATGACGCTGAGCTTACAAAAACTCTTTTATCAAAACGGCGATTCCGCAGCAGCAGCATTTCGGAAATTTCAGAGTGTGAATGTTCTTCGAAGAGGTCCAATCACTTCTAAAAGACTACGAAAAATGATAAAATTTGAAGCATCAGAATTGTTGGCTGTTTGTCCTGGAAGAGGCAGAAAGCTCGTTTCTACAGAGGTTAAAGAGGAGATTGCTGTTCAAGTGGAAAAGCTTCAAACTTTATGGGCAACACTAGTCGTGCCGTATAAATGTTGGATACGCCATATTCTATTGTCCATTAGATCCACCACAATATCCTACGGTATTATCCGTATAAACTTTCACTTGTTCAGCAGTTGCTTCCACATGATTTTGACTCACGACGAACGTTTTCATTGCAGTTTCCTTCTCGTTGTGAGGTCGATTTTTAATGGAACATTCTCCGGTCAGATAAAGTACCTTTTCATTTGGACAGTTCAGCGAACACTCACATTCGGGAATTTTGGGCACACGCCAAATTTGGGATTCTGAAAATCCCTGCTCGATCCAAAACGTTCTGTTGCATGCCCCAAAAGTGACCGTATGGTATGGATTTTTTGCACCATTTTTTTATTATGAATTTTTTAAGCGTCAAAATCATGTGGAAGCAACTGCTGAACAAGTGAAAGTTTGTACGGATAATACAGTAGGATATTCTGGAGGATCTTATGGACAGTAGAAGATGCCCTATCCGAATTTTATACGGCACAGCAAACGTTAGCGTTGCCCATAAAGTTTGAAGCTCTTCCACTTTAACCTCGATCTCCTATACAATCTCTGTAGAAACGGGCTTTCTGCCTCTTCCAGGAAGAAACATGCAACAGTTCTGCTACTTAAAATTTCATTAGCATTCTTCGGAGCCCTTTATAAGTGATCGGACCTCTTCGAAGAACCTCAAACTCTGAAATTTTCGCAAAGCTTCTACTGCGGAATCGCCTTTTTGATAAAAGAGTTTTTGTAAGCACATCGTCATTTTGAGTGGCTAAGATGCTGAAAACAATTCTTCGTCGAATGTTTCAATCTTTTCTAATACAAAAGTTGATAAGTGACGTTGTTGCAAAGATTTGCATTTATGTTTTGGGTGATTTTACAGTAAAGCGTCCCTGGTGGTGATTTTTTAAAAAAATTTTTTTTCGCTAAATGTCTTTTGCATCCCTTCATTAAGGGTACCCAGAATTTCATAATGTTCTTGTAAATAGTTTCGGATGTAGGCAGCTCTGAATGGGGAAACTTTAATTATGTACAACCCGTCTATTGAAAGAAGTTTCGAAAGTTAATATTTGAGTGGCTTTTTCTCCAAAACGCAGATTTTAAAATATTTACATATGACATAATTATCACGTACACACACGTAATAAACGCTCATTTAAAATAAAAAGATTTTCGCAAAAAAAAAAGAAGAAATTCTTTTTAAAAATTTTTTGTTTTTGAGTTGGCTTTAGTGAAGTAATTTTAATTCGAATTTCAAGTTATAAATTATGTATTGCTCGTGTCATACATTTTAATGAAAGTCGTCGGCGAAGTTAAAATATTTATTCGCTGTACTTCCTATTCATGGATATTTTCTCCATAATAAACTAGGTTCAAAATACCGCTGGGTATTATGTGAAAGATCGGAATATTTGAAATCCAATTAAGGGGACGAAAGAGTCATAAAGTATTCATTTTATGTACTTCAATTAAATATTTCATTCCAACAATTCCGACATTCCATGGAAGTTGGAAATTCTTAAATTTCTAAAATCAAACAGATTTCAAATCGATGATAGTAAAGTTTCATGACACTTAGTTCTCAAATTTTTACGACAGTGCGATGGCGAAATTGTTTTTTGAAGAACTTTTGAATCTTTTCTTCTTCTTGTTCTCCAATGCAAACTCTTTGCATTCGTGTTATTAATGAAAAGAACAATATGTGTTTTACTTTAGAGAAAGGAAAATTTTCTTTTGCAATTTGTTTGTAAAATTATTCAGCACTGCGATTATATTTTCGACCTACACTCTGTCGGGATATCGTAACGAAAATGTAAAAATTAAGAGCCCTGAAACTACTAGAAAACAGATTATTTCTTATTACACAAACATCGAAATAATGAACATGTCTTAATTTGCTGCAGAGCTAATTTATTATTTCTAAAGATATTGTGTTCAAAAGTGAAATTCAGTATTAACTTTTAGGCACATATGACTTTCTTTTCATTCATAACATTTGCTTTTATTTTATTTTATCGGCATGGAGTTTAAAATATATCTTATTCGTTCTAATTACATTTTCCTGGAGACCAATAATAAATACAAAAGTTCGCATTGCATACGAAAGTCCAATTCTTAATTTTTATTCTATTTTGAGACAATAAAAAGCACTGTGGAAATTGGATGGTTGATTAAATTTTTATGACCCTAAAACAGAAAATGTCATTCTGCGCCAAACAAGATGTGCGGGAATTCAAAAACCATGTAGAAGTATTATTTTCTCAAAATGCAACATTAAAATGCAGTAAACCAGTCACCAAAAAGCGAGTATATTCGCTTGCGCTTTTACGGCGCAACGACTTCAAAGGGCATGACGTTCGTAAAGAAAAGAAATGTTTTTCCGTCTGGTGGGGCACGATCCCCTATAATCCGGGCATGTGCTCTTACCAACTGCGCTACCGACGACCAAACAACCAATTCCCCACGAACTTACTTAAAGTGTATTTTTCGAAACCAATTATTTCTCAGAATGGGGCAGTACATGGACTGCTTTTTAAACCAATTTGCAAAGATATCGGTAATAAATTGTTGATCAAACAGCCAGTTGCAGCATATATATTTATACAAATCGAAAACTACGCAGATTAAATTAGAAACAATTTTTATCGATGTATTTTGGGCGTAGTAATAGTAACGCCGATGTTATGGCGTGGTTAGATGGTGAAACGTTCGTAAGGAAAAGAAATGTGTTTTGCATCTGGTGGGCCACGATCCCCTTGTGGGATCATCTCCCACCCAGTAGTAGGAAAGTAGAGAAGAAAGAAACAAATTCCCAAAAAAAAGCATAATAAGGGTTGCTCATAAAAGGGGTATATAAATCCAAAGTTTATTTGCACCGGAACTACAATAGCTAGAAAATTAATCTTCAAAGTCATTTATGCACAGCGGTAACTTCTGTTGAGGCAGAAATCCAGCTATATGCTGGTTAAAATGATCATTCCAATCAGTCTTGTAGCTTCGGAGTTATTCAAAATGGGTTTTTCCTATATACATGTAAACGTTAGTTACATCAGGGTTTCTGGCGCAGTATAGCCCAGATGCTCTTGCGCCATAAAAAAGCCAAACAAACAAACAAACAAACAATCAGGGTTTCTGGGATGTCATCCAGTGTGATTTTACAAATGTATTCACCTCAAAAAGTGCTGTAATCGCTATATTTTTGTACTGGAAACCTTACCAACAACTAATGTAAGATACTTCGTAAATACTTCTTGTACCATTCCTTTACAGTTTTACACCTTTTGGCGCACGAGATAGTCTGAGACAACACCAATGGCTTAACGAGAATTCAGAACGTACTTTCCCAGATTCTTTTAACACTAAAAGCTTCGAACCGTTTCGAGGAAACGAGTTCAGCCACGAGATCGTTTTCCAGAGAGTTAAGTGCCAAAAAAAGACAAATTTCTTGACTCGTTATGGATAGCAAATAAGTTCTTATTAGTTTCGGTCGAGAAAAACTCCGTTCGGCGGATACCACATTAATCAATCTCTTTGCTGAAATGATTAAAACTGCAGAAACGTTTGAATAAATTTAATTTAAATCATTTTTAACGATGTACTTTAATAACTTAGCAAATCGCAGTTATCGGTTATCATTCCCAATAATATTTGTATTATTACAAATAAATTTGACACCCACGTATTAGTAGCTCAAACTAGAGCTATTTTTTTATACAGGAGAAAAAGAGACGCCGTCCTCATCCCAGATTCGAACCAGGGTCCCCGCGTTGAGCCCGCTATGTCTTGACCTACTAGACGAACGAGAACAAAAGCATTTTTCTCCACATATTAAGTTGTAAGAGATACTAATACGTGGGTGTCAAATTTATTTGTAATAAAAAATCCTCCACAGAACATTCACAAAAAATCTCGCCCCGGTGGTTTTGTGTGTTGACCAATATTTGGCAATTGTGTTATCCCTGTGAAAGATAATAATATCTTACAATATTTGTATTCCTTCACGAGATTTAATGCCATCAATGTTGGATGAATTTTCATAAATTAATGTGATTTCAATATCTGCAGATTGGTAATGTTAAAAGGATCAGTGCATTCTAATGTTAAACTCTTCAATTGCTTTACGTTTCTTTCCTTTCATATATCATTATAATTATTATATTATATAATTATTATATATTTCATACCTTTATCGCAATGTCTAAAATTTTCTAATAGAACCGTTTTCACTTCGAGACATTATTTCATTAAATATTTAATATTTATCCGCATTAACAAATCGCGGAAATTTAATTTAAAAAATATAAAGTGTGTTTATTAGAAACCACTAAGATAAGAACAAAACTTGACCTCACTCTAAGTTCGCTTCACTAATGTACTTTACACGGTAATACAAATAAGTCGGCATGAACAGGGTGTCCCAAAAATAACTGTCCTATTTTAAAAATGAATAATAAAAAAGGAAGCAAATGGAATTTTTTAACTTACTTTAAAATTCTATCTGAATGAAAATTTAATGTTTTCCCAGGCAGAGTGCGTCAACCAGTTCATTTCTATTGCTTCCGTGTTTTTTTTGTTTTTTTTTAAGTAATTTTTCAAATAGACGCCAGTCATTTTCGGGACACCCTGTATGTCTGTTTGTATTATTACTGCGCAAGGACAGTAAAGGTCATGATGCGATTTCCCGATAAGCTATACTAGGGCGGCAAAATTTGAGATATGGTATCGAATTGTGGTTTTTTTTGTTTTGTTTTTTCAGTATATTTTCTAAAATGAAAGTAAATATTTATTTTGTAACGGCAGAATTTTTTATCGTTCCGCGGGCCTGTCCTGGGCACAGTAATAGACTTCGCCATCCGAAAATTCTTTCAAGACAAAAGTTTTTGGCGTATATTAGATGCAACAATTATTATGCTCCCATCACTGATTGGACGGGTAGGAAGGGGCGGGAAAAAAACGCAGCCTAGCGGTGGCAAAATGGTAAATCTTCGCATGGCTGCGCCGGAACCTCCAATTTTCTGAATTTCCTAATACCTAGAGAACCAACTCCCGGACAGTAAGCAGTTACTTGGCAAGCATTTTTGTAACCCTAGACAGCATAGGCACAGGGTAACCCACTACGTAAATAAACCGTTGGCGCATTTTTGATGACATTTTTGATGACAGGCACTAGCGCCTCCACGTAAATTCGTTTTTTACCGAGATAAGTTGTGTAGATAGCTAGCTTCCGTAGATCACGTGATTTGGTGTGTTTGGGGTTCCGTGTACCCCACCTATACTGGTATTGAAGTGAATTAATCCAGTGCACATTTATCCCAATGTCTGGTCCAAACAACAGTCACCTCAACCTGGGGAATGCAAAAGGAGATGCTTGTTCTGTCTGGGAGCAATGGATAAGAAAACTACCTTACAGTGTGCCAGTTGCCTCAAGCCAATATGTTCAGACCACCAGGCAATGTTATGCCTCCACTGTCATCACGATAGCTAAAAAGTGGACTGTGAGTGGTCAGTGACAAGCGAAAAAATTATAACACTGAAAAGAAAGACCCTTTTTCACGTGTTTAATGAATGTTTGCATAAATTGACTAAAACTTCTTTGTACCCATCTATCCTGGTAAGTTTTAGTTTCCCACCTATACTGTCTAGGGTTAACTCTAGTTAGGAATCGAACCCGGTTTCATTGAACATTATTCGAACGCGTTACCACTGCAACACAGCAGGACATCACAAAACTAAAAACTCTAAATTAGAGGCATTCTTTCTTAGCTAGTATAACCTGAGAAAATTTATGTTGAATGATAATACACTGATTTTTGTTTCGATTTCCATCATCATCTCTCAAATCTTCTCTCCCATTATCAACATCCTTAATCTGTTCTCCATTATCGACATCCGCAATCTGCCCTCTATTATTAACATCTTCAATCTGCTCTTCTTTATCAACAACTTCATTTTCAATATAACTTTCACAGTTTTTCCGTATTTTTATAAAATCTACTGAAATATAATATCTGTGTAAATAATAATCTTGTAGGAATTAACTTTATAGTATTGTATAGAAAACTATGAATACTAGATAGCGTTGGCTTTCAACTTGTTTAATTATATATTTCTTAATGGCTGCTTCTCAGAATTCTAATGTATGTGAATGTTAGCTTTGTAACAATTACTGAGGTCATTTGGATAGCTCCGAATTTGTCCAAGCCTAACCTACGCCATAAGATCCCACTCGCAAACGTGATACAATCTGAAATTCTTATGGAGAAAAAAACTTTTTAAGCGTTCAATTTCGAAATGACTTAGTGAATCGTGAATCAAGAATAAATCTTTCCTATTTCCACACCTTGCGATACGCTCGAATTAACGTTTTAAATTGAATAAAACTCGAGCGTCCAATTAAGAAAGATCACCTTCGCTGAAACTCGGTTACACTAATCTTTGAGAATGATGATTGGGAAAAATTTCTTTCTTTGTTTCTTTAGAATTAGTATTTCGAAACCATTTCATTTTATACAGTGCGCTATACATGGTGAGCTACTAAGTTGATAATGTTAAATATCTCAAAAAATATTCATTTTTACAAAAAAAATTTGCTTGTCTTGAGAACAAAGAGAATTTTATTACTGTATTAGGAAACAAATGCAATAATAAAATAATAATAAGTGCATCAGAAGTCAGTTCGGATAAACGAAGTTTAGATATTGGGATTCTACTCTGTTGAAAACGTTTAATTTCCTTTGAAGTCTTAAAACATATTTTACTAACTGCTGTATGACTTGCGGTATTCTATGCAAGAGAACAGGATTGTGTGACCACTGTTTAATAAATTTGTTTATTCATTTGTTTTGTGGTTTTACGGCTCAAAGACTACAATGGTCATGCTGCGCCGGGACCTACTGTTTTCCATCCGAACCTCTGGACCTAGTTTTCCGAGGAATCCGAACCTCTTAAGGCCTAGGGAACCAAACCCCGGACTACAGTGAGCAGTGCGATCTTTATGAGATCTCTGAGTAAGCGTTCTTTGCACTGCTGGGAGTCGAACCCGGATTAGCGGCGCACTAGGAGAACGTGTTAGCGAACGCGTTACGCCACTGCGCCAAACACAGGGCCTGTTTAATAGAGATCATATTAGATTTCCAATTATTTAGGTAAGAAAAATTCAAATGGTCAAAGTTTGAAATGTGTTTATTATGTAATAATGCAAATTCATTTATAGTCAATACAAATAACTAAATTCCAGTAAATGTTTCTATGCAAAACGATTTATAAACGTATGCTGGAATGAGTTGCTTAAATTTGCTCTTACATGTTAACATAATCTAAAATGTTTAGATATAAAAATACTGAGTAAAATTTTCATTCGAACACTCCAGATATTTTAAATATTTTTTAAAACTTTGGTAAAGAACAATTAACTTAATTAAATTTTGTAATCATACTTTTGTAAGGAGCATTTAATTTACTTCAATTTTGTAATTATATTTCGTATGAGCCATGTTTTGTGCATTGTTCTTTTTATCATCAAACGCCCATCTAAGCTTATAAAAATCATTTAGATTAATTAACTAAAAAATAATTAACTTATTTTTTTTTAAAAACAGAAGGATGCATAATGGCAAAGGTAAGTTTCGGGGTTATTTCTGTCTTTTTATACACCTTTAAAAATTGTAAAAAAAGTACCAAATATGCAGAAGGGGAATATTTCCCTGTGCCAAGTGTTGTTTTTAAACAGCAGATTTTCGGTATCCGGTAATAAAGGGAAGCCGTTCTTCAAGACAGAATTTTTTACGAAGACACATAGTTAAACCAAACAATGCAATTTTGCCCGTTAGCAAGGGAAAATTCGGCACTAAAACCTGTCATTGTTGCTTTTATAGCTACGATAGCCTTTGAATGAAATGGGAAAGAGCTGGTCCATTACCAGGCCTTATGATCTTAGAAAGCTTTTATTGCATGAGTAAAATTTTTGTTCACCCTTTCGCACGTCTGCTAAATTTTACAGTAATAAAATTTCGAGAATTTTCTGAGATTACACACACATATTTCAAAAAGAAAACTTATAAAGGCGATAGAAGGAAGGTTAAACATGGGTAATGCGGCCTGTAAAATGTGAAAAATAATAATATATAACGTCAGCATTATTTTTTAACAAAATTAATACAAGAGAGTTTTATAAGCACTCTAGTACTATTATAATTTCTTTTTATTTACAAATTCTTTACTAACCTTAAATTTTTTTTTCATTAATACCGCATTAGCAATGGAAGTGCAAAAATATTTGATTTCAGCATTGATGAAACCTCCCGAATTTCATAAAATATAA
>QLNU02015360.1:57353436-57380517 GCA_006491805.2 Dysdera silvatica
TTTATTCTTGGCCACCGGCGTTTTTTGATTTAGTGAAGTCAAAAGAAACTTGTTCTGCATTTCAGTCTTTTGTGTATAAATTGGAGTTTTAACTTTTTTTTATATGTTTTTAGCTACTCTTTTTTATTGTATTTAATTCTTTGTTTTCAATATCTGTGTTAGTGTTTTAACTTACATCTATAAGTCTCGTGGTGCGCGATGTGAAACACGAGGAGATAAATTGTGTTCAATTTAAAAAAAAAAGTGTTAAAAAATGTAATGAAGAATTTACAGTAAGAGATGATGAAGATAAAAAGACTATTGAAAAACCTTCACAAGATGGAGTGATAAAAGTATTCGAAACAATCCGACGGGGATTACAGTTTGAAGAAAATGTTACAGATGACGTGTTCCGATATTTACAAAAGTGTGAGAATTTCTATAAATAAAACGTTTTTTATAAGATACTTGTACAAAGCAAAATTAGTGATTATTTCTCTGTTTCAAATATGTTGTATGAGTATCATACATATGAAAGGTAAGCCGCGGTCTTTCTTTTTTTTCTTTTTTTTGTTATTAATATTTACGTATTTGTATATGAAAAATATTTAAACTTGTTGGAAAAAAAAGTGTCTAATAAAATGAGTTACTGTCCAAATTTAGCTTTTTTCATTTTATCGAAATTAAGTTTTACAATTTATGTTAATTTCTATTTAACGAATTTTCCTTATAACGAAGTTTTTCAGAGGAACGATGGCACTTCGTTAAATAGAGACTCGACTGTATTTGTAGTCCTTTTGTATAACTCGTCATCATTTTTTATCAGAGCAAAATTTTGGGTCTCCCGAAAATTTTACCAAAACATTAGAATATGTTTTAATGTCAGAATTTTGTGTCAGTTCCACACTCTCTTCCGCGTCCATTTCCTCATCACTTTCTTTCCCTTCCATCATATTTTCTAACAATTCCTGAATAGTATTATGCGTAACAGAAAGTTCTAAATCTTCGTCCACGCAAACAAATTCGCTGGCTTTCATGTTTCCTGTTCATCTAACAATGCCATCCAACCCTTCCCGATCATCATCATCTCTGCCTGTATTTTCGGGTTCATCAGGTGAGGAAAAATTCTGTAATTAAGAAGTATTTTAATTGCAAGAATTTTGATTGAAAGTGTTTTGATCGACAATTGGAAAGGCACTCTAAGAGCACTCTTTGTGATGTTCTTCATTTCCAGTCTTCCTCCGCTTCGTTTGGCTATCTAAGTAAGTTCACGTCTCGAATGAACTGTTGCAGATAACCTCTATTTCTTAAATCTCATTTATCTATGACTTCCCACAACCGTAAAGTGTTGCCAATTTTTGTGCACTTACATATTTCTTAGCATTCTGGATAACATTTTCTCCTTTAGACGAATTTCGTGAGCGAATTAACTCATCGTGATTACAAACTGGCGTTTAAATGGAGAAGTTAGGTTAATACGACACTACTCAATAGTAGCAACGCATAAAGAGCCGAAACTGTCAAATCCAATTCCTAATGGGCAGTGGTTGTTTGCGCAGAAAAAACAATGGGATTGTCCGTCATAAATAGCGACATTAGTATTCACAGAAAAGGGTGTAGCATACGTATAAACTACAAAATGAACGTATGTTTCAATGGATTACCTTGAAAGAAAGTCCCGTCAAATGAATTTTATATACTTTATAATGTTGGCAATTTTGGTTGCAAAAGTATTTCAATTTTTTGCGTGATACTTACCGAGTGGCCGTTGTTCGAAATTCGTTGTTTAGAGGTTATCACCAGTATTTATTCTATGGAACGCGTTCGGTTCCACTGATATGTGGCCGATCTTCGGAGGTTACCATCGTTTAGAGGTGACCGTTAAAGGAGATTTTACTGTAATTAAATTCCAATACGGTTCTATATAATGGTTTTAATAAAATTATTTTGATTTTGAAAATAATGATTGATATTATCTTCCTTTATTGAAGGTAAAATTCGTCGAAGATACTTTTTGCAAAGTTAGTTTAAAACTTATGAAAAAAAAACTGTATCTCCAAAATTTTTCACCTAAGTATAGCAAAAGATTTTTCAATGAATTAACTAGAGTAAAATAAAATAAAATAAAAACGAATGGAGGGTGTTTAAAACGCCTGTCTTATATGAGTGAATCGTCTGACAATTATATTTTCCGGCAACTATTACAGCCCTACGAAACGTAACACATGGGTTTCATCTAGAAATAAAGTAGTTGGGCTAGAAACAAAACTAAAAAGATCTAAAGCCGTGTTCAAAAATTTCATTGAAAAAGCCGAGCTACAGTTTCTGAAATTGAATAAAAATAAAGCTGCACGTCTTTTTCTTTCACTGGAAAGAAAGATTGTAAAAGAACTGAACTGATATATTAAATTTGGATACATAATACATTTGGAAGACATGGTGTTACCTCCCAGGGAACTGCTACGGGAGAAGGTCTTTGATTAACCCGTAACTCGTATGGGGAAATTTTGGAACATAACACCCACAGAACGCGAGGTCTCTGTGTCCGTGTTTTGTTTTGATTGAAGTTGAATTTTGCAATCAAAATATCAATATAAGATTTTATCTATATTTTTCCTAGCTTCTCTTTTGCACACAAAAATGAAGGGTTTTTTTAGTTTGCCAAATATAATTGCAACATAAAGAATATTTAGAACGTAACTTTTTTTATGGAAAAATAGAGTAGAAATAGGGCCGTTCTTAGCTAATGCGGGGCCCGGGGCCAAACATATTTTCGGGGCCCATACATACACAAGTAAGAAAACAATTCAAAAAAATTGAATAATGTATGACAACTGGCACGAAATGCAAAAGTCGAAGACAAAATTGTTTTAGGGAAATTTTTAATATTACAAAAATTTTAAATTTGAGAATTACGCTTCGCAGAGCCCCAAAAAGCGAGCGGCCCGGGGCATGAGCTCCCGTTCGCCCCTGCTTAAGGGCGGCCTTGGGTAGAAAGAATACATTTAACGATCTGAGAAGTCCCACATCCTCGGTTACGGCTAACGTTGTTTTGTTAATTCACCTTTATTCATCGGAGGCAAGGAATATAAGCAAAGAAATTATGCCGATAATTGAAAAAAAAATCGTTTATATAAGGAGATGTTGCTTAGAATAACTAAGCACTATTTTAAGTGAATAAACAAGAGTTGGTGACATCATTACAAGGAAAACCTTGAAGAGGCAATGATCCGATGGTAGCAAAATAAAATTTAATTAACTATGGTGTGAACATAAATTCTTGATTACCTATCAAGGGACTATCCGAAACAAAGGAAACCTTCCTCTTTTAAGATGGATGGATAAAATGAAAAAGCCTTTAATGTCAACCTGAATAAAATTTCAGGAAAATATATAGACATAGGAGGGGATAGGAGAGAAGGGAGAGAAATTTAAAAAGAATTTTATTGTGTTGATAACAGTTAAAGATGATAACATGTCGTACATAAAGATAGTGAGTAGAGAACCTACAACTTAACTAATATAGTTATAAAAGACACTTAATTCCTAGATGCACGGCACACAGATTAATTTTTTGTCCGTATTTTTGCACTTTGTCTCGGAAAGAACAGTTAATTTTACATTATATCAATATTAGAATTAAATTATTTAATTGCATGATTATTATGGTTTTTAGTACCATGAATATTTTCTTTATTTATATTAAAAATGCCTATACTTGAAAGTATCATGCTTGAAGTTCGCTCACCTGTTTTTTGTTAAAGTTTGAAAAACGTGCTACATTATTCCCATGTCCGCTTAAAGTGTTTAATTGCGTATGTAACATGAATTAATAATCAATAATGCAAATGAGATACAATGTTTTAATAAAAACACAGAAAATTTTCATATGATAACGAAGCACCAAATGAAAAGCTGGATTTTTTTTTGGGCACCAATTGAAGCTATTAACAATATCGTGGCTTTGCATAACTGGCCACAATTATAAAGTGCAATGTTAACTCTATCCAATAAAACTGTTAGCAAAAAATGCGAAAATTGTAGTGACCGAAGCTCTAGTAGTGAATAAATGGATTAGGGAAGGCGTAACGTATTCTTCGATGAACTTATATCTAATGCAATTATTTCAGCTGACGACATTATACTTAATGAGATAGTTAACAAGATTGCTTTAATTAAAAAAAATGTGCCTTTTGTGTTTTTTAGATTTATGCATATCTGGTGAAATTTTTAAACCAAAAAAGAATTTTAAATCTACCGAAACATAAAATAATGAAATCTCAATGTTTGTTCTTATTTTTAAAACTTCCATTTGAGCGACATATTGTGCGTACAGCAATATTTTCAGTTCTTCTAGCAGTAATGGGACAGAGGAAGACCACTACTGAAATTGAAGGATAGAGTGGCGGAAGATCTGAAAGATTGTGGATCTAGTAGAGAAAAAGCCTTGGATGGAAGATTGTGAAAAGGAGGAATAAAAGAATATAACGCCGACCCCCTATGAACATGGGAAAATAGCGAAGTGAAAGACGAAGTAATATTTTCAGTTCTTAGTTCCCTTGAAGATCATTGAGGCATTTTAAATTCACTATTTGCCAAAGAAAATACACTCACAAGGAATAATCGGCGTCTAGACACAGTGCTTTTGTTGTTCTTTCATAAGGTATACTTGTCTAGATTGATATTATGAATTAATATGCAACTATTATTATGTTAATATGCGTTGTTTATTGACTTCCTTTTCATGTTAACACCATTACTGCATCATATACTGTGCTCCAAGATAAGGAGAGAAGTATTAGAGGCTGTTATTATAAAAGACGAGAAATGTTAATATGACGTAGTTCATATCTGAGAGCCCTACAACTCTCTCACTAGTCCATCACACTGTCAATAAAGTTCTTATCCATGTCCTGTGATAATGGCGTCTGTTAAAGCACAGAAGTTCTCTAGTTCACCTTCTCATTAGGTTTTCAACACATTTTCAATTAGATTGAGATCCGGCAATTTCACGCCACTCCATTCCACGAATATCTTCAGGTTTAGATACTAAATTATTCGCAAAAAAAAATTTTTTTCAGAGCCTGGTAGGTATCGAACCCACAACCACTTGATATCCAATCAAGTGCTTTTTCCCATTAAGGTACAGGTGTCAATCAAACTCCCCTCTGAATTCGAGGGGTCATTAGTAAACGGTTGGTTATAGGTTTACGCCTCGTTACAAAAAATCGAATCGCTGAAATATTTTGAAGAGCCTAGTATTCGCTATCGAAATAACCCCAGGTGACACGTAAGTGGTTATAATTTCGGCGGCAGTCGACTTCTACAATACATGGAAACGTGAATCATGTGGCGCATATAGGAGCGTCGTGATTGCTCTTATGCTTAGAATGAGCAGGAGTTTTTGACGTAGCACTATGTGATGTATTTAAATATTTAAAAGGAACGTTTTTTGAGTGTAAATTTGGACTTATGGGCGAAACTCGACGCATTTTAAGAAAGTAAAGATTGTTAAAAATATCTTCGTTTGTTTGAAACGCGTCGTTTTGATTATGGCATCACTATTTTAAAATATAACCTTTTACAATGAAATTGTAAGCTCTTCTTTATCTGTGCATCCTCATAATGTTTGCACAGTCTATAACAATATTATACTTACATTGGAGTGTTGAAACTTTTCTGTCATTGAGTGTATTTATATATGAATATCTATTAAAACGCTCAAAAAATTCTTTAATGTATTAAAATTAGAAATATTGATAAAATGTTTCGTTGAATATCCTCTCTGTTATAAATATGATACTCCCTCCGTCCCAAAATAACTGTCCCTTTTGAAAAACAAAGAGGAATATTTTTGTCCCTCATTTTTTTGTTCCCTACTTTTGGATATTTGTATAGTATTTGAAATGCTCTTTAACATTAAAGCACTAATTTGCAAATTGTATGATCGTATTATGCAAAATAATCCAGTTTTTGATAAAGGAAAATAATTGTCCAAAAAATTTGTCCCATATTATCTGTCCCATATTCAAAATGGGTAAAAAAGTATTTCGTACTTTGATTTGACTGGCTGAAAAGCAGAGAAATACAAGTGCAAAAAATTTTAAAATTGAGATTGACGTAAAATTGGAAAATTAACGGCAAATAGAATTGCACGGCAGAGTCGATTCATGTGCCGCGAGCTTGTAGGTGCTGATAACAGTTAGGAGCTCTTTTTCCTTCCACAATTCGTGGTTAATTTTGTAAGTGAGAGCGACTTTGAACCAAGATTACTACTAGAGTAAAAACTTTGTTGGGAGCAATTGAGCCCCTCGGCTTTTCAGCCCGTTATTTGATAAAATGAATAACACTATTCCGTACATGTAAAGAAAAGAGACCGAAGGAAAAATAGACCGGTGAGAATTGAACTCACGACCTTCCCGTTGCTAGAGGGAAGCGTTAATCAACTATGTAGTTGGCTAACGCGTTCCTCTAACAACGAGAAGGTCGTGAGTTCGAGTATCACCGGTCAATTTTTCCTACCGTCTCTTTTCTTTACATGTAAATACCCATAATTGGGGCTTAATACGTTGTTGTTTCGATTGTTTCACACGATAGTACGTACTCCTAGTACATTTGATTTTATGAATGAATTGTGATTGATTTCATTTTAATCATCATTATTTTGAAATCATTCCACAGATCAGTACTTCGTATTTTTAATCTGGCTTTATTCCGGTGATGTCTACTTCAATTACAAGCAACCTAGAAACTCCAAGAATGATTGTTTATTAAAATCGTGAAGCATTCATTAACAGTCCACAAACATCCAAGCATACTAATCGCAATTTGACTGATAGTGAAAGGACAGCTATTTATTAAATGATTCTTCTAAAGTTCAAAAACGGTAAACTAGAGAGAAGTACTATCTCTGAAGTTGCAAGTCATTTTAAAGTTCACCGTAAAACTTGCAGCCGTATTTGGAAGAAAGGTCAGGACTCGATCAAATCTGGAAACATTTGTGCAGATGTCGCATCAAGGCATAAAAACTCACGTGGCAGGAAACCAACGAGAAATGAGATAGAGGAGAAAATCGAAGCAACGCCTTTACGAAGAAGGGGAACCTTGCGAAGTTCGTCTGCGGCTGTAAATATTCCCAAATCTACTCTACATAGAATGGTCAAATTAGGAGAAATAAAACGGCATTCTAATGCCATTAAGCCACTGCTAAGTGACAAAAATAAAGTAGCAAGGCTCGGGTTTTGCCTCTCTATGATAGATGCTGAAAGTCTGTCGAGCGAATTCCCCAAATTCGGTCCCATGCTTAACTTTTGTACACGTGAACGAAAAATGGTTTTACTTGAGTAACGGCAAGCAGACATACTACCTGACACCTGAAGAAATAGTTCCAGTGCCTACCTTCAAAAGCAAACGATTCATCGAAAAAATCATGTTCTTGGCAACAATTACTCGTCCTGGATTCGATATTACAATGTGTTTGATGGAAAAATAGGTCTTTGGCCTTTCATTATTAAAGAACCTGCCAAAAACAACTGCAAGAACAGGGGCAAAGGAACTTTGATAACCAAGCCCATAACTGACACAAAAGAGGTATACCAGAATATACTCATTGAAAATTTTCTTCCGGCAATCAGGGAAAAACTGCCAAGGGAATTGAAAAATGCTGATATTTTCATTCAACAAGATAAAGCCAAACCACACATCAATCCTGATGATGCGAGATTTGTAAATGCCTCTAAAATCTGAAGGTTTTGATATTCGGATGATTTGCCAACCACCAAACAGTCCTGACATTAATGTTTTGGACCTTGGATTTTTTAATGCTATCCAGCCTTTACAACATCAACACGCACCAAGGACTATCGACGAACTTATTCAGGCTGTAGAAATATCATTTCAAAATCTTGACTATCGTCACCTTCATAGAAATTTCCTTACTCTTCGAAAATGTATAATTGCTTGCATGGAAGATGGCGGTGGTAATGATTACTCAATCCCTCATACGAGAAAAGATCAACTGGAAAAGGCTGGACTTCTACCCACGAGCATTGGGGTTGGAAAAGACTTGGTTAACCAGGTCATAAACTCCATACAAAGTATCCCAAGTAATAACACTTCAGTTACACAGGACTTACTCCATTAACAGGTCTACCTACATACTTCAAGTTTATTTTTTATTTATTCCTTTCAATTTTATTTATTTTCAAATTTAATTCTCCGAAGTGCGGAAGGAGGCAGCGGGAAAAGGTTGTGTGCCTGCAAGCCCACCGATTATGTAATTGCCAATTTAAAAAGGACTGCCTAATAAAAGTTTGCTCATTATACTTTGCCTTCCATTTTTTAACACTCTCATTATAGTTCTGTACTATTTGTTTTATTTTATGAAAATGACATTCTAAATGTCATTTTCAATGTAATTGTGGGCCAGTCTCATAGGAATGGGACAGAGGTTTTGAAATAATTAAGTAAAATGGGGCAGATATTTTGGGCCAAAAAAAATGGGACAGATATTTTTTAAGGAAAGGGGACAGATATTTTGGGACAAGAGAAATGGGACAGATAATTTTTTTACGCAAAAGGGACAGTTATTTTGGACAGAGGGGGGTATTTGTTTTTCGAGATTTCCAGAATTTTTTTTCTTTACCTTAAATCTTCACAGTTTTTTATTTAAAAGGATAAAATATTAATACGTTTAAGTATAATTATGCAAAATCAGAATTCGCAAAATCCTTGTGAACTGTAGAAGCTCGAAAACATTCTAAAATACTTGTGTGGTTTATTTTTAGCTAAAAGATGAGCCAGCATGTGTTTATTACAAGATCGATTAAAGATATTCATTCTACATTGACCAAACCAAAGCCGTCCTATAAATATTAAAGAAAATAAAAATTTAAGCAAGGTTGTCGAAGTTGGGATAAGAGTACACTTGGTGCAAGAAACAAATCCAGACGACTAGAAGAGAAAACATTTCCATTTTCATTAAATCCAGAATCCAGCAATAACCATTTCCTGTCTACAACGATTCCCCAAATCTGGCGTCCATTTGCAAACCGCAAAGAAACAATCCCAACCTTGGGAATGAAGCTCTAAAAGCAGAATCCACGTTGAATATAATAAAACTTTTGGATTTCGCTATGAAGAATGGTGATCATCTTGAATGGCAAATATTTCCTTTCAAGAATTTCCCATAAATTTCAAAAATTCTCAGTTCCTTGCTTTGATCCTTCCTAATTAATATTCCTTTATTTCGGCCCAAATTTGTTGTCAGTTCAATTAAAACTTCAAAACTGGATAAAAAAAGATTCTTGTATAGTTAATACTTATATCTTTACTATTATTTTTATAAAAACCTCAAATATACCTGGTGTTAAAATAAACGTGCTTTGTGTGTGTGCTTCATAGTGAATAATTGGGGAATAAATATGTAAAAATTACTGCACACTTGAAATGGAATATGAGTAATATAAAAACTGAATTTTTAAAAATCTTTGGAAATGTTCCTCATTTTTCCCTGATTACCATGAGAAAAATATTATGGCAGTATGGAAGAAGCAGAGATATGATCCCTGTATAATTTGAATGATAAAGAATGCAAAGGAAATCTTTAACAGGTTTAAATTGGTATAAAAAAAAAGTAGTGATATTTTCATAGTAGTATCAATAATTTACTTTTGAGGTAATGTGTACTATATAATGCGATTCAGTTCCCGTATGTAAAATTTGCTTAATGTCAGTTTGAAATATAGGGAAGTATTAATTAATAGAAATATTAAAAATACTAAAAGTAATATATATCCGTGATATATAGTAATAAAAATATTATATTATATCAAATATAAAAGTATCAAAATTAATAACTTTCAATATTAAAAATTCATAACAATATTAAAAATTCATAACAATGATAAGAGTTAAGCTTATTAAATTTAAAAATTCATAACAATATTAAAAGTAATATAACAATATTAAAATTGAATTAATAAAAATATTATTTAATATGGAAGTAAGCAAAACATCTTACATGTGTGTATAGGCGTAGACCACCCCCCCCACAATAAAATAAATTCAAATTTTCATGTAGTATAATGTATATGTATAATGTATACATATAATGCCTGCTTGCCCCCAATAATTTTGAAAACTCTACGTTTCTGTACATATACAAAGTGGTCATAATTAAACTTGGCCTATTTAGAGCACCCTAGAGCTTGAACCGTTCAGTGGATTGATACCAAAATTGGCATATGGACTATCCAAAGGATGCGGAAAAGGAATCTGCAAAAATATTTACTTCAAAAACGTTCGCTATGGGGCGCTTTTTAGCGCAATACGGAAAAAGCAACCTATGAAATGATCAAAGCACAACACAAATTGTATTTTCATCATTTAGTAGCGCTTATTGTATCGAAATATTTCAAATGAACATTGTGCGAGCAATAACAGTAGGCAGGCTCTACCGACATATAATGGAAAAAGAAAGAATTTGCACACGCAGATGGCAAAATCAAGCATCTGTTAATCGTGTACAGGACGATGTAATGGATGTTCCTCAATGTGGCCGCCATCATTTACTTGTAACAATTCAAGCCAATGCACAGTGTGTTCAACAGCGCATCGCAACTAATCCTCTGTGATGCTTCGCATATGCAGCGTTATGGAATTCTTGGATTCTGCTAACATAGCAACACTTCCACAATAAATCAAATTCTTTAAATGATCCCACAACTAGAAGTCGCACAAAGTAATATCCGGCGAACATGTGCCAGGGATTAGTAAACGAACGACTAATAAGACGCTCATCGGTGACATGCTGGAGCGAAAAAGCTTTGACGAAACGTGCAACATGTGGGTGGCACCATGTTGCACGAAAATGGTAGATGTAAGGCACTGTCATACATCTGGCACCATCTTGCAAGTAAATTGTAGATGTAAGGCACTATCCTTTCTGTAGTTGCGGCAAAACAAACGTCTGGAGCAACTCACGGTACTGAAAATGCTGTCACAAAACGTGTAACAAGGCCATAAATTGTTACAAGTGAATGATAGCGGCCACATTGAGCAACCTCCATTACGCCATTCTATACACAATTAACAGCTGCTTGCTCACTACATTTCTTTACACCTTGTTTGCGTGCATAAAATCATATTTTTTTATTGTACGCCTGCAGCGCCTGCGTACTCTTATTGCTCACACAACGTTCATTTGAAATGTTTCGATGCAGTAAGTGTTACTAAACGTTAAAAATGTCACTTGTGTTGCGTGTTGGTCATTTCACAGGTTGCTTTTGCCGTATTGTGCTTAAAAGCACCCCCATCCTATCGGACATTTTTGAAGTAAAACTTTTTTTACAGATTTCCTTTCCGCATCCTTTGGATAGTCTATATACCAATTCGGATGTCAATCCGTTGAACGGTTCAAGCTCCAGGATGCTCTAAATAGGCCAAGTTTAATTATAACCACCCTGTATGTAATATTTCTATAGCAATTGTTTGTTATAGCAACGAATATGCAAACAAAAAAATATGGTATTTCCATTTCATGTATTTCCTCCGACGAGCTAAGTCTTCCGTTATAATTACACTGATGATAGTCTACGCCTCATAGTTTACCATCGCCCGAATTGCATTGACTGATGTTAAATATCTTATCCCGTAACGTTTACCTTATCGGCTAAGAGTATCCTATCGCACAAAGTATGCCTACAAATATTTAAGTTTGTTGTTATCCAAACTTCAACCCAGTAAGCGTGAAAGCATAAATTTAATCTCTGATGAGTTAAAACACGCCATCAAAATAAAGACCATGTTTAAAACAATTATCGGAAAATTAACTTCGATATAAAATAAACCATATTTTAGCTAAAAGCAAATGGGAGTCTATATGTCATTACCTTTTGTTGTTAGCTCCAGAGACGAATTTACAATTTTGTCTCTCACATATACTGCTGGCTATGCAAAATTCAACACCATGAAGGACAAGAGCTATCAGAGCCATATTTGCCGGAAAAATAGCATAAGATACAAGGGTAAAGTGATTGAAAATATAGCCCCGTGCGACTTGCAGAACACGAAAGAATCAGTATTTTGTGTAGCGGCCATGGCTGGCAATAACTACTGCGAAACGCCTCGGCATTGAAAGAAAGAGATTTTGGAGGTCTGTCTGAGGTATGTCAGTCTATTCTGCTTCCACGCTTTGCCGAAGTTCATCTGATGTAGTTGCAGGTAATATATACTGAGCCACTCGTTTCCAACCATCGACCAGGCATGTTCGATGAGTGACAGATCAGGAAGACGGGCGTGCCAAGGCAACAGTGCAACCTGGTGGGCAATGAAGAATTGTTGAACGTTACGTGCCATGTGCGGACGCGCATTGTTTTATTTAAACTTGGCAGCAGGCAAGCCTTGAAGGTAAGGGAGGACAACAGGTTCCAAAACTTCAAAGATGCAGTTGCTGTCTATTGATTGAGCCGGCAACGCCTATTACGCGGGCGCGGGAGTAAAATCTAATAGATCCCCAAACCACAATGCTAGATAACGGACTTGTATAACGATGCATAATGCAGGAGTCATGAGGTCTGTTGCCGTGGAGCCGCCAGACTCAGGTACGACCATCGTGGTAGTATAGGCAGAATCAAGATTCTTCTGAAAAGACAATACGGTGCCATTTGTTTGTCGATGTACGGCGTTCACCATACCATTGATGCTGCATATGCCTGTGATGTAGAGCCAAAGGTAATCGCAGCAATGGACACCTTGGAAATTTCCCCTTTACTGCAGACGACGTCGAATGGTACGTACTAACATAGGTTGTTGTATAACAGACCCTAATTATTTCACAAGAGTTATTGATGTTGCAGCAGGATCCATCATTTCCATACGCACAAAATGCCTGTCGTTTCGTTTGATGGTGTGATGAGGATAGTACAATCGTACCTGCACCCACCGATTCTATATGAGCATCACTGTTAATTGATTTCGTCCAATACGAGCACCGATATCTTGGAAGTATAATCCTCAATCTCTACAAGCCACAATTCTTCTGTAAAACTCAGAAACATGCACGAATGATTGCTGTATTTTTCGACAACGCATACTGAAACTTCCCTACAACAAGAAAACACAATTCCAGTACTTAAAACCATCCTCCTATTTTCTATATTTATGGTATTTCTATGTGGCGTTACTGGCGTACGTGATTTGTATATGAGTTGCAATGCTAATAATTTGCATGTCCTATCCAGATCTACGCATGGTGAAAATTTCAAACCTATTAGATGTTTCCTTCATGGTGTTGCATTTTGGATGGCCAGCAGTGTATTTTGCCGCCTAACCTTACCAAACATAACTAGAGGTATAACAGATTTTAGTACCTTTGTCAAATCGTTAATTTGACGCCTCTGGTAGTTAGTTCAAATTATTCTTTTTGCAAGCATTCGAAAATTTGGCGCTTCTTTCGAAGAGACGCCTATATCAGCTCTCCTAAGTTACGCTTCTGAACATAGTTTAATAATTCAATTGACCACCAATAAATTCAATCCCGCCTTTATAAATTTTTCGTCGACAAACTTTTCGTCAAAAATTTGCCGCCGTAAGCTTCAGCCTTCTTAACCTATTGGTAAATCTACCACTGATTAGCGCCAGTGTAAGGCACTTTATCTGCAAGGAGTAAATTCGGCAAGATCTTAACAGATAACCGAAATCTGTTAATTAACCGCTAATATGCAATTGTATAAAACTGTAAATAATTTTTAATAAATTTCAATATATATTTTTATGAATATAATCATTAATAAAAAATATATGTTCTTCACAAAGAGGAGAGCCATAAGGCGTACGCAAATTTACGAGAGCATTCTGTTTTTCAGTAATTGTCTTCAATAGTGATGGCAGTAATAATTTATTCACCTTCGAGCATATATAGTAGTGAACAACTTATGAGTTTCATACATCGAAACGCCAGGATTAGACGTAGACATAAATTGTGCCTAATGGTTAATTTGGAAATGCAAGAGAGAAGAAACCAGCTCGTTGCAAGACTTGCTTCTGGAGTAATAATCATGTGAATGTGGATTAAGAGAAGTTATTAAGAAATTGGTGAAAATAGTAAAGTAAATCAAAGGACGTGTTATTATATGTTTCTTCAATACTAAAATAGTAGCATACTGTTTTAACCTTTCTTAAAGAGACAAGTGCATTAAATTAGTTACCTTTGGAATCATTGATAAATTAACTGAAATAATTTTTAATGAAGCTCATTTGAGCAAACTATAATGAGTCGAAAGATATAGGTGGAGTAAGCAATGACTATCGCACAGTTATTAGTTAATAAAGAATATTTACTTCAATTTGTCTTAAAACTGCTATTGCTTATTATCATTTTGTTAAGAATTAGTTATTTTCGTAGTTGCATTTTAAATGGGTGAAATGATGAAGATTGAAATTTAATTTTGAACTAAAATAGCTTTTTTAAAATGCTTTACTTCAGAATGTATTACGAAGTTGAAATTTAGGCAGAGAAGCCGATCGCAGAGGAGTTACATTATGGGATCAACGAAGTCTCAAACAGACCTAATTTCATTATTATTATTATTATTATTAGGTCCTGCGGTTATGATGCGCTAGTGAGTTCGTCTAGCGTCCCGTTAATCCGTGTTTGACTCCCAACAGTGCCTAAACTGAACGCTTGTTCACTGAAGTCCGGGGGTTGGTTCCCTAGGAATTAAGAGGCTCCGCTTTCTCAGAAAGCTGCAGGTCTCGTCGCAGCATGACCACTTCTGTCCTTGCTCCGTAAAACAAACATTACAGTAAAACCTCCCTAAGGCGACCATCTTCGGGTCCGTCAAAAAGCGGTCACTTAAGGAGGTGGTCTCTGAATGGAGGTAATTTAACATGGGGTCTATGGGGTGGAAGGAAATCTGTTTCCAGAAAAGGTGGTCCTTAAGGAAGGTGATCTCCGAATAGATATGGTCTTTAAGAGAGGTTTTATTGTACTATCTTTAAGGTATGGAGTTATTACTTTTTGTTCTGAAGTATATATAAAATGAAAATAAAGTATAAATGACATAACAAAATTCTTCATAAAATGTCTGTCATCAACATATGAACACACATACATAAGAAAAGAGTGGGCTTCTTTTTTAATTGGTAGCAAAACAATTTTCTTCGAATTATTAAATATCTGACATAACGGTTCCGAAATTTATCGCTCTGAACAAAAAATTTTAATTCCAAAACTTTTCCTTATTTCCTCTCCCGTTGACAATCACCTACGTCTTCAAATGTTTACGATAATATTCTTTTTTGTTTTTTGTCCACTTTTGCGTTCGATAGTATAAATTCTGAATTACGCTTTTAATCCATGGTGCGTTTTAATTAATTCCTGATCAATGTGGAAATTTTCTTCTGCAAAATTTTGACGAAACTTTTTAATGAGATTTTACAAAACGCCAGTCATAAAAATTGCTGGGCTTTTCTATCGGACCTCTGCATAATTTTTTAGCAATTTTCGTGCGAAAAAGCTCAATAGTTCGTAATTCAAAATTTCAGTCAATTTGTCACTTTCGTGATTAATTTATTCTGTTTTTCTTTCTTGTTTTATAATTACTGGATATTTTGAAAAACGCGATGATCTTTTTTGAACCTCTTTAAAGCTTCTTTTACGCGTCTAAAATTTTTTACTGCTCTATCCCCTTTGTGGTAATCAATCATGTGCTTTTAGTTCAGTGTTTGTCATTGGTTTTAGCACTTGTTGAAATCACATACTCATGATAATTATGCGCGTGAATAATCTTCAAAACCTTACACGAAATATGTATTTGTGCTACTGAATACTACATAACTTAATAAATTCGTTGTGCGAATCACAAGATAGGTAATGAAATTAAACCTTTTCTCTCTCTTTGAAGTGTTTTGACGTTGTAAGGTGCTTTCGCATCAATGGATCATAATTGCTTAAAGCCCAATTATTCCCAAAAAAAATTGACATTATGTGAATCTCCAGTTTTATCATTAGAACCTCTCAATGCTAATCCTATCTCAGCAAGGAACAGAACAACTGTTAAAATCCTTTCAAATAGATCTCTCCAGTACTTCACATTCCTTGCAAACTCAGAATTTAGTTCAGAATGAATTTCTAAATTTTTTCGTTCAGCATTCTTTCCAGCTCCATCCATTCAATGAAACATCATTCGTGATGAAGGCTCTTTCTACGGGCCGGTAATTTATCGTATAGTTTACGCCAAGAATATTCTTTTTCCACCTTTTATTACTTTGTAAAACAGAATGGCGAGATTCAGGCATGTCTGACGTTCATCCAAATAATCTGCAGGGAAAACAGATGCACTGTTTTTTTGTCACTCCATACCAATTATTCATTAAGAATTTGTTATCCATTCACACATTTTGAATACAAAAACCGTCATAGGGAAAGCTATTACCAATATTTAGCAATTTATCAGGTACATCTGGATGGCCCATTTTAATAATACTCTCTACAACAGTTGAATTTGGGTTACCCTTTGGTAAGGCCCCAAAATATGAACACAGGCGCCAGTTCTCAATCTCTGATTTCAGTAATGCCTGGCTGGATGCATAGGACGTTGCCGATTGTTCTTCTACGGGCCCCCACTCACTTCAGGAGGCTGTGATTATCAGTGCCGGATTAAGATTTTATGGACCCTAAGCCGGAAGGATAGAATGGGCCCCTAAAAATATATGGCCCTTGCAATATTCAGTCAATAAATCATAAAATTTGCTTTGACGTTCTTTATTTTGATATTTAGGTCTACCAGTAATAAAACTTTATAGAACATTCATAAAACAAGGGTTACAATAACGCTTAGCTTAAATCAGGTCTCTGCAGGGCCACAAAATTATGGGGCCCCAGGCCCAGACCTACTTGTTCTATACGTAAATCCGGCACTGATTATGGTAACGCAACTTGCTCCGATTCAAAATCTTTAGTTCCACAACTTGATGAATATTCCAATGGTTCTGCAATTTCAATCTGCTGATTGGATTCCGTTTGCATAAAAAAAGTGTTGTACAAACACTTTAGATTTAACACCTACATCAAAAAACGTTCTCTTTCCTTTCACGGTGATATCAAAGCTTGTCCTAATCTGAATGAGAGCCGCTTAAAATCGACAATAGTCTCAAAGCTTTCTGTTCTGAGAGAAAATCTTGGAAGGGTATTTTTTGTTTTTGTTTTTTTTATGTGTTTAATGATAATTTTAAAAATTTCTCGCCGGGCCCCTTACAATCCCAGGCCCCTGGGCATTTGCCCTCCGTCCACGGCCTTGAGTTTATGGCCGCTTTGTCTGTATTTCTTTCACGCACTATGCGTACGTGCAATAACAAAGAGACCTCCATCCAGCATTCAATCCGGACCACTGTGGGACGTTCCAAAGCGGACGTCCTATGAACGTCTGAAATATGTCCGCATATGCTACATCTTAAGGGTGTACGAAATGCATATCCTAGGGACGACGGAATGAACATCCTACGGACGTTTCAAAGCGGACGTCCTATGAACATGCGAAGTATGCCCGTATTTTGCTACATCCTAGAGGCGTCCGAAATCAATATCCTAGGGATGTCCGAAATTAACATCTTACGGACGTTCCAAAACGGACGTCCTGCGAACTTCCGAACTATGTCCGCATTGCGTATGGACAGAAGGGACCAAAAAAGGACGTCCTGGGGACATTTTGTGCTATCTGGGTAGTACATATAAAAAGATATTTAACAGCTTCTTTAAAAAGTGGAAAAAGTGCTTAGTAAAAAATTTAAAGATTTTTGTTTGTCATTTCCAATTTATTGTGAAATGCAAATTTTGTCGGAACAGTAAAGAAAGAAATCACCTTAGACTTAAAAAAAATGGTTATTCGTATCGGAAAATAACAAAACAATATAATTTTTCTATAGGAGTGATAACAAAAATTAAAAAAATCAATTGAAGTAGCCGGGCAAGAAGGAAAAAAATCGCCGCCGAAAAAATCTCTGAAGTCACAAAACGCAGAATACTGATGTTAGTTCAAAGTATGCCTAAAAAAATTGAAGCAATTATCAAAGCAAATGGCGAATATACAAAGTACTGAACTTCCTTTCATTGGACTCGCAAATTCGTTCACAAGATCCTTTTTCCTTTGTATTAAGATAAATGAAGTATTTTTCTAACGATCTTGTTTTTTATTATGTGTTATGATTCCCCATAGACTGTTGAACAAATAATATGTAGAATTTTTTTCTTTTTTGCATTAAAAATCTTGAATTTGAGGCCTGATGTAAACAATTCGTGGAGTGATGTGAACAATCCTATGAGTCACTGTATATATTAAAGCAGGAATTTACGAATTATTTTTAGAAACTGCAAAGCTTCTCGAATATTCACAAGCTGCAGTCATTAGTTTCTTTAAAAAGTGGAAGAATGGCGATGAAACCACTAACAGCCGTCAAGGCTGTGAACGTCCAACCTCATCAAAGAAAGTAGACGTCGGAAACTTTCCCGCTTGGTAATGCAAAATAGGCGGCAATCTGTGGCTCAATTGACAATTGATTATAATGCAGATCAACGTATAAGTATCGCTAAGCATACAGTTTATCGTACTTCATTGAATATGGGACTCTAAAGCAAACGATCCTCAAGTGTGCCTTTGAGGGCTCAACATCATCGTCGCTTACAACTGATATGGACACGTGAAAATCGTGATTGAATCATGGAACAATAGAAAAGAGTTGTCTGGTCTGATGAATCACGATTCCTTTTACATCACGTCCATAACTGGATAAGAATACGTCGTCTTCCAGAAGAACAGCTGCTTGACATATGCACAACTGGGCGAACATAGACCGGTAGTGGCTCTGTTATGATTTGGGAGCCGTTCTCATAGGCATTACTCGGCCGTGTGGCTGTTGTAGAGGGCATCATAAAAGCTATGGACTATGTCAGTGTTATAGCTAACCAACTATAATCATTCCTGGTATCTGTCTTTTTCAATGAGAATGAAATCTTCTAAAAGGACAATGCCACAAAATCAAAATTGTGCTACAGTGATTTGAGGAGCGTGATGAATAATTCAAGTTAATGTCCTAGCCTCCTCTAACTTGCCAGATCTCAATTCTATTGAACCCAATTGGGATGTAATAAGACGCCAATTCAGAACTCACCAAGCACCTCCTCGTAATCTGCAGGAATTAAGTGACCTGTGCTTGAAGACTTGCTACAATCTGCCTGTGGCAACTTACCTAGGACTTGGAGATTTCATACCAAGACCAATTGTGGCTGCTTTGTATGCCAAAGGTGGACCGATGTTAGAGGACTAGGCATAATGTTGTGGCTGATCGGTATACATTAGTTATGTACAATATGCATTAAGTATGTAGAATATATACATTAGTTAAATATATGCAGGTATGAAACTTTTTCCATATACAGAGTTAACTATATTTTGCTTTTGTCAAGGGGATGCGATAGAAAAAGATTTTGTTCGCGCGCGTGTTTGTTTATCTCTAACTTATCTATTACTCTGTTTGGTGGTGTATTTAAATAGCTAGGTTTAATATAAACCATGCATGAACGAACTAGTTTCAGCCAGATTTAATGCAATATTTTGGTCTTCATAAGGCTTAGGTTTTGCCAAAGCCTTTGATAATGCATTAAGAAGCATAAGGTGCTTTGTTTATAAATTCGTTAAAATTTCGCCATGTGTTACATACCAAGAGCTAAAAAAGTAGCTTCTACACGATCAAATAGTTTGGCTAGATAGGTAATTATCCCTTAGAATGAAAAATGTCCCGAAACAGGGAAATGCTTCAAAAAACCTCAGATACATTTTTCTTCCCTTGTCACTTTGTTATGACGCTCATTTTCAGAAATCAGCTTCACGACTGTGCTTCATTTTTTCACATCCCAAATAAAAAATATGGCAATAACATGCCCAAAAACATTTTACTAATTAAGAGCATATATCGGACGGCAGTTTTTACGATCTTGTGGAACTCAACGTTCGACTAATGGTTCTAATTAACGACTCGTTGTAACGAGATGTGCTTTCACGCGTTGAGCTGATAATATTCAATTATCGATTTAAATAGCATAACAGTTAACGATAGATTTAATCGCGGCACTTTTTAGCCAACGAAATTTTAATCATAACGGGATGGCTAACTTGGTTACGTTGCCATAAAATCCAGCGTTAACTTGGCGACATTAGTTACGATTAATTTGGCAAACGCAGTTTTTTATGTCTCTGCTGAACTTTTCAAATTCCGATAAAAATATTGGTCCCGGTTACAACTCGAGATAACGAAGGCGTTTTAAAAAATAAAAAGAACACATCATTAGTTCATCTTATGAATAAAGTTAAGAACAGGGACATACTAATTTTCTTTTTCGCTCCTACGTTCGTAATTATCTAATGCAGGAAATTTCAGGATTAAAGGACGCACTGTTATATATATAGTGTTTTTCAGTGGTGCATCCAGAATATTCCCAATGCGTATTGGTGCAAAGAATTTTTGGTGGAAAAGTGGCCAGAGTCCATATCAATTACGGTTTGGTTTTTTTTTCATTTATCTTTATTAAATTACAATGCAAGATACTTGAATTATTAGAAGTAGTACTAGATTATGTTTATACAATTTTACAATGGCCAGCCGTTGTTCTCCACAAAAAAATTACCGTTTTGATAATAGGTTTAAGAATAACCCTATTGTGCAAAACTTGCTTTTGCTTGCCCTCTGTCCACTACTTGATCTACGGAAGCCTTTTTTCCTTTTGCGACCTTTAAAAACTCATCGGCTTTGTGAACTGAATCCTTATGATAGAGAAAAGTTCTTTGTTTGCTGAACTTCTTCAATGGCATTTTCTTCCAATTATTAAATTCTTTTGAAACAAGTTGACCTGTGGCTTGTGTCAATCTTAAACCGACTTCATGGGGTGAAAAGAGAACACACAAAATTTTCTATAGGCACTGTTTTCTGCATTTAGGTAAGCTAGATAGTTATGTTTACTCAGTTCAGATGGACAGAACTTCTGACTGTGGTGAGATTTTCTTTGATTTTATACAGCACTAGTGACGCTTGTGGGAAAATTACAATTTGCATATGGTTGCCAAAGACATTTTTGCACTGTTATCCTATCTTCATCAGTGAGGTTAGATTTCTTGACATAATTAAAAATATCTGCAGTCAGAATTTCCATTTCAAATGTTTTGGTCTACTTTTACCTCCTGGTAAGCATTTAAAGACTGCCCCAACTCACTGCTGTTGCTTTCCTCAACAGCAGTCTCATCAATGTCACAAGAGTTCAGGGAAACGTCATGCGTCACTACTTTTAAAAGAATAATTTCAGTGTCTGTTGGCGTAATAATTTTTCGCTTTGTTAGCCCAAGGGGAAGGTGGAGCCCCGTCGGCCCCCCACGTGGATGCGCCAGTAGTGTTTTTCGATTTTCAATCGTAAGCGTTTCTAAAAGGGACTAAAATACCCGCGGTGGAGCAGTTGTAACGTGTTCCCTTAGCTTGCAGTTAATTATTTTTCTTAATTTTTTTTAGTTTTTATTATTCATCCGCATTCGACTCATAGCACTTAAAAAAAAACACTTACCCACAAACTGCTCACTATAATCCAGGAAAGTTACCCAAACAAAGTTGGTTCCTTATACCTTAAAGCTAGGTTTATATTCAACCATTGCCACTGATCCTTGCGCTGCTGTATTTACTTCCTAAAATACTTTTGTGGCAGCATCAAAGGCAGTGAGCGTTAACATCTCCGCTTCATACTTACTTCACATTCGACTTCGAGCAATTAAGGTTCTTTAACTTACGCGCAAAAACCGCCAAGGAAGGGGTTGGTGACAATGACAGGAGTATGGTCAGCACGTGCCATGTTTATATACTCGAGCTGCCCACTTTCATGCTCACTTCCCTGCTCACTGCCAGGAAAGTGGGCTGAATGTAAACGAGGTATTAGAGTTCCGGATTCTTCGGAAAAATGTTGATCCACAGCCTTATTGTGTAACGCGTGTCTTAGTGGCAACGCATTCGCCCATCCTGCCACCAGGATGCAACCAGGATTCGATTTCCTATGGCAGCGGTTCTCAACCTTTTTGCGTCACGGAGCCCTATTGTCGCCCTTATGCCAGAGGCTGTGCCTTTTTTTGGCTACTTTTACCTAATCATATTTTTCAAGTCGACATTTTATTGAATAATATTAAAAACATGAATTTGTTTTCTAATTTTAAATTGCTTAAATTTGAATCTAAATTTAACTTTCCCAGTTAAAATCATTAAAAACTGGAAATTTAAATATTGTTTTCTTAAAACTTCAATTATATATATACTTTCTTATATGCTTTTATTTATTTTATTTTTTTATACTTTCTTTTCTCATAAAGGCGACGATATTTTTACCAACATGGGTACTAAAACCCCATGATAGCAGTATTAACGATGGTAGGTATTTTTAAGCATTTGGGCATGTAAAAAATCAAGTTTTATTTTCTTCGAAACGTTATATTTCTCACAAATTTCAGAAAATTAGGGAATTTACTTAACTATATAAACATAAACGAAACACAACGAGGAAAAATTTCATTTAGCTTTAAAATTTTCTAATTTGGCTTTTTCCAGCTTTTTCAGCAGGAAATCCAGCGATTTTTTGTAATTATTGAACACTGGAGCACGCAGATCATTGGGAAAGATTTCGCGGAGCACCGAATGCTCTACGGAGCACAGGTTAAGAATGGCTGTCCGATGGTATCGTGGAACGCGTTCCCTTTTTTTGCCCATCGGAGTCCTGAGTTTCGTTTCCTTGTCAACAAAGATTCCGATCCCTCGGAAAACTGTAATTTTGGCACAGTAGGACCTTTGCCCTCCTTGCGCCGTAAAATCACAAACAAACAAAATAAACCAAATTGCGTACCATCTTTAGACTGGTATAGAGGTTCTCTAGCGTTTAGTTGGCTGGTTGGTTGTAGTTTTATGGCGCAAGGACAGCAATGGCCATTCTGCGCCAATCAAGGTAAGATCGTACATACGGTATAAAATAAATATAAATTAATTCTAAAATGTTAAAAATATGTCGGATGTAATGCAATAAATTTAACGAATCACTAGCGTTTAGATTATCTTGGGAATTATTTTTGTAAATTATTCCGTTATGGTGTGTAATTTTTCAGTTTTGAAAATGCTTAATTGAGCTTCGAAGTTGTAAATGTAATAATTTGAAATAAATGTAATAATTTGAACGTTACAGAACGGAATTTAGATGGACTAAATATGGCTAATTCCTATGCTTCTATGAAATTTACAAGTGAACTAGCCCGAGTGGGAGTCCTAACTGAGAATTGAGACATATTGCAATTTATAGATTTTAGACCCCAATTACGAATCCAAAGTCCTTTTTCTGTGAAATCCGTGTGTTAATTTTTAATTAATGAATAAAGCTTTCAAAACTGACACAAATTTCAGCTGTTTCGCGAAGTCCTTGTAAGAATTTGCTCAATTATAACGGAAATCAAGGTATTGGCGAGAATTTTAGTGTTGTCAGTTGGTATGCTTTTAACTTGGTTTAATCAGAAGTTTATTTAATGCCAGACTGAAATTATTAGTTGTTCGTTTTCTAGCGAAGTATCACATTATAAAAACCGTCCACTTTCGATTTTCTTTTTAAAAAAATGCATTTCGTGAACATCATTCAATCTATCTTAAATTTATCAATAAAAAAATAAAACATGTAACATTCAATATTTACAGCTTCAGAATTACGCAAAAATAAACAGTTGTTTGCAATAATTGAAGAGTTGTTTTTTATTAATAATGTGACTGAAGACTTTACTTTGGATTTTCATGACTTTAATGAAAATCGAACAAATTATGGTAATTTCGAGTATGAATCTGATTACGGTAATGATGATTTTGGAAATGATGATGCTTTGATAAACGAATTTACTTTGAAAAGTATAAAAAAATTGTTGATTATTATGATTCTTGTGAAAAAGCAAAATTTCTTCCAACCGAAGCTCGTTGTCCTAAAGTTAAACATCCTAGTTATACATTTCAATTTTTTTAAAAAAAAACATTATTAAGGACGAATAATCGAAAATATGAAATAATTAGGGCTTCAATATTTCAAAAATTTAAGAATGCCAGAAATCGTCGTTTATCAGTTTATGATATAGATTTAAAACCCTGGATTTTCAATAAAGCTAAAGAAGTAAATTTAATAAATTTCAAAAGCAGTTGTCATTTCATCCAAAATTTTTAACAGGTGAAATCGTTTTTCAAAAAATCACAAAATACTTGACCACAGCACATATCCATAATATTGAGGAAATTAAAAATACTGATGTAGAATTTATATCAAAAATTGAGAGATTCGATATTAACTTTTGATCCTTGTCAAATACTGAAATCCCATCAGAGTGGATTTCATTATTTCATAGCAAATAAAACGGTATTGCCTTTTAAAGAGGAAAAACGAACCATTTCATCAATTCCATTATAGTTTTCATTAGCATATTCATACACAATTATGACAACGCTGTCAATGGGTGGGGAATTAAAAGGCAAGTTGCTAATATGCTTAAAAGAAAAGAATAGAAAGTTAGGTCCGACCGTTAAAAGAAGTTATTTCGGCCTTCAAATTTATATATCACTTCTTCAAAATCAGGACAAATGGACAAACTACAAATGAAAGAATAGCTGAATAACTGCATTATTCCTATTTTACACCCACCTTCTTGTATCATGTTAGATTCCTAGACAGGGTGCACAGATCTAAGCATATACGAAGATCTTCTTAGCGATTGCATTACCTTACCTTACAAATACCCCCTAAAAAGACATCCCTTATTCAACCACTCGATGTGTATTTTTTCAGGCAGTTTAAAAAGTTCGTTAAAAAAGTTACAAACTAAATCGCCCTTGCTGATATATGAAAATTGATATAAAAAATAGAAATGAAATACTAAAAATGCACTCTTTAATAATATATAACCAACTTCAATCTGAACAATATTGCCCAATGTTACAATATTCCTGGTATAAGTGAAATTATTCAGATAACTATCCTAAAATATTTAATTTTCTTGGGACCCACACATGCAAAAATATTAATTAGCTTGTATGTGGTTGTTTTGGTGATTTGTATAGCATGTGTAAATAAATGTAGAATAAATGTAGGCTCTACCGGCTTCGTAGCTCCTTCGTAGCTCAGTGGGTAGAGCCTCCGCCCGGCAAGTGGAAGGTCGTGGGTTCAGGTCCCACCGAAGGCAGAAATATTTATTTTCTTTCGAACGTTTCACCATCTAATCACGCCATACCATCGGCGTTGGTATCACTACGCCAATAAACGTTGATTGATTGACATTGTTGTTTGATTTAATCTGCGTAGTGTTCGATTTATATAAAATAAATACATATTTATATATGCTTTTCACGATGCGAAACAAATGAATCAGGACTGAGTATTTTGCTTGCATTTTTTCGTTACCGTCAATTTCATTTTCGACAAACCAGAATTCGGGAAGCCCCGAACAAGATTCCGCCAATATTTCTATGAAAACTTAAAAAATAAAGTATCTCTCTCACTTTCGATTTTTCGCTGGCACACTGTAAAATGCAGGCCGCGATAAACCAGTTCTGTATTGGAAACCTATCTGTTTATAGTCTAAGCAGTATCGATTTTAAAAACAGTTTTTGGAGCTATCTGATAGAATGCAAACACTGAGTGTTGTTTGCATGAAGTTCACTATTTTTTTTTTCCATCAAACACTCGGGAAGACTTATCGATTCAATCTACGATCGGGGATTATTGAATTTTCAATTGCTTGTCGAAAACAGATTCGTACTCATGAGTAATAGATTGTGGTAGACTGGTTTACCCTTACCCGTTTTGGTGAGCTTGCAATTCATTCAATTCTATAGAGAACGTCTCATGCATTACTAAACAGATTCGCATTTTTAATGTGAATTATTGTGTGGAAGGAAAAAACTGGTTAACGGTGATGAGAGTTGTATATTTTAAAAAGTGTTTTCCTTGTCGAATGTATTGTTGATTTTAGAAGTGCCATCTTTGAAATAATATTAGAAGACCCAGGTAAACTCCAATAATATATTGACTTTCTTAGGTTCGATTTTAAGTATCAAGCGGAAGAAGAGGCCTTTGCCCTCACCCTCTAATTTTATTAAAAAAACGCCTAAAACATAACTAGACAACATTTAAAAAATACCCATTTATTTCAATTACTTATTAATTAGTACAACCCTACAGCCGTATATTAGTGTAATACAGTATATAGGCCCGTACCCTCCAAAATAAAATCCAGTTACCTTTTTACCAAGACAAGGAAAACATGAAAAATAACAATGTATTTTGTATGTTACGTTTTCACCCTCAACTTTTTTTATTAGTTTGTTTGTTTGTTTCTCTGTGATTTTGGGAGGATCCGGCATCCACGTACGTTTTGGGGACCGAAAGGGCCTGGATCCTATAGGAATGGCTCTCCTAGATGGTTTATACACTTGAAATGATTTCAATCCCAATGCAATTCTCAAAATTAAAAGCCCATATGCTCTCTCACTCCCTTTCTCTCTCGGTTTTAGTTCAATTTTGACCGTGCAGTTAAAACTAAGTCAATATCGTTTTAACCGAGCTGTTGGTTTCTCCGGAAGATGGAGAACTGAGAAACGTAAACACAAATGATTAAAAGTCACATAAACTGACAGTTTTCACAGAACACGAGTGACGGCATATTTGTTTAAAAAAGCGCAGTTTTTTTCCATATACTGGCAGTTTTACCCGTGTGATTATAAATCGGCGATAAGCAGCAAAATCGACAATAAAACTGAAAATCCTGTGATCTTTTTATAGGTTCAAAGTTTGCTAAAAAGTTCTGAGACAGTGTCTTTATTTTTCATTGCACCAACGTTTCCTAAATAAGAAAACTTATTTTATAGCCACACTATATATTTTATACACATGGTGGTTCGGATTCCAAATACTATATAAACTAGTGTGGCCAGCGAGGCCTCTTTTTAGAAGCCCTCATTAACGTTGAAGTAAAACATCTTAAAGTCTTTAAAAAAAATCTGTTTATTAAC
>QLNU02015360.1:57380617-57392671 GCA_006491805.2 Dysdera silvatica
AAATTTGTAAAATTTTTGAAAATTTGTAAAATTCGTAAATTTGTAAAATTTGTAAAAGATGTGCAGGCGGCTTATGTTAAAAGCCCGAACAAATCAATCCGTGTTGCCAGTCGTGAACTCGGCATACCTAGATTAACATTATACAAAATTCTGAAAAAGCATCTCCACCTATATCCATATAAAATGCAGTCAGTGCACAAACTTCAATCCGATGACAAGCTACGTAGAAAAAAGCATTTTCTGAAGATATGCTTGATCGCATTGAGGCAGAATCTACATTCCTTTCAGGCTCTGTTTGAGCGATGAGTCAACTTTTCATGTGTCCGGCGAAGTTAACAAGCATAACTGTCGAATCTGGGGCACTGAAAATCCCCATGTGGTTATAGAACAAGAGAGAGAGATAGCTCCAAGGTTAACGTTTGGTGTGATGTAATGGTAGAGAGACTTGTTGGACCCCTTTCCGTTGCTGAAAACATGGTTACTGTTGCAACGTATTTGGACATGTTGGAACAATTTGCAATTCCACAACTCCAGAATATTCCAAACGTCATTTTTAGCAAGATGGTGAGCTTCCCTCTTGGTTTTTGGATGTTCGAAGCTGTTTAGACAAACATTTCCCAGAGCGATGGATTGGTCGTGATGGCAAAACGTAATTGCCACCCCGTTCTCCTGACTTTACCCGGTGAGATTTCTTTGTTTGGGGATTTATTAAGGACATTGTTTACAAACAAACATAACCTCTCTAGATATGCTTAAAGAGCTCATTAGCAAAGCCTTCCTCAGTGTAACAACCGACATTTTGAAGCGAACGTAATTGGAACCAGATTTTCATTTACGCTCTAGCGTAAGGAACAACGGAATGCACGCGGAGACATTCTAACTATGCTGAAAAACAAAAACTTTGACTGTTGCCACGTAATTTAAAAAAAAAGAATAAAGTTTGTAGCTATTGTAGTTTCGATGCAAATAAAATTTGAAATTGTATACTTCTTTTATGGACACCCTGTTCATCCAAACAAATAAAATTGTTGTTTTTTCGTCAAATGATTTTATTCGTTGTGAATATGAAAATTGACACCTTGTCATTCCGTAACATTTCCTGGTAGAAGATTTTCAGAATTTCGATTACATCATTCTCTTAACAACAAGAGCAATATTCTTATTTATGCAAGTCAGTAATCATTGAAATCATTGGGAACTGGCTTTATTCGCACAAATATTGGCTTTTCCAACAAAAATAATACTAGCCCTTGAAACCTAAATTTTCTCAAATTGATAAAAAGTTTAATTATAAAAGTTCAAAGAAATTTCTTTTTAAGGCATTTTAATAAAAAACGCAAATTATAGGAAATTCCCTGTTTTAGCCGAAATTTTAGATTATGGAAAATTTATACCATTCTAAGAATAACACGCTTTTTGTTTACTTCGTATCATGTCGGCAATAATTATTTCTTATACACAGTTATATATAATTTTAAAATTAAAAACACTTTCTCTCTATTAATATTAATTAGCACTTTTATCGTAAGATATTTAGTTGTTTGTATTTAAGACTATTTCTTGAGCTTAACGTAAAGATAAAACCCCGCTTATATAAGTTTGTCGGATTATCCGACCCTCATATCCAATCCCATCTGTGGGGTAAAAGGAGTTAGGGTAGTTTGGGTAAAATCTTAAAATCCGATCTGGAAATCCATGTTTCACTTGTGAATATTTTAGTAATGAGTATAATATGTTAGTAATTTAACTTGTGACTATTTTAATGATGTATATCATGAAGTAACGCCAAGTTAAAAAAAAGTATGGCAATTTTTTATACGTGTCACATGTAATAATTTCTTCTTTAACTCATAATTCACTGATGCGCTTAGTAATTCATTTTTCTAAGACCTACCCCTACACATTTCCATTTTCCTCTCTCACGATTAAAGTTTATATCTAATGGTGCCTATTTAAAAGGCCAAAGAAAAGCTGATGCTGTTTCACTCCAATACTAATTTTACTAGAATACATACACTCATTCCCATGAAACTCTAACTTCTAAGCTTACTATTGCAGTTGATGACAGTGATTCTAACACTAGTGTTAGGGTGAACGAAATAGCTACATGTAGCCTACTCTATTGATAACTCAGTTTATCCAAGCATTAATAATGTTGAAATTTAAAAATAAAAACACAAATGTTTCAAATAAAGAAATTAGTTAGTAGTTCTTACTATTTATATTTTAAAAATTCGCAATATACATTCACTGGGTAAATAACAACAGTAACGTATCATATAATGTATCGATCGTATTATGTAATGTATCATGTAATTATACGCTATCCACAGCCCTATAATTAAAATATGCAGGAGTATATACGATTACCTGTATTACGATTACTATACTACACAATGGAATATATTAAAATATAGCCTCTCAGTTCTTCTAATTGATGATTTCTGAAATATTTTTATGTAATAATGAAGAGAAAAAGTAAAAAAAAATATCTTGAACTGCATCAAATACAGTTTAGAGCAGGGTTGTCCAACATAGGGCCCGCGGGCCACAATCCGGCCCGCCAGCAGTGTTAATCCGGGTCGCCGATAATTGTTCAAAATAAAAAAAAATTCCAAAACAAATGTTTAAAAAAAATTCCAGAAATAAAGAAAAACCGCGGGGATAGCATGAGTGACCCCATTCTATATCGCAAGTGAACAAACAAATAGCTGGAAGAAACTGAAAAAAAAAAAGTTTTTTTTTTTTAACGAAACCGGTGGCCCGCGAGATCCGTGGATTTTTTTTAAGTGGCCTGCCGCTCGAAAAGGTTGGAAAACCCTGGTTTAGAGCAATGAAAATTACTACGGCTGCTCTATTTATCCTATACTCGTATATTAAGTATGTTATGCGTGTACAATATATGCATGTATGCTATGACATGCATACGTATATATCAAAATTTTCAACACTTCGACACAATAAGCTCCTTTCTTCCCTTTATAAACTAGCAATGTGTCAAATCGGTCAATGACGGATACTCTGAATGAGTCTTCTCGTTCAGAATAGATGGTAAAATTCGTGCAATGCTTCGTTGAGTAAACGAATTGGCCCATCATTATTATAAACCCTTAGCCGTCAAAATTTCTCACAGGCTACGTAAACTTAAATTACATACGTTGAGGATAAACCAATGAGCACATATATGTGTGCTTAAGTTGAAAAATCCGGAAAAAAAAAGCGGCTTCGCTAAGTACTGATTTTCTGCCCTTAATACATTTGAATTTGTTTATAAAGTCAATCATATCTTTGTAATATATTTCGTCATGTATGGTATAAATTTCATTCTGATTTGACCTTTCCTTTCTGGTGTTTCAATTTCATAAACGTGAGTGTAGCTTTTAATTAAGATATTTTCATCAACTAAGTACTAGCTGAATATGGCTGGACGACAACAGTAGAAATTAAGTACAGACGATGATATAAGCTCAATTTAAAATTGGAATAAATGAAGCTAATATATCAGACATCACTGCCCCATTCCAAATTAGTCTTTCGTAAGCATGACCCCGATGCACAAACACTCACATGCATTTAAACCCGGTTATAGCGAGCTCAGTTATAGCAATCTTATAACAAAACCCTGTCGTAATAAGAGAAAATAAAACATTTGTTTGATTACATTCAAAATATACAGGACGAAAACACTTTACGGCGAGAAAAACCTTGTTATAGCCAGCTACCGTCTAGTAAAATGTCCCCTTAATTTGGGTAGTTCGTCTAAAAATGGATTTTCCCCGTTTCTTAAAAGGAAAGAGGTTTCTTTTTTCGGAAGTTATGAAACCCACTCTTCCTTCCTACTGCTGAGACCTCCGGAATTTTCTATTGCTATTCGTCCTGCTGCTGAATGTAGTGTCACTGACATACAAGCTCTGCAAACGATCCTAAATCAGACAATGATAACAATGAGGACTTAGTCGTCGATCCACACTTGCATAATGGTATCAGAATGTGGCGAAAATATGTAAAATTCTGATATTTATATATTAAAATATAATAGATGGTGATAATACTAATGATATTCATTTTCGCTTTTCTGTTTTTGTTTTTTTTGTTTTTTAAATAGTAACCCAGTTTTAACGAAAACCCTGATATAACGAGCCAAAGTGTCGGTCCTTTCATGCTCGCTATACACAGGTTCAACTGTATATATTGTTTCATACGTATACATACAAGAAAACATCAGCTAAAAAAATTAATTTCTGCGACATCATTAATTATAACATAAAAAAATCAACATCTACGTTCTTTTAACCAGTATAATAACTTCCTTTTATGCTCGTAATTGAAAACAAAATAATTGTACGGACATTCCACGGTCACGTGACTTTCACAAAGAAAGCTTTCCCCGAAGCAATAAATCACTTGCAATGAAACGTCGTCAATTAATGAAAATGAAGTCTGGACAGCATTTTGCTTTTCATTTCACGATTCAGCAAAGCGAGGACAAATCCCCGACTATTGTCCTGACTGGAAAAGATACCAAAACACAAAATCTCACAGAGAAGTTCCAAGAACTGATTTTCCAATAATAGTGTGAGGGTTAAGGAAAACGTCATTTTAAGCACATCTACTGGTATTTCTTCAGCGAATGTGAACTAAAAATGAAGTGTCGGGTACTTATACGTGCATCAAACATTTACTAGGCGAGAATTCTCTTGACTTTGAAATGTAGTTCTTTTATTTTGATTTGCCCTTTGGGGAAAAAATGTTCACAAGGTCTCTCAGATAGATTTGCGCGAAATCAGTTTTAAAGCATTTTCTGCAGTTTGATTATGCCAAAAAAAATCTGAATATATTTCTTATATGTACAAAAACAAGAACTTGCGAGTATGAATCAGTATTGGTACATTTTTCTTTTAGTTGAATGAGTATATGCACTCAGTTTTTAGAACACACCTTCGGCTTTGTCGAGAAAACTTCGTCATATTCCTTGCATAAAAAATAACAACTCAAATGCCTTCAATAATCATCGAATATATACAATACTTTAACTAAGAAATCAAAACCGACTATTAAAAATAGTATCTTGATAAAAAAAAATACCAATACCAATCCTGGATAATGGATTCATATCGTACACTACTTTTTGTATTCTTCTGTGTTATCCCTACGTTATAAACAACTTACGTATGTGTGTATACTTACGTAGTTATGAGTGTGTAATATGAAAAACAATACGTAGCCTGTGACTAACGTATTCATGAGTGCCTGCACTCACATAGTTTCCTTGTAACTATAAAAATGTGCAAACTCATTCACTGACCAAATTAGTGAACATGTGAGTAACGTATTCATGAATGCCTGCTTTCACGTAGTTTACTTGTAACTATAGAGATGTGCAAACTCATTCACTGACCAAATGAATGAACATGTGAGTAAGGTATTCATGAGTGCCTGCGTTCACATAGTTTACTTGTAACTATGAAGATGTGCAAACTTATTCCCTGACCAAATCAGTGAATGATTCGGCCCGCCTCTGTTTGTACCATTTATCACGTTAATAGTGTATACCGTTTTAAATGGCAATTCAAAATAAGAAATAAAATTCATTTCTGTTACCATATTAAATGATCAAAAACAAAAATAATCTGAGAACTCACCTAAGAAAAATTCATTACTTTTATTTCCAGACATAAAATGATTTAAAATAAGAAAAATTTAGGCTTTATCCAATGTTTTCCAAAATGTAGGTTTTAGTTTATATGCTGCGCGTAGTTGAAACTGTGTTTGAAAAAAATATATGTTTAAAAGATGAATATTAAATATCTAGAATACATACAGTACCTGTATATAAAAAATTCCAGTCTTTACAGGTTGAAATTCATATATGAGCGTGTTTTTTATTTGATTTCTGAAGCAATAATCAAGGAATCATCCTTATACTGAATTAGATGTTTCAATATTTTACTAATAGCACTTTAAATTACCTTCTGGTATGCTCAGAAACTGGCATTTAACTAAAATGACAAAATGACAAAATTCAAAAACTTTAAATTTCGCATTTCGCATTTTTAAAGCCAACCCTGCTGAAAGAAAATTTTTAAGTTTCTGACATTTTTAACAAAACGCCGCATATGACCTTCAAAAACTTGCTAACTAAATATATTTTTTAATGAAACCTATTTTTTAAAAGCGAGAAATTTTGCTTTTTGCTCTAGCATCTGTGTATTAAATACCTCACATATTCTGAACCGAAAACCTAATCTTAAATGCTTCATTTTCAATCTTTCAGAGGAAGATATTTTACTTCAATACTTTTTCGGCTGGTTAAAAATAAACGTTTCTATATCTCATTTTACAAAATCCTTTATTACCTCCCTAAGTTTTAGTATCACAAAAGGCATTTGGCACACAATGTCCCTTACTATCCTTGCGCCATAAAAATACAACCAACCAAAACGTTTTTATATCACTAAAGAACATCTATCATTCAAACGCTTCCTTACTGCAACTGCTGCATCCAAACTAAAAAGCATTATATTTTAGGCAAGGGGTAAAATTCGTTGCAAAATTATTCATCAGTTCTTCAGGATTTAAAACGAAGTTTGAGCGACTGAAAAACAAATATTCACCGATTTTTGGCGAAGTAGAAAAACGTAACTGCATTGCAAGAAGTTTTCGAAAACTGTCATTTTTCTTTTCAAACTTCCAATTCTGGAGAACATTAAATGAATTCGAATCGTGATGTACGTTTCATGTGTTTTTCCTTATTCTTCATCTTCATCTCCTAGTTTCTACCTTTGAACTGAAAACTCTTCATTGCGAAACAATTTTATTTGAATAACAATGCAACCATGTTTCCTCAGCGAAATTGCAAACGTTGGAAAAGGAAAGCAATTTCAGCATAGTAATTTATAGTAATGCTTCATGTCAGTGCAAACCCTGTGCCATAAATTTTGCCTATTTTCTACCAACACGAACTATTAAACAATGTTATAAAGCATGGAGCAAACCAGAACGTAACTGCACATTTTCTCAGTTACTTCGTACTATTAATTAATTATAATGACATACGTTGCAGTATTTTAACATGACACAAAAAATACTTGCACTACATACAGTTGGGTTGTTGAAAGTGGGCTATTTTGAAGTCCTTTTGACTCGTTTGAAAATTAAAATGAAAAAATCCGAAGTTTTAGTTTTCCATCTTATCGCAAAATAATCAAGCCAGCAGCTGACTTTGAAGGTTTTGAAACAAATGAAGCTTTCGCCTGATATGGAAATAACAGAAATCTCAGTAGGATAATAGCCATTTCTTTTCGCTCTGAAAATGACCGTCCGCTTTCCATTTCGTTTTAAAATAAAGTGAAAGTTGTTTCTAGCAATCTCTATTAAAACTTCAAATATTCTTTGCTGTAGTTACAATTCCAATGCTTGTTAAATTAGCATCGTTATAGTAATTGTTTAAATGACGCGACAATTCCAAGTTATGAAATCGACAGAAACTTCATTAATCACTAATATTTTGTAGTAAACAATAATAAGCAAAATATTTTCGTAGTTAAAATTTATTAAAGTTTTGAACAGCTGTTTCAGTAGCACCTGCTACTCTCTTCAGAACAAAACAGATGTAAACCAATTTCTGGCAATGCCAGTCAATGTTGTTGTCATCGTGCAGGTCAAAAATCCGTTGTTTGGGAAAAAACAAGTATACATGTCTATAGCGATATTATTTGTTATAGCTTACACAAAAATGTGGGAAATTTTTTATTTGTGAAAGCCTTTCAGCCCACAGAAAGCTTCGGACAAAGTGTTCACCTTTAATAAAAAAAATGCTGAAGGATAAAAATTTAAAACACAAAATGTTTGAAAATTAATGAAAAACATACAGGAGTAATTTTTTGTAACATGCCAGGAGCAATGCACTTTCACCCGGATCATAGACAGCGTCTTTGCCCATTTGACCAAACACTTTGAAGAAGCTTTGTATTAAAAATAGGAAAAAAAACAGTGATTCTGTCCCCAACAATGCATTGTAATGGGGGATTTTAGAAATTCCTGTTTTGGGGCATAATTCTGATATTTCTTGATATCGTAAATTCCAACTGTTTGTACTCATGGATTATGTCAATTTTAAATTTTTAAAATCAAAACGTTGCGAAATTTGTTCGTCATGACATCTTTTATACAATGTGTTCTCTATTTTATTTTTATTAAATATAGTATTATATCCATCATAACAGCCGATATACTAGATGGTTATAAATAAAATTTTCTTGTTTAAAGTCCTCCGTAGCCTGAACTAATAAGCGGAATGACGCCAAATTTTGCGCACGTACTACACAAGAAATGAGGAAAAAGATTCCGTGAAGAAAAAACTAGTTTCAAAATTTTCCGATAGGTGAAAATGTGGCGCTCCAAAACAGAAAATACGTAGAAAAAACACGAAAAATTAAAAAATAAGACAAATATAAAGTTATATTTTCTTCTTTTTTAAGTTCAATTATTGCAGAAACGTAACTTAGGTAAATTGCCACGGGAAATGGTTTTACAACTTCTTCAACTTTCGTTCATATTGTTGCCGACATAGAACTTGAACCGCAACATGATTGCTGTTGTTTTGGGCCAGGAAATGAATTCGATATATAACACGCTCAACTGCAGAATGCAACATCTCTGGAAAAATATTCCTCACATGCTGAATTATGTAGTCTTCGGCCCTATGATAATGCAGTGGTAACGCATTACCATAGGGCCGAAGACTACATAATGGTAATGCAGTGGTAACGCATTCGCCTAGCGTGCGATTATCCCGGGTTCGACTCCCAAGTTTGCCAAAATAAAACGCTTACCATGTAACTGTTCACCGTATTGGTTCCCTAGGCCTTAAGAGGTTTGGATTTCTAAGGAAAGGGTAGGTCCCGGCGCAGCATGACCTCCGCTGTCCTTTTACCATAAAATTTAAACAAAACAAACAATATATTATCTTTTAAAACGGCTGTGTTTGGAACACTTCCTTGATGAACATTGGCTTTGAGATGAGCCTACAGCAAAAAAAATCATATGGTGTTAGATCGGGTGATCTTGGTGGCCTTTCTATAGGGAAACAGGGACTAATCATTCTTTCATCAATAAAATGTCGACGTTACAGCTACTATATTGGGTGTGCAGTATGAGGCGGAGCTTCATCTTACACGAAAATTATTTACCCAAGCATCCCCCTTTCTGAAATTGCGGAACTAGGAAGATACGTGGCAAGCGAAAATATCTTTGTTCTCTAAAAGAACAAATTACTGTACTTGCTGGCCTCAAAAAAGTACGGCCCAAGGGTGAAACTTCGTGTGAAATCGCACCGTACTGTAATTTTCAGAAAACGCAGGGGAATTTGCTAAATAACGTTTGGACTTCTGAAGCCCATATTCGGTAGTTTTTTGGGTACTGACTGTCCCATCGAGATGAACATAGTCTGCGTCTCCTTAAAGAAGTTTCATGAAAAGGCACTATCTTCACTTTCGTTCTTTTTACTTTAGAATAAAAATTTTAGAGCAATTCATTTAAATTTTCAGTTTTTGTGTGTACTTTTCAGTTCTTACAACAACTAAACTTAAATGATGAAAACATAATTTTAGATTTGTCTTAGTTATTACTTTTTCGTGTCCTTTCCACTTATTTCCTATTTTAGAGCACCACATTTCCTCCTATTGGCAAATTTTAGAACTAAATTTTTTTGTGGACTCCCTCTCCCCACCCTTTACATTGTATGCGTACAAAATTTGGTAACACTCCGCTTATTAGTTCAGGCTACAGAGAGCACTGGACATGGAAACTTTAATTATAACCTCCTGTATATTTTTTAAAGACAACACTTCTCATCATGATAAATTATTTGCTAATATTAGATGATAAATTATTCGTAAAGAAAAGAATTCTCTCTCGGCACCTGGTAAGAACCGCACCCACGACCTATTAATAGCTAGTCAAATGCTCGTACCCATTGAATTACATGCGTCGATTAAACTCTCCTTGAGCACTTGATTAGTTATCAAGGGGTTTTGGGTTCAGTTCCCACCAATTGAGGGAGATTATTCTTTCCTTTACAGGTAATTTATTATCAAATATTAGCCTATATGTATCATCGTGATCAAATCCAACCGTCTTCTATCCAATGCTAGAAGAAAGGTCTCTCCAAATGCTTTAGACATAAGTTTATTTTATAAGCAATTCATTCAAACATTACCTCAACCTGTTTTCTTATTTCATCTGTCTGTATTTATGATAGTGCTAATACAATACATTCTAATTTATCTTATCGATTTCTTATTATATTATTAGCAAAAATCCATATATATATCGCCAACCGCTATTTTTCACCACTCCCATCCATTTTCAAATTTGTAAAATATAATATATACATTATAGAACATTCTGAAACAAACGAATTTTTTTTTTGGTAACATTTAGAAATTGGGTGCGCGTTGTAAATGATTTATTTCTATATATCTCTCATACATAAACCAATAACAGCCTACTTAAGAATACAAGCATAGATGCGGCTACAAAGGAAGTTTTTGTAGTGAAATACAATCAAGTGTTGGCACCATCTAAGGGCGGAGTCACGTCCCGAGAGATTAGATCTTCGACGTAATAGGGGTGAAACGCACGTTCTGTACGTGATTTGATATTAGCGAATTCGAATGAAGAAGAGGATTCAAAGAAAGACCATCACGCTGAATCTGTTAGCATTGCCATAACGTTTATTACGCTCCAGTAGGCTTTTGTATTGAATTGGGTAAGTACATATGGTCTTCACACTGCCTCTAAAATTCTGAGTGCATGCCCCACATTGCAGCTAATAAATAATAGAAATCGCCTTGGTGGGGTCTTCTGTAGAATACTTCAGACTGCACCTAAAGAAATAAACGATTCCGTATATCTACAAAATTAACCCTTACTTATTTAAGATATTTCTAGAATAGGACACGGAAATAAGGAACCAAAATAAAGCTCATTTATATCGGCCAAAATTCTGGCATAATTCCCCAATTACTTCTGCAATTCCCTCGGTTAGGAGATAAGAGTGAAATTTATAGAAATTCAGTTATGTTTTTGTCTCATTGGAAAGATTTTACGCAAAAGATGGTCGACCGTATTAGTATAATGATTTGTTCCAATTAATTTGTATTTAAAATAACCTTGTTTTGCCGTATGACTTAAATCTGGTTCATAGATGATTTTACGAAACTGCTTTTAGTAGAAAATATGAAATTTTATCTATACTGAACTTATAATGCATGAAATTCACAAATACATACTATTAATTTTGTTTCAAAAGATTTTAAAAATTCTTGTGAACTAATTAACGTTAAGTTGAAGAAGTAGGTTCGCTTTTCACTTGTTCATGCGTATACAGAATATTCATTTTGTAAGGTACATTGCCGTATGTCTCTGATTTTTAAAGATACGTTTATTTTGTACTTGTTCTCGCTGCTGCATTAAAGATTTATCCCGGAATGTTGAAGAAAACAAGTGGTAGGAAGTTTGTAGGAAAGGGACTGTCCATAAAAATTAAAATTATAACTGAACTAAATCATGACTACCCCATTATAAGTCTTCGCAAAACCAACCCGTAATATTCATTTCTGCATCTTGACTTACTTCACACAGTCCACTGGTTATGATAAACGCTTTTGAGGCCACTGGACTGGATTCGATTCGGAATAACCGTAGTTGTGTGTAAATGTAGCGTAATAAAAATGTCCTGTTAAGCCATTGGTCCCATCCTGGATAGCCCATGGCACAGCCTTTGAACGTAAGCTATGCAAACTAGCTTTCTCAACACATGTTCTAGTAACGCTTAAACACATTAGTAACTCTTAAATATGCATGAATATAACTCTTTGTGATAGCCTTCTATTGTTCTTTGACAGACAAACAAATATGGGTAGTATAATATAAAATAAAACACATTAACACAGTTAAAATAAATACGATGGTTTATAGCTATTTCGGAAGCGCGTTTAGGCTTCCTTCTTCAGAACCCTAGTTACACTAACGTGGTCTACATGCTAAAAA
>QLNU02015360.1:57398114-57420938 GCA_006491805.2 Dysdera silvatica
AGGGTGTTCCAAAAACATCGAGTCAAAAGTATATAACCGTGATCCTTGTGCAAAATGGACCATAATGGCCCTTTACATGGGGGGGGGGGTCGGAAATGAATATCCACGGAGTTATGCATACTTTTAGATTTGAGAGGTGGGGTCTCTAATAACCAATGGCGCCTTCAAACCAAAAATGAGCCTTACTTTAAATTTGAAATTCGGCGCTAAATTGGTTTTGAGGTGTGTTGGCATTTTTTGTTATTTCCGAAATTGGCGATTTGGTCTGATAATTGGCGCAATTTCATAAAGATTTCAGGGTTCCTACGTAGGGCTGCAACTTCCAATTTTTCCCGAAGGAGCTCTATGAACACCGGGATGCCCCCTAGGTCCGTGGAAACTCTCTTGGTTCAAAATAAGAAGTTTAGTTTGAAAAATCAAATTTTCAAACCTCGCAACACCGATTAAGGAAGTTTGCCTAAGGAGTGTTCCAATTTTTGCTACGAAGGGCAGGGCAGGCAATAGGGGGAAGGGGGGATTGCACAGGGACCCGGTGCGGCCAAGGGAGCCCGGTACTAAAAGGAATAAACCCTCCGCCCAGTACACGTTAGCAAGGTCATAGATGGAAGCCTTACCAGCTGAGCTACTTGGACGCCCCCTCCCCCCCCCGCAATTTAACCCTCTGACTGCTTATCCCGCGATTTCCACGGGCAACATGAAAGTAACAAAATTTTCTCATCCCGCGATTTTCGCGGGTATGCAATTTTTCCATCTATTTAAAAGCGCATCCCGCTTCTCCACCGTTTAACTGTCGGTAATGCATTTTCTACAATATTTAGACTTCTAGTCGTAGTTTGGTCAACAAATGGCGTTATTGTCGCCTAAATTTTCGTATTTGCATAGAGTTCACTAACTGATTTTGCAAGCGCTCCCTTTGTTATCGGTTTTTGTATTCAGAATATGGCTTGCAGAAAATAGTTCAGTAGGTTCAGGAGTTATTCAGCGAGTGATTTTCATTTATATGCATGCTTCACGTATTCTATAAAGCAAGGGAGAGTTCAAGTATTACGTAAGCATATTTGGGGTGGGGGGAGGTGGCCAATCATCTTATTTTCCTATGTTGGTCAATGTTAATTTTTGCTTACCCGGAGGGAGGGGGGATTGAAATGGCCAAAATATTGCTTACGTAATACTTGAACACTTCCTAAATCGTAATTTAATCAAGATTTATTTTCAGAATTTTTGAATTTAAACGATTACTCTTAAAATTGATTTTTATGAAAGCCTGTTCTTATGCACGAAATTTATATTAAAAAAATCTTGTTTACAAAAATGTGCTACATATTTTAACTCTCAAATGCATATAGATTTGAAATATGTAATAAAAAAATATGCAATTTTTGAAGCGACTTTGTAAGAAAATGATTAAGCAGTTAAGAGGGTTCAAATTATTTTGCATACTTCCATACAAATCGCCACCCTCCCCACCTCTAGGATTCATACTAGATCCGTCAATGCCCTCCACCTGCCAATCATAAACTTTTATGCTCCGAAAATTCTTTTATATTCGCTCATGATTTACAGCCAAATATTCGCCATTCTCGCCAAAAATTGGCGACGGCGGAAGTTGGGAAATTAAAGGCCAAACTTTCAAATACAATTTTCATTGGCTCGAAATTGTTAACTCCCACATGCCACAGATGCACAGCGAATAAGCTATCCTTTTTTTTTATAATACAGCCCAGATGCTGTCTATTGGATAAATACGTCCAGTTTGGGAATGCTTTTTTTTTCATCCAATCATGCTTTGTTATTTGTTTATAGCCATAACTCCGTGGTTATTTATTTCCGACCCCCCATGTAAAGGGTCGCTATGGTCCATTTTGTACAAAGATCATGGCTATATACTTTTGATACGGTGTTTTCGGAACACCTTGTATGTGCATATCTGGGCAAAAGGAATAATCTTTTACACTTAAAATAAGTACAGTATTTTATGTATCAGCAGTCTTTGCTTCTGTTGCTTAACAGGACTGCATAATGTAAAATTAAGAAGCGATAACTGATCATTTAATATCCCGCGAGAAGAATATTTGTTGTACAATCTGGTCTCGGAAAAAGCATATAGTATAAACCAGTGTTTCTCAAAGGGTGGTCCACGGACCACTGGTAGTCCGCGGCGGCTTATCAATGGCCCGCAAGATTATCACCAAATTTCAGAAGAAAAAAATGAACTAGAAATTGCCGACGTAGCTAGAATTTGGGTTCGGGTGAGATTTATGGAATTTCTCGTAAACATTGCTTGTCATAAACCTTACCTTTCGGTGTTTCATGAATGGTTTGAATCCTCTGAATACACCCATGCTGTCTACATTGCTTATTATTATTATTATTATTTAATTAAATTAGTGATGTCATTTTCATTGTAAATTTGACAAAATAAAATTGTAACCCACATTCTTTTTATCAAATAGCGTTACTCTGAAAATTATTTTGTTTCAGGTGGGTTTGGCAACCAACCCATATTTTAAAAACATGATTGGAGATTTCTGAAATTTTCTGTCAAAAGCTGGTGCCTTTTTAAAGTAAAAAAAACTGAAAAAGCTTAAAGTCTACCATAAAAGAAGTTAAAATTAACTACAAATTATATTTCAAGGGATGAATACATCTCTCCTACCGGAGCTTTTACATACATAATGTATCGTTTATAAGGCTGCCAATAAATCATATAAATTGAGGGGTACTTTGGTTACGTCTTTCCTTGGGAGGGGGAGCAATCAGTATGACGGTGGCTAAGTAGTGCTTAATATTATTAACCATACGTTGGCAAACTTAATTTCAGGCAATATATTTTTTAATGAAGGAGGAGGAGGAGGAGAACCCGCCCTTGATGGTCCGTAATAAATAAAGGAATGCTTAAAATGATCTGTGAGTGATCAAAGTTTAAGAAATACTGGTATAAACGATTGCTGCATATCATAAAGAAGTATTTGCCATTATTAAAAGACATCGCAAAGGAGGGTCACCGCAGTGCAAGCCGTTACTTCAATTGTTTATTCTAGTTGCAAAACAAATGACCATTTTCAGATTGCCAGACACTAGGTTTCAAACAGCTCATGGCTAAAGCCTATGATCTCTATTATTTTGTAAACAAACGTCGTTCCTAATGACAGGATATGATGGTAGGAATTTAAGCATCGATGGTAACGTGAAATTAAAATTTACTTCCTTCAAGTGGCGCCTCGTGGCTCTATTTTAGTGAGGCAGAGCTAGGCTAATTCACCGAAATAAATTACATTACGTTCTATGCTCGTCAAGAAACCGGTTTTACTTACTAAGTAAATACGTAATTTATTGTAGTTTGGTGAATTGGCTTAACTCCTGCCTCACTAAATTTTCGCCACGAGCCACCGCTGCTTCCTTCAAATCTAAGCCAAAATATCCTGCTAAATTGTTATCGATTAAGCAGTAATAGGACTTCGAAAATGGAAACATTTTTCCCTTAATATTACATTCCCAGGATAATATTTGAAGTCATTTACAAATACTGAGATGGTGTATACCCTCCTTGCTGGCCTGTAGCCAGGATGAAGGGGAAACTGGGCAAGGCAAAGGGCATATTGGGCACAGGGCACCCGAGGATTCTTCCATGTGTATATACTGTATATATAAATAGCTCGATGGGGGCAACAGAGGCAAAAGCATGGGGCAACTGGGGCCACACCCCTGCTGGCCCCGACTTGGCTACAGGCCTGCCTTCTAGGCAATAAGGTAGTAACATTAGATATAAAAAAAAGTGCAGAATTATGAAAATAGAGAATATAGAGTTGCCCGGATATGCATATGGTCAAAAACAGATACAAATGATTTAAACGAGTATTTTTTTTCGACAACGCGTATGCAAACGGCTTACAGAAATTTACGTCGCTATATTCTGTGCCATACCATCAAGTTTTATTTACCATTACTTGTTATATACGACTCCATCACAGCACGAAAAACTTTCAGATGAAAATGCAAAGGGCTTCCAGTGCAGTTGCCAATGAACAAGCTTTTGTAAATTCTTAATCACTGATAAGCCAAAGGAAGCTTCAAACCATTGTAACACAGTGACACTTTTATTATCAAAATTATTTAATAAGACTTAAATTAATAATGCGAAATAATGTATATCGTATACAGTAACAAACACGCCTTTCATGTCTTTCAAATGAAGAGCACCTAAAGCCAAACAGATGCAGAAAAATCTCCACAGATCGAATATTGTGAAGAACATTTAACATCGGAAACGGCAAAAAAAGCACCACGAAAACTGCGGATATTACGTCAGGGAAGCTACTAGCAAAATTAAAAGGATACCAACCATGAAAAAGAAAAACGTAAGATGTGTCCGATGCAGGCCTGCCGCGACCATATAGGCGAACTAGGAGACCGCCTAGGGCGGCACCATCACCACAATTTCTTTTTCTCTTTTTTCTTTTTTTTCTTTCTTTAAGGTACTTAATACTGAAGGATGATTAAGATAATCTTGGCAATAAATAACTAAATCTGAATGGATTACTTTCTGTTGCATGCCTTCCCCAATATTTACTCGCTCTTATATATATTTCTCTGATCCATTTTTTTTTTTTCATATCCCCAAACTTCTTGCTTCCCTGCATTAAAAAATTGGTCTATAATAAATTTACGTAACTCTTCATAACACTTTGTTATTTATTCTACACCTTACAGTGGCGCGAACAGTACCGCTGCGCACTAGAGGCTTGATGGGCTTTTTTATATTTTTGTGCGTTATTACATAAAGGGCGTTGTAAAAATTACAATTGTCTCCTTCAACAGCAAAATCCCAGATTATTTTGTATTGTTTTTGATAAATTATTTGTGTATTATAAGATAAGTTGTGATTATCATATCTCGTTTTAACCTAAACTATTGTGATAGGGCGGAATGTGCCATATTTTTTCATCCTTCAATTGTTGCAAGATGTATTGGGGTCAGAGGCGTAGCCAGGAGGCGGTTTTGGCGTTGTAACCCCCCCCCCATCGCAATGAAATTTTGTATATTTAACATAAGAATATATATGAGTTGTAGCTCTGTAACCCCTCCCATTAAGCCTATAACCCTCCCCTTATAAACTTTCTGCCTACGCCACTGATTGTGGTATCAATTTGCTTACGTAGGGGCACACAGGTTATTCGTCGAGAGCGGAAAATTTGCTTGCGCCAGCCCTGGTCTGATGGCACAAAAATATAATTTGGTAACCAACCGTTTGGTTATCCGTAGAGGCATTAAATTATAATTAAAAAAAAGGTAAAAATTAGGTTGGCGAAGAGTGATTGTGTAGTTCCTATCAACGATAAAAAAAAAATAAGATTTGAAATAAAATACTGTTGAAAGAGTAGTGACAATATCAAAGTGTCTTAAACGATGAGAAAACACATCTTTAATGTGTTTCCTATTAAAACTACGAAATCTTTGTTTGGATTTCTGTAGATACAATTCAAATTATGCTTCAAATAATTTACTATCAGATGTGAACGTAAAACGGCGGTACTATGTTAACGTCATCAAATGTCAAATCTAAGTCTCCGCTTCGGCTAGAACAGTAGTTCCGAACAGGTTTCTGTGGGTCGCCGCAACTATTTTTAGTTGCAATTATTTTTATAAGGAATTTCATACCAAATATTTCCAACGCTTTTATATTTCAACATGGCTACACACATTGCAATATTCTACTAATGGTTGTTAACTTTATATCTGTAATATACATAAATATATAATTAATATAATATATATAATTAATATAATACATATAATTACTATAATATATAATTGGCCATAATTTATGGCGCATAATATATATCATTATACATACATAATGCATAAGTAATTAATATAATATACATAATGTATATATATAATATATATCACAATGAATATATATAATTTCAATATAACATACAATATATATAATTATCATAATATATGAATAACATAATATGAGGAATAATATAATATACATAATGTAATATAATATACATAATGTAATATAATATACATAATGTAACATATATATAATTAATATAAAATAATATATAATTAATATAATGTAATATAATATACATAACAATATAATATATATAACAATATAATATACGTAACGTAATATATACTATAATTTAGGATTTAATGTGTATTCTCTACTCCGTTAAAAATGCTTTTATTATTGCAAATGTGGCGGCGGCAAACAGAAGGGGGGGTTGCGGATCTTTTGGTTACTATAAAAAGGGGGTGTCGCGGATTACTTAGCTACTATAAAAGTGGGTCGCGGCTTGAAAAAGGTTGGGAACCACTGGGCTAGAAGATTCCATAATAAAAATGTATGAGCGTTCCTGCATGAATTTTACTAAATATAATATAAATATAAAACTTTTCGAGGAGCACTCAGTATTAAACTTCTTTACTTTCTCAAGAGATGTTGCCATGTGTATATATGTAGAAAAACACATAAACATAGTGCGTCTTAAACTCTTTAGATGGCAGCACTTGCATCTCGTTCATCCTCCCAACTCTAAGTACAGAGCAAAATAAATGGGGAATTCCTACTGTCGAATTTTGAGAATAAAGAATATGAAACTCGCTCAAATTCTTTGGAGTTTCACGTTTCTAGTTCTCAAGAATTCAATCGTAGGAATTTAGCATATATTTTTATCTTTGCTAACAGTTATATTAATGAATGGAAAGCAAGTGCTGCCATCTATAGAATTTAAGACGCACTATGTTTATATGCATCTCTTGATGTCTACATGGCGCCGATTACCATGACCACCGTATTACAGTGATCTTGCCATTGCTAGGGCCGGATTATCACATAGACAAAAAAGACAAATGTCTAGGGCGTTTTTTTAAGGGGCCCAATGCGGTAAAGACTGTTCCAACAGGGGGTAGTGGTTTTTCGCCCCGCAGTCTCAAAAGAAGAGGGCAAAAGACATAATTCGCCCCTCCCCCTCAATATCGAGGAATACTAATAAAATTTTAAATTCGAAAATATCATTAAACACTGCCACCAAACAGCAAAGCTGAAAGAATTTTGGATTCTAATTTCATTTTCTGTCAATAGATGTCGGCACCATACCGTTGATAATACTAATTTAACGGTTCCTCCCTAGCGTAACTATTGTTAAAAAAATTAGCGTCTCTTTACCTGTACATTTTCTTTCAGTCTTTGTGAAACTATCGATCTTAAAGCTTGGTGCTCTGCGAAATCAGTAAAATTGTAAATCGTTCAAATGGTTGTTGTTTTGTAATTCAGTTTATTTTAACTATTTAATTAACTAATTAACATCTAATTAACAATTAATTTATCTAATTAATATTTTATAACTGTTGAGAATTTGTGATAATAGATGGCGCCATAAGTTTGATGATGATCAAATTTCTTGGTGTGTCAAAATTTAGGGTCCTTTCTAATCTGCGTACTACATTTTCACCAATGAAATGCCTTTATTTGACAACAAACAAAGATTTACATAACATATATCAGAGTTTTAAGATTGATGAGAAAGTAACTATTGAAGAGGAGGATGCCAAGTCAGTTGATATGCATGTGCAGAAAATTATGAACGAACAGGATAATCCCATTTTGGTTTATAAACCCTTTAACACAGAACTATCTGACTATCCATTTATCGGAAAGGAAGAATATTTACTAGGTATTATGAATGATGCCCAATTGAAGGAACTTGAGTTGAATGGAAATGTAGTGATGATTGACTACACATGGCACAAATCAATATGTGCTTCAGCTAACATCGCTAATGGTGAACGATAGCAATCACGAAGGATTCCCTGTTTCAATTTTATATTTCACACATACTGCAGCAGAAAATTTTCCATTTTTCAAAAAATTAAAGATCGATGCCAAAATTTAAAACCAAGTGTTTTTATGTACACTGGTTTCCATAAATTAAGCAACAAATGGAAAAAACGTGATAATTTGGCAATTGTATTATCCTTGTGAATAGTAATAATATCCTACAACTTAATATATGGAAAAAACCATTTGTTCTTGTCCTCATCCCTCTAGTACAGCGGTTCCCAACTGGTGGTCCGCCAAAGAGTCCCAAGTGGTCCGCGAGACGGGTCATTATTTAAAAAGAAATAATAATTAATAAAAACACTTATAAAAATTATTATTAAATATTAAAATTAAATATAAAAATGAAATTGATTGTACATTTGTAGTATTTTACAATCTGACGGAACTTCAGAAAACGGTTCGTATTAAAAGTAATTCGTCTTAACGACGTTCAAATGTATTATCATTAGATGTTTTTTTCTGTTTATTATTGCTTTTATTTTACCTAAAGAACGATTTTACAAACACATTTTCTACCAAAATAGACCAAGCTCCCCTTTTTAGTAAGGTCTTGCTGTCAACTCAAGAGAATTTTTCAAAGTGGTCAGCGGGTACAATTGAAGTGGAAAAGTGGTCCACGGCTTAAATTGAGTTGGGAACCACAGGTCTAGTAGGTCAAGACACCGCGGACTCAACGCAGGGACCCTGGTTCGAATCTTGCATGAGGATGGCGTCTCTTTTTCTTCTAAACAAAAATAGATCTAGTTTGAGCTACTAATACGTGGGTGTCAAATTTATTTGTAATACAAATTCCCTGACGAAAAACTCACAAAAATCTCGCCCTTGTGGCTTTGTGTGTTGACCAAAATTTGGCATTTGTGTTTTCCCTGTGAAGGGTAATAATATCTTACAACTTAATATACGGAGAAAAAAAGGGCTTGTTCTTGTTCTCATTCATCTAGTATGTCAAGACACCGCGAGCTCAACGCGGAGACCCTGGTTCGAATCTGGCATGAGGACGGTGTCTCTTTTTCTTCTAAACAAAAATAGCTATATAATATATATAAATAGCTATAAAATAATATACATGGCTGTCAAATTTATTTGCAATCCCAAGTTCCTTGTTAAGAATATGAAATCAGTTTTTTGTGAATAGCACATAAATCTTTTTATTAATATTTAAAGTCCAAAAATCACACTTTTTAGGTGAAGTTTGATATTTTTTTATTCGCACTGTATATGAAGATAATAATTTTTGAACTCAATTCAAATAAAGATGGTGATTGCATTTAACAGCTAAAATTACACGAAGGATCGTTGAGAGTATTTTAAAAAATTATATAAAACTAAGCTTTTTAATACCAATATTTGGCGCGTTTGGCTATGGTTTAGAAGAATTGGCGATATCGGCATGAAGTATAAATGTTTCATCAAAAAAAAATTTCAAACAAAATTGTTCTGAATAAAATCAAAATTGATGTAACACACCAAAACGAAATTATAAAAATTCAGTTTTTGGTGTATAACCAATTACGTGCTGAACAATATCAGCCTACTCTACAATATCCTTAGTATAACTGTAATAGCACTCCGAATGAAACTGTTTAATTAAAAAATATTGATGAAATATCTTTTAGTTAATCAATACGATTTGAAGTGATAATGAATGTAATTTACATCCTTTTTTAAAGTGCAGCCATTGTAAGGTACAATTATGCTTTGAACGTTTTTATGAAAAGTATCATTACCATGCTTCCAAAATTTGATATTCTGAGTCATTTTTATAATTTTTTCATATTGAAAATCTGATTGATTTACAACGTTCAAACTTTCCATGTTAAATTTTTATAAGGCCAGGTTGACTCCGCAAAAAATAGTACACGAGTAATATAATACAATGCTTGTTTACTTTTTAAAACAAGTTATTTACATATAAAATTTGGAATACAAGCTGCATTAAAAAATTTTTTTGTTAAAATATTATATAAAGTATTTGATGTTACGGCCATAAAATTTAGAAGATTTTTTCCTTTTTATTATGGCATTATATTTCCTAAAAATAATGCCAATGACGGTAGAAATATGAGCGTAATTGAATAATAAATACTTCATGCCGATATCGCCAATTCTTCTAAACTGCAGCCAAATGTGCCAAATATCTGCATTTAAAAGATTAGTTTCTATATCATTTTTTAAAATACTCTTAATGATTTTTCCTTCAATTTTATAATTTTATCTGTTACATGCAATTACCCTCTTTATTTGAATTGAGTTCAAAAGTTACTATCTATATACAGTGTGAATAAAAGTATCAAACTTCACCTAAAAAGTGATTTTTGGAATTTGAATATTAATAAAAAACATTTATACGCCATTCACAAAATGCTGATTTCATATTCTTAATAAGGAACTTATGGACTATCATTTGTGATATGTCTTGTCTCAAAGTGCATACTTCCACAAAAGTGGTTCCCTTGTAAGTTTAAAGAAGGGCATATACTGTAGGTGCATCTAGATAATTATTCAGTGCCCTTTATCAAAATATACTCTTAGATAGAAATAAAATACAGGGTACCAGGGAGGAAATTTACATAAAAAGGTTAAACACTGGTAAAATAGCAATGAAAAAGATCACTCAAGCTTTCGGACGCATCAGCAGCAGTCCTTCATCAGGAGTAATGACGATGTTATGTTTCTGTCTCTTTTTATACTTGAAATTTCTGGAAAAACCCTTCATCAGAGCAGTCTCAAGGAAAGGAAAACTCCAATGGGAGGCCTCCAATAGAAATCATGAAAAAATCCAATGGGAACCAATGAGAAACCTGTACTGTGGGGTACCTAATGTTGGGAAATCCCATATATTTCAGAGTAAGAGTTGTTTGTAAGTTTCTGGAAGTGGTTGTGATGTATTAATGGCTTTCCCATGTAGTTTGTAAGTTTCCCAAGATTCCAAGAAGAGTCTACTATTCTTGTTTGTGATGTGCCGGTGTAGTATTTTTGTTGAGTCCCAGTCGGGTTCGTGTCCGTGTTGTAAAGCGTGTTCTGCCAGACGTGAGGCTATGTCTCCTTTCGCGAGTGCTTGTTTGTGTTCTTTTTTTCTTGTTTTGATCATTCTTTTTGTTTGTCCTATGTAATGTTTGTTGCAGTCTTTGCATGGTATTTGGTGTCTGTGAGATATTGTGTTTGAACTGGGTCAAAACAAGAAAAAAAGAACACAAACAAGCACTTGTGAAAGGAGACGTAGCCGCACGTATGGCAGAACACGCTTTACAACACGGACACGAACCCGACTGGGACTCAACAAAAATACTACACCGTCACATCACAAACAAGAATAGTAGACTCTTCTTAGAATCTTGGGAAACTTACAAACTACACGGGAAAGCCATTAATACATCACAACCACTTCCAGAAACTTACAAACAACTCTTACTCTGAAATGTATGGGGCTTCCCCAGCATTAGGTGTCCCTCAGCACAGGTTTCCCATTTGTTCCCATTGGGTTTTTCCATAATTTATATTGGAGGCCTCCCATTGGTTCCCACTGGGTTTTTCCATTCTGCGGGACTACTCTGATGAAGGGTTTTCCAGAAATTTCAAGTATAAAAAAGAGACAGAAACATAACATCGTCATTACTCCTGATGAAGGACTGCTGCTGATGCGTCCGAAAGCTTGAGTGATCTTTTTCATTGCTATTTTACCAGTGTTTAACCTTTTGTTTTTTATATACTCTTAGACATAAAAATCAACGCATTTTTATCTTGGAATGTATTTGTTGCCAAAGGGTAATTTTTTGAGTGATTTCGAGAAACAAAAAGAAAATTTCTAAAGCACAAGCATTAATTCCATTGTGAACTGTCGAGGCAAAACATTTTATAATGAGGGCAGACAAGGCATTAACTATAGAAAATGTATTAGGATTTATTAAAAAAATAAAATAAATAGGATTATCTCATCTGATAATATGTCTGTAGCAGGCATGTAACGTGCGTTAAAAAAATAAGGGGGTGCGATACAGAACTGCAACTCCATGTCCATATACATATAAAAAATTGTATCGCAATGAGGAGTATGACTTCCATCAAACCCTCACCCCACCGCGCACGCCTGTGGCTACATGTTTAAGGACGTTATGATCCGCATTCGATAACTAGACAATTAGGACATGAGGAAATTTCTGCTCCAGAACATTCTGCGCATGTGCGTAGACTTCGAAAAGACAAGCATATTGCTTAGGTAACAGTAATGCCGAAGCAAGTTATAAATTAGTTAGATCCGGCAATTTGTCTAATGTATTTAGTTATACTCATCACACACAAAGCACAAAAATTAATTGAAAGCTTTTTAAGTTACGGATAAACATTACGGACATAACATTAGTGAAGGAAAAACAGGTATTTATCATCGACATTGCAATACCAGATGACAGCAGAATTAAAGAGAAGGAATTCGAAAAAATCTCCAAATATCGTGACCTTGCAATAGAAATTAATAGACTCTGGAAAAAACAAGTAACAGTCATCCCGATTGTGATAGGTGCACTGGGGGCCATCACACCTAATTTAAAGAACTTCCTAGAAAAACTGGACATTACTGACATAACGACAACAGACCTACAAAAAACTGCCTTACTGGGCACCGCCTATATTTTCAGAAGATATATGGACAGTTCTCAGGTTTCTGGGTGAGACTTGAACTGAACTAAGAATTCCAGATCAAGAGGATAGCGATTATCTCCTTGACACTGTGTAATACAACAATGTAAAACGGACATAATAATAATAAAATATAGGGATCTTGATAGCTTATATGTATCGATATTATATATTGAATCCCCCCCTAGAATGTACCGCAATTACTATAGTTTCGCTTAATTACTGACAAACTGAAATATATGTGCATGCGCAGAAACGCGACAGGAGAGGATGCTTCTCCTCCAGCTATCTAGCGGCTAAATATTGGTAGATCTAGCTAATTTATAGCGTGTTTCGGCATTACTAGTACCTAAGCCGCGACGTGCTTGTATTTACGAAGTACATGCACTATTGTGTGTTTTCCGTCTTATAAAAGAGTATCCTTTTATAAAAATCGTTTTTTGCTCAAGTATATCATTAAAGAATCAATATAAATTTTGTATATATGCATTTTGTAAAAACTATAATATGATCACTATTGGAAGTGTGAATCGTGATACTGACATTTATTTTTAAATTAGCGACATCTATTAGTCTATTATTGAAAGTATTTTTAGCGCGATTTTGAGCACAGATTAATCGGGAATGTACCGTTTATCTTGTTTCCTTAAAAAAAATCATCGTCGTTTTCGAGAAGAAATAACACGTATCTTATGGACAGTTTTTTAGTTTATCTAAAACCTTTTGCTTATTAGGGGCTATCAATGCCGCGGACATAATTTTCGGGCCCACAACCAAATATGTTCAATAATAAAATGTATGTGTTAAATTATTTAAGTTCTGCGTCGGGCCTTGGGGGCTATCCCATATTTTCCGCAAAAAAATCGGGCAGATAATTACCATTGAAATATCAAAATTTACAAAAGAAGGTTGTCCGTTGCTTGAATTTTGAAAAATAGGGCGTCGGTAGCCCTTAGCAAATTGGGAAGTAGTGCTTTAAATAATATAACAGAGTAGTAGCGCCATTACTCTTCAAAACAAGGAAGTACGAGATCTCGAGTTGTAAGTACAGCATATATGTCAAACTCAAAGTCTAACACGGGCCAAATAAAGAAGGTTTAAGTTTATGCGCTCCCCCACAAAAAAATTCAATTTTCTTAGGAAAAAATCAATGTTCAGGAACGTTGATTTATTTCGGAAAGCATAGTATTAAAAAAAACGATAAAATTAATGTTTTTCTTCCTGATATTTAGCATCTTCGGCAAAATTTTGTTGGCAATGATTATTGTCAAACCTAACCCAAGATGAGTATCAGCAATTCTGGATCTGGCATAATACTTATTTTTTTTCATAACTATAAATAACTGCTTGCACGGATAAGTATTTCCAAACATAGATTACTAGGAATATTATTACATAATTTTATATGCGAGTATTTGTAAAAATTAAGTTACGAAATTTTTACTGAAACGTTTTTTACATATCATTATATTGGCTGGGCTGTAAAAATATTGGTTGCGCCCAGTGAGTTTGACATACTACTTGCCGTACAGGGTGAATCAAAAGTTTGTATAAACTTTAAAAATTTCATAAAAAAAACCAGAAAAATCATCTCATTGAAGTGCGATTTGCGTCATAAATATTATCTCGATGTGTTTTTTTAAAACAATAAATTCTTTAGCACAAAGATCATCGATAGGTGGCGTTTTAAGCATTTATAAACAATAAAATGGATTTTGTGAGATACAATTTAACTAACAACGCTTGTTTTAGCAAAGTTAATTTTTTTGCAGAAACTTTTTGCTTACACAAGATTGTTAATAAATAGAATGAAGAACCGACCCAGCACTTAACTCTTTCGTAATAGTTTTACTTCTATTGGATGAGTTAGTGTCAGCGCCATCTATCGATTACTTTTAAACTTTTTTTTTTTATTATGTTAAAAAAAACGCACTTCAATGCGATGATTTTTCTTTTTTATATAAATTTTAAAAGTTTGTACGGACTTTTGATTTACCCTGTATACTATACAAAATCATACATCTTCGTACATAAAATCTTCTTACTATTAATTTAAGGCACAGATTACAGCGAAAATACCTATTTGAATATTGTCTATAATGGGAAATTTCTCAATTGGGAAAACGAATTATGACTAAACAAATCGAATTTTTATACCCTTGTCGATAAATATGGCGTTATAAGAAGTTTAAAGTAACCATTGAACAAATCTACCATAAAACTAGACTTTGTTTGTTTGTTTGTTTGTTTGGCTTTTTTATGGCGCAAGAGCATCTGGGCTATACTGCGCCAAAGACATTTTTTTTTGATTTTTATCATAAAATCATTTTTCCGTAGACATCTTCTAAACAAAAAACATTTTAGTTTATTAGAAGTTTATAAAATTACTTAAAAAACTAAGGTATGTCCAAAATACGAAAACTAAAGTATTTCTTATATTCGTTCTCTCTGGTAGGCATGAGGCGACATCATACAAATCCCATTCGAATGTATTACAAAAACATTTAATTTTTTTTATCCTATAATAGAAAGTTCGCCACCCCCCCCGTTCTCATCCGTATCTTTTGTAAAAAGAAAATTACGAGCTAACAAACTTGTGCTGTCATCTGCTTTTATGTATACAAAAATTTACGTTTTTAAAAGCGGTTGGCTTTTTGCAAATTTCTAATTCATGCATGACGATTACAGTTTTCCCTTGAAAATGCAATATTCAGTTGTTTTAAAGCTATTAGCACTCCTGCTATCAGCTAGCCCCAATGAATATGAACATAGAATTTTAATCCCTTTTTATATGATAAGATTGTTCACAAGTCATCGTTATATGACTTCTGCGCATGAGCTGCCTCTATTTTTTCCAGTCGCGTTTCGTAAGTTTGTAAACAAGTTAAGATGAAAATATGGAAAGTATCAGTATTTGGTATCGATGCTTCTAGGCACCGCATTCATATCATGGTTCTTTTTCTCGTCTTCCCTTATATGTCTGCCATCTTTTTATTGTTGGTATTATCAATTTTGAGAACCACCAAAAGTGTTTTCAGAAATAAAACTGCAGGTGAAAAAACATTCCCCATTTATGTTCATTTTATTAATTTTTCTTCTTTACAACCGTTTATTGACATTCTCATTTGTAATTTAGTTGTTTAGTGTTTTCAAAATTTTCATCCTTCTAGAAAAAAGACAAATCGTTTATTCGCATTTACCACCAATAGATGGCACTGCAAAACATGTGTGGCGACATCTATGTAAAATATAGTCAAATTATAATTAATACAAATACCAGGTCTTTAACTATTCAATCATTGCCTTAAAATAGAAAAATAAGTTTTTAAAAGAATTATAAATTTTTTTTAACTTGTACAGGATGTTTTTTCCCCTACAAATATACAAACGCCCCCAACAATGAAGAATTGTATTTTCCAAAGCATATGAAAGAAACTCATGTACAGTGATATCTTCTTATAACGAAGTTTTTGGGACCAGAAAAAGATGCAATAAAACCCAGATTAACTGTAATAAAGGGCTCATATCTCATTTCGGATTTGTAAATTTTCGGATAATGTCACAATTTAATTTTCAGTATGAAGGCGGAAAGCAACTACATTTCCTAAAAAAAGCGTTTAATTATCTATTACTAAACTATCATATTAATTGTTTAAAAGCATTGCCATGTATGTCTATCAATTAATTAAACGTTAATTGTTGCTGCTATTGAAATAGTTTGAAATCATTGTTTGAACTTTCCCCCAACACTTTTAGCTCTATCCATTGTTAAAATAATTAAAAGTATATACGCCGGTGAAGCTTCTTAGCTTTCTTAAACAAAACGTAAAGCAGAAACGAACTCTAATTTTACCAAAAGCAGACAGTTTAAAAATAAATGCCTTTTACTTTTCTAAGCAATAAAAAATGAAAAACTTCTAAGCCCTAGAACACAGAAGAAAAGAATGAATGAAAGAAAACAAATGAATCGGACGCACGTGTGGAAGGAAAGTCAAATATAGCTAACCTAAACTGCTTGTTTAATTCCATCTCTTCAAACTTAATAAAGGACGGGCCTAATTCTTAACTCAAATCCCGTGAAGTTTTCAGAATCAAAGATAGTTTTAATATCATCCCGAACAGATCTGTTTTACATGGCCAATCCTTGTAACCTGTAAATTGCAGCTGACTTTTAAATTTTCAGTCATAAATGTGAGTCAAAGGCTCCTTGGTTCCCAACTCGCCTTTGATTAACTTAAAATTAATGGGCTGAGGTTTGGCGAAATTGTGAAAGGCAGGGAGCGATCATGTCACAGCCTGGAATAAGTAATTCATTTTATTTTACCTACCTAATTAACATTTAATTAATTACTTAACATTGAATTAACTAATGAACATTTAATTAACTAATCAACATTTTATTAATAATCCTTTTATCTAATTAATACTTTATAATAACTGTTGGAATTTGTGACAATAGATGGCGCCACCAGTTTATCGCCGTAAAAATCTCTCGCCCCCCTCCACTTTTTAAAACGTTGGCACGTCCCTGACCTATGTACTACCATACTTGACAACCACGTCTTAAAATACAATTAAAACGCTATATTTTTATTAAATTAATAGAAACGATGGTATTCGATAACTTGAATAAATATTTTTGAGATACCTGCATTTTTTATCGATACTACTGATAAATAGAAGTGTTGATACCTAAATGATATTGAAACACCCAAATACCTTACTCCAGTTTTTCTTACACAAGCAGCACCACTTCACCGCGCTTGTTTAACTATATGATAAACCTTTTCAGCGTGAATAGTACGTCATAACAAATTTTAGACTTATAGTCATTACGTACATGAAACTTAAGTGGTAGTCAAAAAAATTTTTATTTTCATGTATTTTGGACATAAAACATCATTAATTTTTTAAGTAATTTTATATACTTCTAATAAATTAAAATAATTTTTGTTTAAAAAATTTCTACGGGAAAAAATGATTTTATGATTAAAATCTCTAAAAATGTCTCGTTTTATGGTAGATTTGTTCATTGGTTACTTTTAAACTTCTTATAACGTCCCGTTTATTTATAAATATATAGAAATTCGATTTGTTTGGTCATAATTCGTTTTCCAAATTAAGAAATTTAACATTATGGACAATATTCAAATAGGTATTTTCTCTGTAATTTGTGCCTTAAATTAATAGTAGGAAGATTTTATGTACGAAGATATATAATGTTGTATAGTATGCAGGGTCAACCAAAATGCCGTACAAACTTTAAAAATTAATATAAAAAAGAAAATTCATCAGATTGAAGTGCGTTTTTTTTAACATAATAAAAAAATTAGTTCAAAAGTCATCGATAGATGGCGCTGACACTAACTCATCCAATAGAAGTATACAAGTAAAACTATTACGGAAGAGTTAAGTCCTGGGTCGGTTCTTCATTCGATTTATTAACAATCTCTGTGCAAAGAAGAATTTTTTGCAAAAAAAAATTAACTTTGCTAAAATAAGCGTTGTTAGTTAAATTGTATCTCACAAAATCCATTTTATTATTTACAAATGCTTAAAACGCCACCTATTGATGATCTTCGATCTAAAAAAATTATTGTTTTACAAAACTCATCCAGATAACATTTATGATGCAAACTGCACTTCAATGAGATGATTTTTCTAGATTTTTTTTATGAACTTTTTAAAGTTTATACAAACTTTTGGTTCACCCTGTACGGCAAATAGTATGCCAAACTTTTGGGAGCAACAAATATTTTTGCAGCCCAGCCAATATAATGATATCTAAAAAGCGTTTTAGTAAAAATTTCGTAACTCAATTTTTACAAATACTCTCATATAAAATTATGTAATAATATTCATAGTAATCCAGTTTTGGAAGTACTTATCCTTGTAAGCAGTTATTTATAGTTATGAAAAAAAATAAGTGTCATGCCAGATCCAGAATTGCTGATAGTCATCTTGGGTCAGTTTTGAGAATAATCATTGCCAACAAAATTTTCCCGAAGTAAGAAAATTAGTAGCAAAGAGGAGGTGCTAAATATCAGGAAGAAAACATTAATTTTATCGTTTTTGTTCTTTTTTTAATACTATACTTTTCGAAATAAATCAACGTTTCTAAGAACGTTAATATTTTTTATATGAAAATTTAACTTTTTTGGGGGGGCGCATAAACTTAAACCTTCTTTATTTGCCCCTTGATAGACTTTGAGTTTGACATGCATGCTGTACTAATAAATCGAGCTCTCATACTTCCTTGTTTTGAAGAGAGATGGCGCTACTACTATGTTATATTATTTAAAGCACTACTTCCCAATTAGCTAAGGGCTACCGACGCCCTATTTCTCAAAATCCAAGCAACAGACACCCTTCTTTTGTAACTTTTGATATTTCGATGGTAGTTACCTGTACGTTTTGTTTTTTTTTGCGGAAAATATGGGATAGCCCCCAAGGCCGGGGACAAGGACCTGAGAGGGGCCCGACGCAGAACTTTAATAATTTAACAAACATAATTTGTTATTCATCATATTTATTTGTGGGCCCGAAAATTATGTCCGCGGCACTGATAGCCCCTAATAAGCAAAAGGATTTACATAAACTGAAAAACTGTCCATAAGATATGTGTTATTTTTTCACGAAAACGACGATGATTTGTTTAAAGGAAAAAAGATAAACGGTAAACTCCCGATTAATCTGTGATCAAAATCGCGCTAAAAATACTTTCAATAATAGGCTAATAGATGGCGCTAATTTAAAAATAAATGTCAGTATCACGATTCACACTTTCAATAATGATTATATTATAATTTGTACAAAATACACATATACAAAATTTATATTGATTCTTTAATGATATGCTTGAGCAAAAAACGATTTTTATAAAAGGATACTCTTTTGTAAGACGGAAAACACACAATAGTGCGTGGACTTCGTAAATGCAAGCACGTGGCCGTTTAGGTACCAGTAATGCCGAAACACGATATAGATTAGCTAGATCTAGCAGTATCTAGCCGCTAGATAGCTGGAGGAGAAGGAGCCTCTCCCGTCACGTTTCTGGGCACGCACGTGGATTTTAGTTTGTCAGCAATTGAGCAAAACTATAGTACCGGCGGTGCATTCTCGGGGGGAATTCAATATATAATATCGATACATATAAACTCTCAAGATCCCTATACTTTTTTATTATTATTATTATTATATCCGTTATATATTGTTATATTACACAGCATCAAGGAGATAATCACTGTCCTCTTGATCTGGTTCTTGGTTCAGTTCAAGTCTCACCCAGAAACCTGAGAACTGTCCATGTACCTTCTTAATATATAGGCGGTGCCCAGTAAGGCGGTTTTTTGTAGGTCTGTTGTCGTTATGACAATAATGTCCAGTTTTTCTAGGAAGTTCTTTAAATTAGGTGTGATGGTCTCCAGTGAACCTATCACAATCCGGATGACTGTTACTTGTTTTTTTCCAGAATCTATTAATTTCTATTGCAGGGTCACGAAGTTTTTCGTTTACCAATGTTATATGTCTAGTGTACTGTATTTTAAATGCCTGTCTGTTTAAAGCCGAAAGTCCCACAGGATTTTTATTTAGTCGTTTTCTGTCACTTTTTTGCTTCATGTTCCCAGTAGTTCTTGGTTACCGTGATCTCATAATTTCTGCAGATATTCCAGTAAATCAGGGTAGCCACTCTGTCATGTCTTCTTTTTTTTTTTTGTAGTCTGATTGAGCTATTTTACTACAGCCTCTGATTAAGTGGTCGACTGTCTCAACTTTTAACTTACACAGCCTGCATTTACTGCTCGTTTTGCCTTTGGATTTTTGATGTCATCACGTTTGTTTGCAGTGCTTGCTCTTGTGCAGTAAAGATCATGACTTCGGTTTCTTTTTTTAAAGTTCACAATTGCAACTATCTCCAGTTATGCTGACGATCGACTTTTTTCCTCAATTTCTTTCAAATATTGTCCATGGAAAAATGCCGTTCAGCGTAAGGTGAATTCCATTAATTCAGATAAGCTGCACTATACAATCACAGGTGTTGTCATTCGCCTAAATTAGGTCATATATTCATATCAAATCATACATCAATTCAACTGCTTAAATATATCCGAAAATTAAAAAGCTTTCAATTAATTTTTGTGCTTTGCGTGTGATGAGTATAGCTAAATACATTAAAAAAATTGCCGGATCTAACTAATTTATAACTTGCTGCGGCATTACTATTACCCAAGCAATATGCTTGTCTTTTCGAAGTCTACGCACATGCGCAGAATGTAGTGGAGCAGAAATTTCCTCATGTCCTGATTGTCTAGTTATCGAATGCGGATCATAACGTCCTTTATCATATATCTACAAGAGTACGCGGGTGGGGTGAGGGTTTGATGGAAGTCACACTCATCATTGCGATACAAATTTTTATATGCATATAGACATGGAGTTACAGTTCTGTATCGCCCACTTATTTAACTTTGTGCGTACACTGATGTATGTAACATTAGACATGTAAAGGATAGGAAACCAAGCAAAGCTTTTTGGCAGCACTTTCTGCAGCCATTTTTACAAACGCCACTACCTCTTACTTTTTATAACCTGCAAACTCCTTGCAAAGAATTTACGTTACAACGCAGCCATGGAAATAAACATTCGGATAAAAGCAAAGGTTTTCTGTTATGAAATATTTATTCGAATTTTAGTGTCGGCTACTAAATTGTTTAAATTTTACAAATATAATAATTGCGTCAATGTTTTTATTAATTAATGTTATACTAATGTGTTTACAAAGTTTTATTTTTTAATTTAAATTTTCTTTTTCTTTTCATCCACTTTCTATTTTTCGTTACGACAATTTTGTGTTATGTTCCACTTTCTATTTAAAAAATTACTTTTTATTCCAGTGTTTGATTCGTAATTTTAATTAAAACTGGCATTCTTAGAAGGAAATTAAAATCATTGTAAAAATATTTAACAATTCGAGATGAAACAAAACAGTAATATTCTTAAATAAACGCCATATGTTGGTTTTAAAGTAAAATAAAAATTCTACACCTCTATTAAGAACACTAAAATAAGGGAACAAAACGTTTAATGTGGAAAATAGTAGTCCCGGCCCAGCATAACCAGGTGTAGTCTTTGAATCGTAAAACCACAAACAAAAGCATACTTCCGCTGAATACGGTACGTGCCAGCGCCATCTACAGGTGACTTTAGAAACAACTTTTTTTGCTACTAAAAGAAATCCGATTTTCCTAGAAATCCTTTCGTGCCAACCGCACTTCTTTGTCATTTTTTTTCCTTTTTTATGACTTTTTAAAAATTTTACGAACTTTTGACGCACCCTGTATATTAAAATATGTATCTATCACAATCGGTATCAATAAAAAAAAGCTTAGTTTTTATAAATTTTTTTAAAATACTCTGAATGATCTTTCGTGTAATTTTATAATTTTATCCGTTAAATACAATTACCCTCTTTATTCGAATTGAATTAAAAAGTTCTTATCTTCATATACAGTGCGAATAAAAAATATCAAACTTCATCTAAAAAGTGCGATTTTTGGACATCGAATATTAATAAAAAAATTTTATATGCTATTCACAAAAAACTGATTCCATATTCTTAATAAGAAATTTAGGGACTATCGTTTTGTTATATGTTTTGTTTTATTTAAATTAAAATTGGCCGTATTATTATAATCTCGGATATAACTAGTATGGATATGAACTCGGTTATAACGAGCATGGATATGAACTCTGTCGAAACGAGCGTGAATATAATCTCGGATATAGCGACTATGGTTATGAATTCAGTTATAACGAACATGGATATAGACCCTATTAAAACTGACCTGGATATAACGAGCGTGGATATGAACTTGGTTAGAACGAGCATGGTATGAACTCGGTTAAAACGAGCATGGATACATTAATTTGCTAATTGGTTTATGAGCGCCATCTATTGCTGTAAATAAGCTTTAATTTTTTAAAATAATTTCTGCAAGTTGAATGTCATGTGCGGCATTATGTCCAAAATATTTTAATAATTATTGTGTGGCAAAATTTAACTTGGTATATCGTATTATGACAAAGGAATTCTATATAAATTGTTGAATATTAAAGCATAACGAATTAAATAAAAATTAAAATGGCTAACAGTTTGAAAGTAATGGTTGACAGGTGTAGTATATAAGCATGTCAAGCACAATATGAAGTTAGGTGCTCCGGCTGTTCGAGTCCCCATATAAATTCGTGTGCAGCCGCGATCCACGTTCATCATGGATTTCGGCAATTGTGTTTACCCTGAGAAGGGAAATAATATCCCATATGTATACTCC